>CAUJBZ010000003.1:339036-384760 GCA_963082915.1 Dolichopus griseipennis
TTTTTTGGTTACTAACTTTGTAGAAGAAGGAGTAGGTAAAGATGATGATGATAAAGATGATGATGATGTTGGTGATATTGATGACGATGATAAAGGTGTTGATGATGTTGATGATGATATCGAAGTTGAGTTAGAAGATTCCGCTCTTGCTAATTCACTATGTAATGAAATGTCATTCACAGCATTGGCGGATGAACTCGACGTTGTTTTGACAGCTGATACAGTTGTTGTCGGTTGAAGTTTGTCTTGAACTCAGGCTCAAGAGTAGTTGTATCGAGAGAATAAATAAAGCTAACAATCTGGTCCGTTTGTCCAAGAACAAGCTTCTTTAACGGTCTTTTTTTTATTTGTTTGAAAGGATTTGTTCACATTACCGCCGGCTTCGTCTTTTTCAGAAAGCTCCCTTATATCTGTTTTTAAAGAGCAGATCTCGTCTTTTAGTTTGTCTACATTGTTTATAGACGAATTGGAAGCTTTCGACCCAATGACACAAAGCTTTCTAATATCCGTTTTAAGAAAAGATATTTCCTCTTCTAGCCTGTCCGTTTTATTTATATTTTCCAATTTATCTATCATTGATTTAATTACTGCCAGATTATGGGCAACTTCGTACTTTGTATCTGCAACCGCCTCGTTAGTTGAAGTTGATAGAACTAGTAGATTTGTATCGTCAAAACGTTGACACAAATCCAATAAATCATTGTTAGTGTTGTCTATTACCTTGTTCGCTTTGTTTAACACTTGCATTTGATCATCCTTGATATCTAGCAAGCTTGTTAAGTTTTTATTATTCATGTTAGCTAACAGTTCATGAATATTAAGGCATTCATCACATACGAAATTGTTGCAAAATCCAGAAGAATGCCAATTTCGTTCTAGACCTACGCAAGTTCCATATAATTTTTTACCGCAGAAGCCTTTAAATTTCAGCAAATCCAAAGATTACCGCACGTGACATGAGCACATTTAATTGCGGAAGAATTGTTAATAATTTCGTTTGACATTGTATATATTTATTTAAAAAAAACAAGTAAAGAAACAGTCAGTCGGTGCAACCGACTTAGAAATACCCTACACCTATTTGGTACAAATTTAAGGACATATCCATAAGTCATTTTAACACCATAAAAGCTGTTATTAATTTGATCTTAAGACATAGCTAAACAAATTAACTTTATTATACGAAAAACATTTTCTAATTACACTATCTATTAAAAAATATTACAAATTCTTACTAATTTATCTATTTAAAAATATTAAAAAACAAACAAACTTGAAATAAATGAAAATATATTTATTCCAATTCAATTACAAAATGAAAAAATTCTAATTATTAAATTTTGTGATAAAAAGATAATCAAAGCATAATATATTTAATAATCCAAATTTTTCAAAATTGCAATTATTTTAAATGGTTAGTTTCTATACCTAATAGAAAAGCTTATAAACGCAAAATATGCAATAAATGTATTTCTAAAATACAATTACAAATTTAGACCTTTTCATATAATTCATTTAAATATTCAAATAAATTTTACATAAATGCAGCAAGTACCTTTGAACATAGCTGAACCACTACAATTTAGTCTAGATTTCGGAGACACATAGGACATAGGAAATATATTCTTTGGCTTTGAAATTAAACTCGACCAGAACCAATTCCCATGGTACTTTCATTACTAGTAACCTAGAGTTTAAATTTCATCAAAATACCGGCATTATTTTTTGAGTTATGGTGTTTTTAAGATATATGTTTGTTAGTCCTTGAACTTGTCAAGGGTTCCAGAACCCGAAACCATGGTACGATTTCGTCCATATGCAGTCCCGTCATAGTTTCAATACTAGTTAACCCTTGTATACAATTGGAACGTTCTATCTTAATTTTAAGTTACTAGTTTTATTAATTTCGATGATAAGCTTTTACACATTTGGGGGGTATAAGAGAGGTCCTGAACCACCAGTCCAAATGATCCCAAATTAGAGGGGCACGGAAGAAATAGTAAAGAACACCCTGGGCCAAATTTGAAGCTTCTACATTTGTTTCAAGTTATTATTTTTATTAATTTCGAAAATATGCTTTAAGGTCCTCGGAAGTGAGTGGCTGGTCCCCAAATTTCAAAGACACTTACGCAATAGGAAGGGACACCCTGATACCAAATTTGGAGGTTATATCTTCATTGGTTTCGGAATTACGCTAGTTTGGCCTAAATTCGATCAAAAAATTCTCAGTTCCGAACCCATTGTCCAATCCTCACCGTACGTAATCGCCGTCGTAGTTTCATTACCAATAACCTACAGCATAAATTTTATGAAGATAGCCTCATTAGTTGCTAAGTTATCGTGATTTTTATTATATGTTCGTTATCCCTGACACCGACTAAAAGGTCCAGAATCCGAACCCATGGGCTGAATTCGCCCTTATACAGCCCGCGCTTTACTTATAGTACTAGTTAACCCTTGTACACAATTTGAACGGTCTATCTTAATTTTAAGTAACTATTTTTAGTAATTTCGATTATAAGCTTTTAAAACTTGGGAGGTCTGAGAGGGGTACTGAACCACCTCTCCAATTGATCCCAAATTAAGAAAACACGCAAGAGATAGTAAAGAACACCCTTGTGGCAAATTGGAAGCTTGTACATTTTTTTAAGTTGTTATCTTTATTAATTTTAAAGATATGCTTTAAGGTCTTCGGAAATGTGTGGCTGGTCCCCGACCCACTAATCCAATGGGACCCAAATTCACAAGACACTTAGGAAATAGGAAGGGACACCCTTATACCAAGTTTGGAGGTTCTATCTTCATTGGTTTCGGAATTATGCTCGTTTGGCCTAAATTCGATCAAAAAGTTCTAGGTTCCGAACCCATGGTCCAATCCCGATCTTACGCCATCCCCGAAGTAGTTTCATTACTAGTAACCTACAGCACAAATTTGATGAAGATAGCGTCATTAGTTGTTGAGTTATCGTGATTTTTTATATATGTTCGTTAGCCCTTCGATCGATTAAAAGGTCCAGAATCCGAACCCATGGGCCGATTTCGCCCATATGCAATCCCCGCCGTATTTTCAGTCCTAATAATCTACAGTTAAAATTTCATCAAGATAGCTCCATTATTTTTTGAGTTATCGTGCCTACGGACGGACGGACGGACAGACGGACGGACGGACATGGCTATATCGACTCAGGCGGTCACGCTGATCACAAATATATATACTTTTCCATATCTAGCTCGCTTCCTTTAGGTGGTTTCAAACACCATACCAAAGTTAATATACCCCTTTACCTATACTATAGGTGTAGGGTATAAAAATTTAGAGGTTCAAAATTGAAAAGTTTGCAAAATTATTATTGTTATTGTTTATATTTAATTTTTTTATTTTATTTAATATAATTTTTATTTTTTTTGTTTTTTATTTTTATTTTATTGTTTAAAAGATTAAGAAACAAAAAAAAAAAAATAAATAAAATAAAATAAAAAATGTATATATATTTAACGCAAGAGTCAACAAAATTGTAATATTATTGCACTTTAAAGTTTAAATGTTATTATAGTTTAATTGTAGTATTAATTTTAATATAAATTATATGATGATTCACTAAAAAATTTTATAAAAATTAAAAAGAAAGCGAAAGAGTATGTTTTTACTGAACTAACGATAGATTAAGAATGACCGATTGCGAAACAAAAACTTTAAAAAACAGTTTGCAAAACAGTTTGAACCGTTATTTCTAATTTTTCTATACATGGTGCTTCTTGACAGTTAGTGCTCCTTGACGGTAGAGTTGAGGATGGTAGGTTACCGGCGAATAATGTTAACTGAATTAAAATGACTATAGGTCAAAAGGGTATACTAAATTTGCCATTATGTCATTATACTATGTCAATAGTAGTTTTCTTGAATTGCCAACGTTTTAATAAAATATAGTCGATGGTTTAGAAAAGGTTTAAAAATCTGCTTTTCAACTTATATTTTGTTTTGTACTTACCTGTAAGTTGTACTACGCTCTTCCTCGTTTTTTTTAAGATTTTATGACAGAAATGTAGGCTTCTTTTTTGGAAAAACTGTTTTAAAATACTATGTATTTAAGCATTATATATACGAAATTGAATTTTTTGATTTTTAGATTTCATTTGAACAAAACTGCAATTTCACACTGAAAACTATTTTAGAAAAAAAGAACAACTGCAAAGTAGATAAAAGACAAAGACTTACGAAAAAATGTGTAGAAGGAACATGCTATGTTATTTAATTTTAAATATAGTTTTATTCGGATTTTTTATTAGCTTTATTTTTATTATTATTAATATTATTTCATTTAGCTTTTAACTATTTGAGACTATTTAAGAAAAAAAATTAGCCTTATTAATTAAGTGAGCTTTTGGAATAAAAGCTACATTTCGTTCATACCAAAAATTTGAAAATTTCATTGAATCTTTGTTCAAAACACGCAAACAGGGCAAAACCAAATTAACCCTGTGAGTTTTAATTAAAATGCTGGTACAAAATTTTCAATAAAATCCTTTTAATAGTTTAAGCAAATAAAATTTATAGAAAACTTCATGGCGTCGTCGTGGAAAACGGGTTAATCGAACTTAAATAAAACTTTTTGCAGCCTCTCTTTTAGACTGCAAAATAAACCTGTAAAATTGGACACAAATTAAAAACACAAAATTTTTGGAAGCCCGCCAGCCTGAAATGGGTTAATTTATTCCAACCAAATTTATACAATTTCTTCCTGTTGCAAAGAGGATCATTTGTGCAAAATTGCAAGTCAAACGGTTAAACCGTTTTGACTCGACACCAAAAACATTGAAAAAGCTTCATTGGGTCCTCGTGCCCAAACGGGTTAACCGAACTCAACAAAAAATTGTGTCAGCCTCTCTGTGGTTAGCAAAGTGGCTTCGAGCGTAAGTAGGGAGTTCGATCCTCCTTAAAAGGTAAAAATTTTTTTTTTTTCTTAAATTCAACAGAAATAATAAAAAAATTACAAATAAAATTAATTTATTTGCATAGTTACTTTAAAAATTTGTGACTTTAAAAACTTAAATACTTCACTTTGATAATATAAAACCATAGACCAAATAATTATATAGATGACCACTTTCATATAAAAAATTTTAAGGGTTTTTTTAAGGCAGTTATACATTTTTGGTTCATTAATTTAAAATTTATACAAGTAGGCACTTAAATAAAAAAAAAATTTAGATTGAATTTAAAAAAAAAAATTTCACAATAAAGCGAATTTGAACCTACGACCCCAACATTTTATATAATAATATAAATATATAATATCGTGACTTATTCATCTTCAAAATTTTAAAATGCAACAACAAAAATTTATCAGTCATTTGTTTTTGTTTACTGTTCCTGTATGTCTATATTAGAACCAAACATAATCTGCGTAATACAAAATGTAACGGTTACGAAATGATTTTATAAATTTGTATTAATATGCAATATATGTATATGTATAAATTATAGTATAATGCGTCTGATTGTAAGTTTATTTGTAGTTTGTAAGATAATAATCTTATATAAGTAGGTAAGCGAGTGCGTATTTTGTTTTTGGTGTATGCAAATGTAAATAAATATTTAAGTGAATATTTTTCATGAATGACGTTAAAATTTCGATTTATTTTCAACCATGTTATTGTTATATTATTATGAGCATATGTATGTATATGAATGCATAAATCTTATAAAAGTCCATTGGCAAAGAACTAGGTATAAATTGTTTTATTTTATTTATTTTTTTAAGCGCTAACTGTTCAACAGTTAGGCTAATAAGCCTGGCTATACCATAGGTACATGTTGGAAAAAGGGGTCATAATATATTCGTGTTATTAGAATTGATCTTATTGAATTCCACATACAATTTAAACATTATATAGTACTAGGCCTTATAACATGTAAAAACGTCTTAGATTTTCAATATTTACAATTCTATGTAAAAGTAAATTTTTGGTATAAGGAACAGTTCTTTTAATGTTTGCAAATTTTTAAGATTAAAATATTGAAAATTTTCATTAACCAAAAATTTATGATAGATCTTTTACATTTAAAAGTGTTTTAATATAAAAGTAATTTGCTGGAATAAGATTAACTGAAAGAATAATTGTCTCTCATTTCTGCAATTTACTTTTATATTAAAACACTTTTAAATGCAAAAGATCTACCATCTATTTTTGGTTAGTGAAAATTTTCAATATCTTAAGCTTAAAAGTTTTCAAACATGTTTCTTATACCACCTTCAATCTACCTTCAATTTTTTATTTTCTATTTTAGAGGACTTAATAAAAGTATATAATATTGAAATAAATATTATTTTTGTTTTTTTTGTTTTCATATGAAAAATAACTTATATTATTCTTTTATATCTTTTATAATTATTTTGTTTAATAGTTATATTATTATATCATCTTTTTTGTTTTCTTGTATGGTAAAAATACACGAAAATTAAAATACTAAAATTTTTATTATGTATCAAGGTTTTTAAAATTCTAAAAAATTTGTCTTGAAATTCATAAGTAATAAATTTGATTCCCAAAAAATTGGCAAGCGGCAACATGCGATTTGTTATTTAAGTGAATGTGAATATAAATATAAATATTTTGAGAGAGAACTTAGTTTTCATACCGAGTGTCTCGGATAAGTGATAAAATTTTAAAATAATCGAGTTATGATTATTTTTATATAGATATTTCTTACTTGTATATGACGGTGTTACATCGAAAACTGAAAGCTTTTCAAAAATGTTTATTGTCTTGTGAAATGAAAATACCTAGAAAATCGTGTATAAAACTCGATTTAAGAAAAATTTAAGTTTAAAAATCTATATCATGTTTTCAAAAGTTAAAAATACCACTGATCAAAGGAGCATTTCCAATTTTGATATAGAAATTATTTCCATTTTATTATTCAATAATTAATTACATATTCCATGCGTTGCGTGTTTAAGAAAATGATACTATTATTTCTATTTCATTATTTATGCTTTAACTATTTCATGCTTGGTCACTCTATTTCTGAAAATTTTTTATATATAAATGTGTTTGTAGCTATATTATGAACGTAAGGGTTGTCGATGTTAAACAATATGCTTTTAAATTTTTTTCAAGCGCAGATTTGAATATTAATAGGTTTGTCTTTAAAGAAACAGATAATTTTAACATTGTTTTATATTGAAAATTTACGCTGTTAATTTGTGTGCAAAATTTATTAAATTGATCCATATTTTTTTTAAATTTTTGTTTAAATTTTAAATCGAAACATAATGTCAAACAATTTTAAAAGTAATTTGTATGATTACCACCAAATTTAACAGAAATAATTCTGGGAGCACGCGAGATGATATAGGCTATGTGAAGTTTTAATAAGTCAACAGATTCCAGTTCCAGAGACGTTTTAAGCTTTCTCGATTTGATGTCGACCTGAAACGGTCTCGGAATTCATCCAAAATTTTTGTTTTCGATTTGTGTCCAATTTTACGGAGTGTATTTGCATACCAAAAGAGATGCTGGAATAAATTTTTGCTGAGTTTCGGTAACCCATTTGGACACAGGGGCCCTATGAAGTTTTTAATTTTTTTTTAAGTCGAGCCGAAACAGTTTGATCGATTCACCTGAAATTTTGAATTCTTCTTAGCTAACGGAATTTTGTTGTATAAAGTAGGTTGGAACATATTAACCCATTTCGGCCCAGCGGGATTTTGCAGTTCAAAAGTGAGGCTGAAAAACGAGGAAGAGCGTATTAGAACTTTCAGCTAAGTGCAAAACCAAATATAAGTTTAAAAGCTGATTTTAAAGCCTTTTCCAGACCATCGACTATATTTTATTCAAACGTTGGCCATTCAAGTAAACTACTATTGATATTGTATAATGACATAATGGTAAATCAAGTATACTCTTTTGACCTATAAAGTCGAACGGGTGTAATAATACTTATAAAGAAGCTAGCTAATACGCGGTGAAGCACCTCTCAATAAAAGTTTAATTTAATTTGATGTTATTGAAAAAACTTAACACAGAAATTACACATGCCGTATATGTTAAATTTTAAAATGCAATAAAGCAATTTTTTTAAAAAGATATTTTTAGGATTATTCAGCAATTTTTCAACAAGCTATTATTTTTAGAAAATTTAGAGATAATCGTTCAAACAGTTTTGGAAACTATTTTTTAAAGTTTTTGTTTCGCAAAAGAACTTGGCGAAGAAAATTTTTTTAAACATTCCTCTAATTCAAAGAAAGAACCTATTTTCAAAAATTGTACGTAATTTACTTCCGAAATTTTTTTACCAAACGTAGGACCTACATCTATACACATTTACGCATACAAATTTAGAATCAATTGGTCAAACCATTTCTTTTTAATAGCAAAGTAACGAAAAACCTGAAAAAGCTTTTGGGCCGCAATGGATTAACGGAACTCAACAAACATTTTTTTGGGTTTTCTCTTTGACCAAGAACCTAGTTGGTTTAAATTCAATTAAAAGTCCATAAATCATTTTAAAACCATAACAGCTTTTATTAGTTTGGTCGTAAGACACAGCTAAAGAAATTAATTTTATAATACTAAAAACATTTTCTAGTTAATATAGCTGTTCAAAAATATTCAAAATTCTTACAAATTTATCTATTAAAAAATATTAAAAAACGAGGAAGATTATAGTTGCCCTTGTCAACTTTTAGATACCCGTGCATACCCACTATAATATGAAAAATAAACCGTTATTTATTTCTATAATGCTAGAATATATTACAAAAAATATAAAAAAGTAAAATAGTTTAAAAACATTCATTATCCTATAATTTTTGATTAAAAAAAAAAACAAAAAAAAAAAATTTTAATTCATTATCCCATAATTTTTGCTTAAAAAAAAACAAAAAAAAAAAAAAAAATGCCCCACCCTAAAAGTTGGTCCGAGTGATATCCAACTTTGCCAAGTAACTTGTCCTATTACTTTACCTGCCCAATTTTAATTTTAACCTCCTAGCTTTATTAGATTCACAGTTATTGAACTGAAAACTTTGTATGGCAGCACCCCGAAAATGGGGCCGTAACATTTTGAAAATTTATGTAAGTGCTTGATTCATTATATAACTAACAGTTTGTAATTTTCATCCTCGTAGTATAATTAGTTTTGAAGAAATTCATATTGGTGCAAATAAGTTGTATGCCAGCCCCCCGATAATGGGGCCGTGACATTTTGAAACTTCATATAAGTGCTCGATTCAATATATAACTAACAGTGTGTAATTTTCATCCTCATAGTATAATTAGTTTTGAAGAAATTCATATTGGTGCAAAGAAGTTGTATGGCAGCCCCCCGAAAATGAAGCCGTAACATTTTGAAATTTCATATAAGTGCTTGATTCATTATGGAACTAACCGTGTGTAATTTTCATCTTCCTGGTATTATTACTTTTGAGGAAATTCATATTGGTGTAAATAAGTTGTGTGGCAGCTCCCCGAAGCTTTGGTCTGGTTTTAACCAAAAAGAATAGGGAACCTAAAAAATGTCCAAAAAAATTTTTTGTGTAAATTTCAAAACTCTAGCTCTAATTTTTCAATTCTATCTCTTGTAATTAATTTTTAATTCACAAATACTTATATTAAAACCAAGCAAAATAAGCATCATATTATAATCATACCCATATAATGATCAGATCATCATGATCAAAAATTATCATCATATTCATAATTTTTTTTCATTTTAATTCATAAATCTCAAAGTACAAAGTCCAAATCTAAAATTTTTTTAAAAATTTTACGCATCATTTAAATCGTATGAAATCGAAACTCAAATCGTTATCTATCTACAAAAAAAAAAAAAAACAAACAAAAACAAAATTCATATAAATTCATGTTATACAAGATGTGCAGATATATTTCAAATTTTTATATGAAAATATGGGAGTTAAAAAAGTTAGTTGTTCGAGAGCTACCCGAAGTTTTGGTCCGATCTTAACCAAAAAAAATAGGGAACCTAGAAATTGATTGAAAAATATTTTGTGAAAATTTCAGAACTGTAGCTCCTTTAGTTTTTGAGTTATCGTGCTGACACACGGACGGACGGACGGACGGACGGACGGACGGACAGACACACATAGCTAGATCGACTTATTTTTCGATTCTGAGCCGATACGTACCCTTGACACTATATCTAGCTCCTCTAGATCGATGCGTTACAAACGGAGGAGCAATTTTAATATACCCGATGTCATATATGTATGCACGGGTATAAACAAAAGAACATGAATTTAATTTATTTATAAAATGTAATCACAAAATTCCAGACTTAAAACTTTTTATACAATTCAATAAAATTTTTCACACATGCAGCAATTACTTCTCTTCAGATTGAAATATTGGGATTAAAATTGATGAGTTAATTCTCATCTTTTATATTTATGATATGGAATTTTGAGCACTTCTGTTAAAAGTAAATTTTACAATTATAGTTCTCCTGTTATTTTTGATTCTAATTTTTCTTGAAACTCTAAGTTATTCGAAAGAAATATTAATTTGTAATAATATGTATAGGTTTATATATTTTAATGGTTTTTAATTTAAACTAAAAACATTAATGCTTTGATTAGGTTTTTTTAACACAATTTAGTAATACAAATTTTTATAAATTGAAAATAATTTAAATACCTAGTATATGCATTTATTAGGAAATTTTATGAATGCAAAATATGCAATAAATGTATTTCCAAAATACAATGACAAATTTAGAACTTTTTATATAATTCATTTAAATATAAAAATAAGTCTTAGATACAAGCAGCAAGTACCTTTGAAATCAATTTAAGTATCGTACGAAAAGCAAAATTAATATTTTTAAATATTAAAAAAAAAAAAATTGATTTTATTTTTATTGTCGGTTGAAGAGAATAATTGTCATTGTTTTCAGAAAAGTTTTCATGTTGTTGAGAATTTGGGATTTCTCTTCCTTCGTTAGAACTGAACGTCTCGGACAATATATTTATTCCATGTTCGTTCGTATTAATCCTGCTGAGAAAATCTGCGAATTTATTTTCTTTCCCTTTTAAATATTCGATTTTTATATTATATTCCCCTAAAGACAAAATCCATCTTTGTAACCTTGGTGGTCAGTTCTTAGTTCAAATTCTTTACCGTAAATAAATGGTTGAAAATATTTAATGGCCCATATAACGGTTAAAAGTTCTTTTTCAGTCGTACTGTACCTAATTTACTGGCGTACGAAATTGGATGATCATATGATCACGTCGTCACTGTTTGTTGTTTTTTACTATTCAAGAACAAACTAACGGGTTCTTATATGTTTTAATGTTTTTTTTTATTGTCAATAAGTCATTTGATCTCTCTTAGAAATTTATATTCATTTGAATTAAAAATATCGGAGACGTAAAGCATAAAAGTTTTGTGTTAATTTCAAAGTTTAAAAAAATTTATTTAATATGGACAACACGGAAAAGTAAGTATTTATTTATTTTTTTTAGTTCTTGATGTAATAAGTGAATTAAGGCAAAAATTAAAGCTAATGAATTCAATTTAATTGTAAAACCAATTTTTCACCATTTCTTTTGCATGTTTATTAAAGATGTGTTCATATGAACACACTAGGAACGCTAGGGTTCTGTGTTTTTTCTTATAATTTTTTCTATAATTTTTTCATAGCTTTCTGAATTTGTGAGTTTTATACAACAAGGTATTCATAAAGACTAATATTTTATTAGTGCTACAGAAATATTCGTCTATTGAAATGGGTTGATAATGCATTCGTTCCAACTGCATCAACTTTTTTTGGTGTTAATCCTCAATAAAATGCGTCTTTTTATACAAAGGAAAAGCAAAAACAAATTTTTGTTTCACGCCCATGTGCCTTAACGGAATACATTAAGTATATATGCGGCGTAGATCAAAACATTTCACTTAACCGTATTGCGTTCAAAGGAAAGAAATGGTATAGTTGTATTTTTACGTGGTGGATCAATGCGTTTGTACATAATTCCTGGAATTTGCACAGACGTCGTCAAAACAAATATAGTCACAAAGAATTTCGTCGAGAGATTGCAATATATTATTGCAAACACTATCGTGTAAAAGGTAAAGCAGTAGGAGCTTCATCTTTACATAGTCGGCTCAGTCAAACAGTTTCGGTTGAAAACAGTCTTCGGTACGATGGAAAAAACCATTTAGTAAAAAGTTGCCGCAGAAGACGTTGTGCGCTTCCAACATGCAGATATACAATAAGAACTGAATATGCAAAATGTAATGTCGGCCTTTGCATAGAATGTTGTATACCATACCACTCAAGATCATAAATACAAACAACCGTTGCTATATAAAAATATTGTTTTATTTTACTTGCGTTACTGTTGAAAGAGTCTAATATATTTATTTGTGCCTGTTTCTTAAGTACTTCGTCATTGGTTGTGCTATTTTGACATATTCTTTTATGAACTTTCTGTAATAGCCAGTTATTCCCAAGAAGCATTTGATTTTTTTTTGGGTGGTTGGCAGTTTCAATTCTACTATATCTTTAATTTTTTTTTTATTTGGCTTTATTCCGTCCTTTGTTAATACATGTCCCAAATATTCACAAAACTCCAGAAAAAACAAAATTACACTTGTCGATCTGTATTTTTAAATTTGCTTGTCTTAGTTTGTTGAAAATTTTGTTAGTAGTAATTATATACTCTTGAATAGACGTACTGAAATTAGTATATCGTCTAGATGTACTACGCCAATTTTATTGATGTATTCCCTTAGCAGAGAATTCATTTTTGGAAAGTTGATGGCGCATTTTTCCGTTGGCTGTTCTCTTTTGATCTTTTTTATTCACCATAATTTTTTGAAAGCCTTTCGCTAAGTCTATTGTCGTAAAATATTGTGAACTTCCAAGTTTGTCTAAAATATTGTCAATGTTGGGCATAGGAAACTTGTCGTCAATTGTTATTTCGTTAGGTTTCCTATAATCAATTACTATTCTTCATTTTCCTTTATTAGAATTGTCCAATTTTTTGGTACAATCCAAAGTGGAGAATTATACGGTGAGTTAGATTCCCTAATTATTCCTTGACTTAGTATGTCTTGAATCTGTTTCTCTATCTCTTTGTCGTGAACTTGTGGTAGCGGTATATTTTACTGTAAATCGGGTTTTCGTGATTTAATTTAATCTTATGTTTTATTTCGTGTGTAAAGGACAAATTATCGCTTTCACTGAAAAATAAGTTTTGATTTTTGCAATCTTTTATATAAGATTTTTCTTCGTAATTAAGATGGTCTTGATTTATTTTATGTGAAATTTCGACGTTACGCTATTAATTCGTTTTCAGTGATTTGCTTAAGCAATTTCACTGGGGTAATTTATATTTTCGAAAGAAATTTTTTATTTAGAAAAAATTTACAGAAACGTATTTTGAACGTCGGTCTTAGCTTGAAAAGGAATTAAGAAATTAATGCCTATTATTGCGTCATATTTTCTACTTTTGAGAGGAAAAACTTTCCATTCCAAAGTTCCTGTTTTAATTAATTCTTTATGGATGGGTGTAATAACTTTTTGGTTCGCCTAACGAATTATCTGTAATAGGTTTATTTAAATTTAAAATTTTATAAGGTTTATAAGGTAAATACTGGGTTTGATGAGACTAGTGTCCGACACTGTATCTATTAAACAGTTGTTTGATATTTTTTCAAAAATTAATAATTGGTAGTCTATTATCCGCGGCTAGTTTGTATAATTTACCTCTTCATACGCTTCATTTTCTTCGTTAATATTGTCTACTTCCATTGGTTGTTTTTAGTTCTATTTTGGTAGTTAAAATTTCGGGATTGTCCTGATCTAGTATTTTGTGAAAAATTTTGTCTCCTAAATTGTCCTGAAGTTCTATTATTTTAATAGTTATTTTGATTAAAATTGGGTCTTGCACTGTTTGAATTATTAGGTAAGTTAGGCGAATTATAGGTATTACGGTAATTGTTATGAGAAAAGTTTTGTCTTTTAAAACTAGGATTTTTCTTAACAACTTAATTTATTTTTCCTGATTTAATATTTTTATTTAATTTATATTATATATTCATAAGTAAAACTTTCTTTTGATTTTATATTACTTAACTTATTAGATAAATCTTTTAGCTTAAATAACTTGAATCCCTTTGCTTGGAACAGGAGCTGGTGGATTGTCTGTAGGTCTGAATCTCAGTGTAAGAGTATTAACTCCTGTATCCCAGTTTCTTCGATATTCCGATATTTTAAGGATGACAATTCTAGCTTTTCTAATAATTTTACTGTTAATCACTTTCTTTAAACAATACTGCCTTAATTGAGCGTTATTTTCACCACAAAGAGGTTCAAGAACTTCAATTGCAATCAGGAATGATTTTAATTTGAAAGAATTTTCGCCAGAAAAGGTGTGATTTCATTAAAATTTCTGAAGATTTGATCTGGTGTTAGTTCAAAAACTGTTCTTCTAACTTGATTGAGCTTATTGGTTTGCTCATGTAATTGGTGAGTTAACAAAGCAATTTGTTCAATTGTTACAGGTTCAGCCTTTCAAAATTTAAAGCTCGATTTTGATCGAAACGTTGAGTACGATTGTTATTAATTTTGGATCGGTGTTTATACGCAAAAATTAATTTTAAAATTTTGCTATATTTCTTTAATTTTTTTTTTATTACGGTTCGTTTTCTCTGGATGTCTTTCTTTAAATGTATATCGTACCGACTGCACCAAAAAACGACATTAATATTTTTAAATATTAAACAAAAAAGAAATTGGTGTTATTTTTAAAAATAAAGAACTTTATTTTCCTTTTTATAATAAAACTAAACTTATTAGATCAGTTAACTTTTCTTAACTAAACCTTCCTTAGATATTAATTTATTAATTAATTGGATTTATAAATTTGCTGACAAAAGTAAAAACTGTTTTTTTATAAAACATAATTTTTGTTAAAAAAGTAATATATTATGTGGATCGTAAACCTTTGATTGTTCATCGACTTTATTTCATAATTCTGTAAATTAATTTCTTCTAAAGGTTTCAAATTGCAATTTATTTTATCGGTTGAATTTTTATATTTCGACATAACAGGAAAAGGTAACGTAACTTATGCGATTTCTTAATTATATATTACCTATGGTAATAATTCAATAAAATACCTGATATAGTACAAATTAAAAAAATTTAGTGGTTTATTAAAAAAATATTTTGTTTTTAATTTATAAAATATAAAAGGTAATATGTTTTATAGTAAAATTCTGAGTAAAATTCTAAAATATAACATTGTTAAATAAGAACAGAAATAAGAAAGAAACCGCGTTTATCAAAGTTAGAGTTTCTGTCTTTATTAATTTCGAAGATAAGGTTTTTAATATTAGGATTTGTTAGGAGGTACCTGAACCATTACTACAATTAAGTTTAAATTTCGGAGACACAAAGGAAAAAGGAAAAACACCGTTATACCAAATTTGAAACTTCCATATTTATTTCAAGTTACTATCTTTATTAATTTCGAATATATGCTTTACGGTCTTTGTAGTAGTGAGGGTAGTACGCAAACCACTCTTCTAATTCATCCAATACCCTTGTAACCCAAATTTTAATGTTCTATCTTATTTGGTAACGAAATTATGCTCGTTTGGCCTCAATTCGATCAAAAGCTTTTAGAATTCAGACCCATTGTTCGATGTCGATCATAAGCAATCCCCGCGGTATTTTCATTGCCTAGAGTTGAAATTTCATCAAAGTAGCGGCATTAGTTTTTGAGTTATCGTGTTTTTTGTATAAACGTTCGTTAGCGGTTGAACCGATAAAAAGTTCCAAAACCCGAACCCATAGTCTGATTTCGCCCATGTGCAGTCAGTATGTTTTCAGTACTAGTAACGTGCAGTTAAAATTTCATCATGATAGCTCCATTAGTTTTTGAGTTATCTTGCCTACGGACGAAAGGACACACATCTAAATCAACTCAAGAGTTCACGTTGATCACAAATGTATACACTTTTCCATATCTACCTCCCTTCCTTTAAATGGTAAAAAACACTAATCTAAGGTATTATCCTCTTTTACCTATTACATAAGTTCTCTCTTATTTGGTTACGAAATTATGCTCGTTTGGCTTCAAACCGATCAAAAGCTTTTAGAATTCGAACCCATTGTCCGATGTCGATCATAAGCAATCCCCGCGGTATTAGAGTTGAAATTTCATTAAAGTAGCGGCATTAGTTTTTGAGTTATCGTGTTTTTTGTATAAACGATTTCGCGTATGTTAAGAGAGTCGTCTGAGCTCTTTGATACGTGAGCATGCGCAGTCTCGTAGATTGTTCGACTGATCTAACATTTGTAATTTAACTTCCATGTTTGCAATGTGGGCCTGCAGTAAACAACCATTTAAGACACATGCCAACACTGTCTTAAATGGTTGTTTTCTTTTTGTTTTTTTATTAACATGTATAATTGTTAGACTTGTTACATATTTGGTTGCTAATAGTATTATTTTTATTTTGTAGTTTTTGATAGAAAAGTAGTATCATTTTACTAACACGATAACTCTATAAATGATGACTTCTCAGTTTATAGTGATGGTTCACTAAATAAGCAACATTTCTGATACAATACTGTAATGAGTCTTATACAATATTATCTTAAAAATGGTCTGATTCAATAATGGTTCACTAAGTGAGTAACATTTACTGATGCTCCGTTTCTGATACAATAATGTAAAAATCTGATACAATAATAAAAAGAAAGTACAATAATGTCTTGGTACAATAATGTTAAAAGGAATATTCATATATTAAATTTCAGATTTTTTCATTGCTTTCAAAAATTAACTTAAAAGCAAAACATTTCTGTTAAATTTTTAATCAAACATTGCACTTAAACACAAGACATTTTTGTTTAAAAAACAACAAAGTTTAAAAAAAACTTTTACTTAAACAAAAACACGTATATCTACTCTTTATTTATTATTTTTTCAAGTAAAATTGTTAAATCATAAAAATGTGCTTTTCTGAAATCCATGGGTCTTTTTTACATAAATTTAATAAATACAAAAAATTACTTTGCTCACATAATTTTGTAAGCCGTTTTTTCTAGTCGTAGGCAATAATTTTAAAATTTCACAGTTTACAATTTCTTAGAAGAAAATTGAAGAATACTTTATTTTACTTTATCGGCAAAACAAATTATTATTTTTGAACCGAGCCCAAGCTTTCCTCCATTGACGTTTGTCTTGCGCAGCTTCTCTTCAACTTTCAACAATATTCAGCATTCTTACGTCTGACTGAACAAAGTCTTTCCATCGAAGATCTGTTGACCTCTTCTGCGTCTACCCTCCGGAATGGAGTCAAAAACCGCTCATGCTCAAGCATCGTTCATCCTTACTACGTGACCTAATCGGCGTAATCGTTGGACTTTAATTCAAGTTACGGGATCAGTATCTTACAACTCATACAGCTCAGGATTGTGTCGGTGGCTCCAAACTCCATTGATGTTAATTGGCCTAAATTTTACGTAGAATCTTCCTTTCAAAACACTCAATCAGATTTTCATCGTAGTTGGATATGGTCCATGATTCTGCACCATATGTCAGAACTAATACGATGAGTGTTCTTTGCAGTGTGATCTTTGTCTTTCTAATCAGAGCTCTTGACCTCATGTGCTTGCTTAACCAAAAGTAACAACGGCTGTTAGCACTATTTTACGCTTATTTTCCAGATTGGTGTTACTGCCTTCTGCGTTTTATTTGACAACCGTGATATACAAAATCTTTACCACCTCAAAGTTGTAGTCACCAACCGTAACGTTTGGAACTACACGGCAGCGGAGAGCATCGTTGTTTGTTGCCACCATGCATACAGTCTTTTTCTCGTTTACATCCATCTTTCTAAAGTGCGATGTTGAATAGATCGCATGTGAGCGCGTCTCCTTGTCTAAAGCCTCGCAGTGTTCGAAAAATTCCAGAAAGATTGTTTTAAACTCTGACTGCGCATAATGTACAAGCTTTGATCATCTTGCAAAACTTTCGGACCTCGTTTCTATCTATCATCCCTTCTAGTTCTGAGAACTGCTTGTCTTCACAAGTTATTTTCTTTTTTCATATAAGTTTTCTTTGTTGAGTCCTTAGCTGTTTAAAATCCTCATAAGCCAGTCTGGTTTTTTTTTAGACCAGTCTGTTTTTTGTAAGCCAGTTTCGATATGCGTAAATTTAAGAATAGACACTAATTTGACAAAAATTTCAAAATATGAAAATACCAAAAAGAAATTTTTTATTTACGATTTTTGTGATGCATATGAGATGCAACAATTTAGCTAACAACTCTTTTTTTAAATAAACTTTTACTATTTCTTTATTCCCAATATTAATATTATAATAACTTTTCTAGGCTGCACAGTGAAGCAATTGCACATAAAATTAATGGATCAATTACAAAATTTTGTTAGTAAGTCATTTGAATTTTGTAATGAATTGGCCGTTAAAAATGTGGAAATTTCAACAAATGAAAAAAAGTGTACAAGTGATTTACAAAAGAAAAACGAAGTACCTATGAAAACTAGTTATAATATCCATTTTGAAGAAATTAAGTCAAATAAAATCGATGTAGTTCATATTCCTGTAAAATTGTGTTTTCAAAGCTCAACTGAAGAGAACAATAAAGAGAAACAACACATATCTCATTTAAACACCTTCGATTTGAAATTAGATATGAAGGGTAAGTTAAATTAAGTACAAACTAACACTCGCAAAAGTGCCTCCAGATTAACACAAACTAGTCATTATTATAATAAGTAATTTTATTTTGACCGAAAAAAAAATTAATTTTAACTCGTATGTAATATAAATGGCTTAAATTTCTATTAAACTGAAAAACTGTCCCAGTACCGCTAATTGGTTACATCGAAAATGGGAACAAAAATTTTGTTTAATCAATTTTTTTTGTCAATGTGTAAAAAAGAAACTTAAAAGATTGTTTTTTTTTTTAAAATCATTTTAGCGAGTTTGTAGCCAATATCAAATATCATTTTTTTTTTATTTAGATAGGTTTAATGAAAACTTGGAGACCGCACGGAAACGGGCTTTTGACTTTGCTTTGATTAAAGGAGTGAGAAAAGTTAATGAAACAATTCATAACTTTGAATCAACAAAAAATGAAGTAAATTGTTTAACAGAAAATATACATTTTAAAACTGAAAATGAGGAAATAGACGTCAGTGAAAATGTTATTGATATAAATAATGGTAAGACAAACATACCTTCTTTTTTAAAATTATTTGTTAAATAAAAATAAATAAACTACAATTCATTCTCTTTCAAGTGCTTGTGCCGAATACATTGACAGAATATACTGCAAGCATAAGTAAATAAAAGTAAAGTAGTAAATACAAAAAAATTAAATTGTTAATTATACCCTTATGACTATATAGTCAAAGGGTATAATAAATTTGCCATTACGTTTGTGACGCAGAGAAGGAGGGGGGGGTAGATATAGACTCAAGTGTATGGATCAAATCAGAATCGAAAAATAAATCGATTTAGCTATGTATGTCCGTCCGTCCGTCCGTCCGTCATCACGATAACTCAAAAAGTAAAGGAGCTAGGATTATGAAATTTTCACAAATTCGTTTTTATGCAAAAAACGGAATCGAGTTTTAAATTCAGCCATTTTGGTCCACGGGTTCGAGTACCTGCCATACAACTTCTAATTTTATATGAGCATTACTCTATACCTATGGAAGCTGCGTGTCTGAAATTTTGCCAAAAATAGTTTAGTGTAATGGCCAAAGTTAATGCAAAAATTGGTTGGTCTACTGCAAAGGGTTTGCCGTACAACTCCTTCTTTTATATGAGGATTACACTACACCAAATGAAGGTGGGTGTCTGAAATTTTGCCAAAAATAAAGCTGAATGTTTGAAATTTTGCCAAAAGTAATTAACCGGATAATATAATGTATATGGTACGGTCATGCGGGTATCCCAGAGTTGACACAGTCTACTCTATTACACTCTTCCTCGTTTTTTTTCTGAAGTATATATGAGCCTTTGTTTTCCTCCTTTTTATACCCTACACTTATGTAGTAGAAAAAGGATATATTATCTTTGGTATGGTGTTTGTAACCATCTAAAGGAAGCGAGCTAGATATGGAAAAGTATATATATTTCTAATCAGTGTGACCTCCTGAGTCGATATAGCCATGTCATATGACATATAAACTTAAATTAAATGGATTCGCAAAATGTAATTACAAAATTACATAATATTTAAAACTTTTTATCCCATTGTAATAAAATTTTACACATATGCAGCAATTACTACTTTTCAGGATTTTTAGCTGTAGTGCATTTACTGTTGAATGAATTAGTACTCTTGATTAATTATGTATATTTTAAATAATTTTTAAATTTATTCTCTTAATATACTTATTTTTTAATATTTGGGTTTAATTATATCAAAGTTATTCGAAAGAAATATTAATTTGTAATAATATAAATTGATGGTTTTAAATATTAATTAACACCATTAATGCTTTCATTAGTTTTTATACCCGTATGACTATATAGTCCAAGGGTATAATAAATTTGCCATTACGTTTGTGACGCAGAGCATAGCTCTATACCTATGGAAGCTGCGTGTCTGAAATTTTGTCAAAAATAGTTTAGTATAATGGCCAAAGTTACTGCAAAATTTGGTTGTTCTACTGCAGAGGGTTCGAGTAGCTGTCATACAACTCCTTCTTTTATATGAGCTTTACACTACACCTGATGAAGCTGGGTGTCTGAAATTTTGCAAAAAATAGTTTAGTTTAATGGCCAAAGTTAATGCAAAAATTGGTTGGTCTACTGCAGAGGGTTCGAGTAGCTGCCATACAACTCCTTCTTTTATATGAGCTTTACACTACACCTGATGAAGCTGGGTGTCTGAAATTTTGCAAAAAATAGTTTAGTGTAATGGCCAAAGTTACTGCAAAATTTAGTTGGACTACTGCTGAGGGTTCGAGTAGCTGCCGTACAACTCTTTCTTTTATATGAGGATTACACTACACCAAATGAAGGTGGGTGTCTGAAATTTTGCCAAAAATAGTTTAGTGTAATGGCCAAAGTTAATGCAAAAATTGGTTGGTCTACTGCAGAGGGTTCGAGTAGCTGCCATACAACTCCTTCTTTTATATGAGCTTTACACTACACCTGATGAAGCTGGGTGTCTGAAATTTTGCAAAAAATAGTTTAGTGTAATGGCCAACATTACTGCAAAATTTAGTTGGTCTACTGCTGAGGGTTCGAGTAGCTGCCCTACAACTCCTTTTTTATATGAGGATTACACTACACCAAATGAAGCTGGGTGTCTGAAATTTTGCCAAAAATAGTTTAGTGTAATGGCCAAAGTTACTGCGAAATTTGGTTGGTCTACTGCAAAGGGTTCGAGTAGCTGCCATACAACTCCTTCTTTTATATGAGCATTACTCTACACCTAATAAAGCTGAATGTTTGAAATTTTGCCAAAAGTAATTAACCGGATGATATAATGTATATGTTACGGTCATACGGGTATCCCAGAGTACTATTTATCTACTACACTCTTCCTCGTTTGTCACAAAATTTAATAATCAAAATATGCAATAAATGTATTTCTAAAAAACAATGACAAATTTAGAACTTTTCATATAATTCATTTAAATATAAAAATAAATTTTACAACTTAAGTATGGTACACAATTTCTTAATTATATACTACCTATGATAACAATTCAATAAAATATACTCGTAGATATGATGTAATAAAAATTAAAAAAAAAAAATTTCGTCGTTTATTAAAAAAATATTTAGTTTTTAATTTATAAAATATAATACTTAATATGTTTTATAGTAAAATTCTTAGCGTTTTAAAAATATAACAGTGTTAAATAAGAACGGAAATAGGAAACAGGGTATCAAGTTTAAAGTTTCTATATTTATTATTTTCAAAGATATGCTTTAAGGTCTTCGAAACTATGTGGATGCTCCCGACCCACTAAGGGAATGGGAAAGAACACCCTGATACCAAATTTAGAGGTTGTATCTTCTTTGGGTTCGGAATCATGCTTGTTTGAAAACGCGGACTGCATATAGGCCCATCATCGGATTTCGCCTATATGCAGTGCGAGTTGTTCTTTCATTACTATATAGTGAACCTTTGTACACAATTGGAATGTTCTATCTTAATTTTAAGCTACTTTTTTTATTAATTTCAACGATATGCTCTAAGGTTTTCAGAACTTTGTGGTTGCTCCCCGACCCACTTCTCCAATTGGTCCTAAATTTTAAGGACTCTAAAGACATAGGAAGAGGCACACTGATACCAAATTTGAAGGTTCTATCTTTTTTAGTCTATTTGTATGTAAAATTTCTTCTTTATTTTCTATTCTTTTAATTGTAGTATTTGAATCTTGAATTTTTGCTATAGTAAATGGACCCTTATACAATGCATCTTATTTATGTGCATTTTTGATGAAATCAATTTTTTTAAAATCATTGAAAAAATTGATTGATGAAATCAATTTTTTTAAAATCATATCCTTTTACCGTTTTTTTTTTTTTTTTACATTATTATATATATGTGGGATTTAGGTTTTATGTGAAATAAAAAAACGTTAATCTGATTTTTAGTACATAAAATTTAATGGTTTACTTAAATGATTTAATTTAACTTTAACTTCACTATTTATAGCTTCATATTTAAATTCAATTGCAACTTTAATTCTTTTAATTTACTTTTGTTTAATTCTTTTAATAACTACTCTTTAATAACAACGTCTACACTTCTTCAATATTCTTCTTCGACTGCCCGACGCAGAATGCTGTTTTCTTTCTTTTTGTTTTTTCTTTGCATCTTCATACTGTACTTTATATTATCGTATGATAATTAATAATTACAGTATTGGAGGGCATTGCTATTTATTGACATCCTACAAACTCGGTCATCCTGACAGGTTTCAACGACCTCGGAAACCGCAACTTGGAATATTATGTTTTTGTTAGTGATGATGATTTTTGTTATTAATTTCTTTTTCATCTTCGTTGTTGATTAAATTTGGCCACGGCTGGTATTAACATTTTTCTTCGTAAGTTTTATTGTTTATGTAGCTAGCAATTCTTGTCTTCGTCATTGGTTTTCTTTTATTACGGCTGGTTTTTAACATCTACATCTTTAGTTTAATCTTCATTTTAGTTGGTAATTTTCGTCTTACTCGTTCGTTTTCTTTTATTCTAGCTGGTACTTAACGTCTTTATGGTCAGCTTGATTTTATATTATAGTTGATAATTTTCGTTTTCGTCGTTGGGTTTCTTTTATCATGGCTGGTTTTTAACATATACATCGTTAGTTTAATCTTCATTTTAGTTGGTAATTTTCGTCTTAGTCGTTCGTTTTCTTTTTATCCTAGCTGGTACTTAACATCTTTATTGTTAGCTTGATTTTATATTATAGTTGATAATTTTCGTCTTCGTCGTTGGGTTTTCTTTTGTCATGGCTGGTTCTAAAAAATATAAAAATATTACATCGTTAGTTTAATTTTTTAATTTAGTTGGTAGTTTCGCTTCGTCGTTGGCTTTAATTTTGGCTGTCGCTCATTGTTTTTACTTCATCATCGTCTTCTTCGCCAATTTCATCTTTTTGCTTATCATAACTTTGCCAGGCTTTCATAAATTCAGCGCAAGTTGTTGTAATTTTGGGGCCTTCTTGGTTGCCAACCTTATGAACTGTATATCTGTCTTTCCCTGAGCTTTTTACCACTTTGTATGGTCCAAGAAATTTGGGAAAAATTTTAAGTTTAGTGCCAAATTGTACGCGTTTAATCGCGACGAGATCTCCGACGTCGTATTTGTCAGCCGCTTTTCGTTTTTTATTGAACGATTCGCGGTTTTCCTTTTGAATTTTAAGAATTGCTTTCCGAGCTTCAACGCGCGATGCTTCGCGATCTTCTACGAATGCGTTTATTATTTCTTCGTTTACGATTCGCGCCAGAGTGATATCAGTACACTGTTTCATTTTCACGCCCGTCAATAATTCGAACGGCGACCTTCCGATGCTCCTTTGGTACGTCGAGTTTATGCATTGTTGCAATTGATTGGTGAACTTATACCATTTAGATGGATCTTCAATTGCCAATTTCGTTAATACCGAGATTATAATTCTATTTAACCTCTCCACTTGTCCATTTGCCCGGGGCACGCCCGTGGTTATAAGTACATGTTGAATATTTTCTGTTTTACAGTATTCTTCAAATGCATTGGAGTTGAACGCTGCTCCTCTGTCAGTTATAATACGTACTGGACTTCCGAAAGTGGCTTTTTGTTGCACTAATTTCTGTAATACTTCGGTGGCTGCTGTTGTTTTCTGAGAAACTGATGAGAACTTCGAGAATGCATCAATTATACACAATATATAACAGTAGTTTTTATTGGTTGTAGCTAATGGTCCTAGATGATCCATATGGTATGTTTGCAGGGGTGTATTCTCTTTTGCTATTGCATTCAGATAACCTTCCTTTTTACCCTCTTTTCTATTACCTAAAATACACGGAATGCAATTTTTTCTGCAATATTCAATTTTTTCCTTAAGTTTTGGAATATAATAGTCGTATGAAATGATCTCTTCCATCTTTTTCGCTCCAAAATGTCCATCCTCGTGCACTTTTCTTATGATTTCATCCTGCATTTTGCTAGGCACACACAACAATTCCCCACCATGGGGCAAATTTTTATATAAGATGCCTCTCTTTATTGAAAAATCTTCATATTCTGCTTGTTCCACTATTTTCATAATTAGTTTCAGATGTTCGTCTTTTTCTTGGGCTGATTTTATTTGTTGTAGAAATTCATTTGAAGTAGTAATCATCATTGCAATGGGGTTTCTACTTAATGCATCTACGTGTCCCATTCGTTTGCTGCTACGGTGTTCCAGTTGGTAATCGTATTCCTGTAAAGCCAAAGCCCAGCCTGCTACCATATTTGATAAGCTCTTTTTTTCCATTGTCATCTTGAATGCCGCGCAGTCCGTAATAATTTTGAATTTTATTCCAAGCAGGAATACTCGTAACTTTTTCAAAGCTTCTATTATAGCCAGAACTTCTAATTGGTAGCTGTGATACAATTCTTCCGACGGTTTAGTTTTCTTACTGAAGTAATAAACTGGATGGAATTTCGTGTCGTCACACTTTTGAAGAAGTACTGCACCATAGCCTAGTTTGGAAGCATCAGTATGCAGCTCAGTTTCTCGATCCTGCTGGTAAAGTTTTAAAATAGGTTTTAGACATAATATTTCTTTTAGCTTTGAAAATGCAGCATCCTCTTGTAGTCCAAATTTAAATACTCTTTCTTTTCTGGTCAAGTCACTCAGTGGTTTAGCTAGTGTGACATAACCAGGAATAAATTTACGGAAATATCCGGTAAGTCCCAAAAAGGACTGAACTTTTTTCACGTTGTTCGGAGCTGGAAATTCTTTGACAGCTTTTATTTTTTCTGGTGAAGGTGAATACGCACCGTTCGAAATTTTATACCCAAGGTAGTCGATCTCTCTACAAAGGAATTGACATTTATTCCACTTAATTTTTAAACCGTTCTTTTCTGCTATTGCCAGGACTTGCTGTAATCGGTCTACGCACTCTTGGTCACTTGATGCCAGAACGATGATGTCGTCGATATAAATCAAAACAAATTTCCGAATTAGTAAGTTATTGAATATTTTATTTATAAATCTCTGAAAAACTAGTGGGGATGTACAAAGCCCGAAAGGTGCCCTAGTAAATTCCCACTGACCTGAAGGAGTTACAAAAGATGTATACTGCTGACTGCCTTCTTCGATGGGGACATGAAAGAACCCGTTTTCCAAGTCGAGGGCACAAAAAACTTTCGCGTCGCTTAGTGCATTAATGTGATCTTCAATTAGCGGCAATGGAAAACGACTGCTAACGATCTGTTTATTTAACTTCCTGAAGTCAACACATAGTCTCTTTTTCCCATCTTTTTTGTTCACCAGTACAATGGGACTTGCAAACTCTGAGTTGCTGGGTTTGACAATACCTTTCTCCAACCATTCTTGAACTTGGTCATCCACAATTTGTTTTTCCAATGGGGCCAGCCTTCGTGGTCCCTGTGCAATGGGAGTACTGTCTTTTAGCACTATTTTTAAGGTTACTTTTGTGTCTTCTTCATTTTTGGGATTATAGTTTCTAACCATGGTTTTGATTTTCTCTTCATAGTTTTTATTTCCTACTTTCAATGTTGTTTCTTTTTCCAAAATATTGAAGCAATTCATTAGTGATACTTCCAATTTACTTATATTGATTCCGGCGTCACTGAACTCAATTTTTGTGTTACGTAATACATCTTTTCCTATTATCATGGGATATTGCAGAAGGTTCTTTGAAATGATGTGCACATTTGTTCTGTAACTGTTGTTATCTATTTCCAGTATTGCACTAAATGATCCTATTGTTGACACAGGCTCGTTCGCTAAACCTCGTAAACTTATTCTTTGTAAATTTACCTCGGGCGCGCCTATCCTTATATACTCGTCGCACCTGATCAGCGTTAAGTCGCTTCCTGTATCTATCAGGGCTGCTATTTTATTGCCGTTGATCTTAATAGGTTTTTTATCTGGAGTTTTTAGGTTTTCCTCTAAAATGGCACTGTTACAGCTCGCCCTTGCTGAAACTGACGCATTCTGAGTACAGTTTCTCGATATGTGACCAAACTGGTTGCATCTGAAGCACTTCGGTTTCTTTTCACTACAGTTGGCACTCTTGTGTCCCTTTCCGCCGCAGTTATAACAGCCTAATTGAGTATCCTTGTTCATACCGCCTGAATTTCTTTTGAACTTCACATTGGTTTTAGAACGTTCTCTCGCTTCTCTGCATTGTGAATATCCTCGTAATTCCTCTTTAAACTGCTGAATCGTTTTGCAACCATATAGTCGTTGTTTATTTTCTGGAGAATCATAAATTCCGTCAGCTACATATCTCAAGATTGCGTCGTCTTCTACGTTACCTTTGGCGCCTATTGCCCTCATATTAATTAGATATTCATAAACGGTTTCACCTTTTCTCTGTTTCGTACTTGCCAGTTTCTTGTGAACGTCTGCCGAACTAATTATTTCAGAGAATTCGTCCTTCAAAAATCTTTTTAACTGGTACCAAGTGGTAATATTTGGTTAATGTCTTTTCGGCTAGACCCGTCAGCAACCTTTTGCCTAATAGAAATGTTTCTAGCTCAGAACAGCTTAAATCTGATGTCGTAGCTTCTATGTCTGCAATCCAGTTATTGACATCGTATTCATTTTCACCTGAAAATTTTGGCAGAATTTCCACTATATCCTTTATGGAGACAGGAAATCGGGACCTATTGTTATCGAAACTATTTGTTGGCTGCAAAAAATTGTTGTTATTAAAGGAGTGTTGGTTGGATGATACGTTCTCATGAAGGAAGTTTACAGACTGTCGACTTGTACTCGGCCTATTCCGATATCGGTTGTCTGGAATTCTCGCATCTGGCAGACTAACTCCAACCAAAGACTGCCTCCTTAATTCTTCCCTAAATCCCTCCAATTCTTCAAAAATCCTTGAGACGTCAGCGGCTACGCTTTCCACGTTACTAGTACTACTCAATACTTGCTTGTTTTTACGGCCCGTTTTAAAAATTATTTTCTGTATAAAGCTTTTCTCTTGATCTTACTAAAAATTTAATTAGGTATTTTATATTCAAATTTTGGAAGAAAAAGTCGCCAAAAAAAAAGGAACAAATTTAAATATTTATAATTTATTTAATTAACTATATTTAAAAGTAAAAAGAAATTTTTTATTTAAAAAAAATTTTTTTTTTTTTTTTTTTTTTTTGTATTTATTTTTTTATTAGATATATTATTTCCTTTAATTTTATTAAAAGGTTTGCTGCTTCTGATACCAAATTTAAAAAAAAATTTTTCTTTAATTACCTAACCACCCCTGGCCTGGTACTTCTTTCCAATATGCTTTATGATATTAACTTTGTCGATAAAATATATATACTTGATGGTGATCGTTTTGGTGATAATGATTAATACTTGATATGCGTCGTTACTAGAACGAGAGGGTACTTACTTCCGATAGTGATATCTGCTCATACTCATTTCTTTTCTTCTCGTGAAAGTAGAAACAAAATTAATTAAAAATATAGTTAATTAAGTAATAAGTTAATTAATTGTTCTAACCAAATTTTGAAAATTATTATTTCATTAAAACACTCTGAACTTTTGTTTTAAATATAATGACGGTGTAATCAAAACTTTTAATTTTATTGTTTATTAATTATAAGTTAATTAATTGTTCTAACCAAATTTTGAAAATTATTATTTCATTAAAACACACTGAACTTTTGTTTTAAATATAATGACGGTGTAATCAAAACTTTTAATTTTAGTTGTAATTTACGTATATAGCGCATTTAAATTATTATTGTTGGCAAGATGAAATCTTCTATTCTTCTCTTTTTTAGATATGCAGGTTATGTTGTATGTATACTGTATATTTTTTCACTGTGTGTACTATACCTGTTATACGTACCCTTGTACATACCATGTGCGTACCATTGACACAAAATGTATTGAAGAAAAATGAAAGCTTCTTTTTTTTTCGTTATGTCAGTATGTTGTTGTAAAAATTTATCCGGTTTATATAACATGTGATTTAAGAAATTTTTTAATTAATGTCAATCAATTAAAGTTAATATTTTCAATTTATTTGGTTAATGTCCACATATAGAATTTTAATTTATTATATCAAAATTATATCATTAATTAATATTATTATTAATTATATTTGAAAATGAATTTAAAATTTTTTTTTTTTGTAAAAATAATTAATATTTACATAACACAAATTAGTTTTAAATTTTATTATATGTGCAGACTGAACATATTTTGTAAATTATAATTATGTACAAATGCTTTATAGTTTACACACACACCGACCCGTTCATAAACCCGTTTTTTTTTTATACATAAAGCCGACAGCTACAACTGTTTAAAATTAACCACGTGTTGAAAGGCTTAGATTTCTTTATTTAAACTTTTGAAAATTAATTTACGAAATTTATTTTTTTTTTTGAAATTTTTTTTTTATTTAATTATTTTGTTAATCAGTTTAAAATTTATTATTTCACCGCGATCCCGGTTGAGCCCCCAATTTTGTGGGATTTAGGTTTTATGTGAAATAAAAAAACGTTAATCTGATTTTTAGTACATAAAATTTAATGGTTTACTTAAATGATTTAATTTAACTTTAACTTCACTATTTATAGCTTCATATTTAAATTCAATTGCAACTTTAATTCTTTTAATTTACTTTTATTTAATTCTTTTAATAACTACTCTTTAATAACAACGTCTACACTTCTTCAATATTCTTCTTCGACTGCCCGACGCAGAATGCTGTTTTCTTTCTTTTTGTTTTTTCTTTGCATCTTCATACTGTACTTTATATTATCGTATGATAATTAATAATTACAGTATTGGAGGGCATTGCTATTTATTGACATCCTACATATATTTATTTAATTAGTTTTTTTTCTAACCATAGCCTAAGTAAGCCATTTGGTTGTATAGATTAATATTATTGTCAAGCAATTTTAAGTATATCTTTTAACAATTTGTTATGATTAAAATAATTTTAGTAAAGTGTGCAAAATAAGTAATATAGATAAACATATATTTACAAATATTTAAAAAATTAAGTAATATCTTAATTTAGAGTTAAAAGCAAATTTATTATTTTTTTTTTTTTTTTTCTTAACTAACTATAAGAATTTATATTTTCCAAATCATCTGATAATCCATTATGGTATATTTATAATAATATATGAGCATTCTACCATTTTGTTATTTAATTTAGAGTTAAAAGCTAATTTTTTATTTTTTTCTTAAATAAACTATAAGAATTAATATTTTTCAAATCATCTGATAAACCATTGAAAGCACTTAAACTATTTAATACACAATTCATTTTTTGTTTGTCCGTTCTAAACAATGAAAGATAAAAGTTTGCCTTATTTCTAGTATTGTAGTTATGTATATCTATGTTGCGATTAATTAGGAAGTTATGTTTGATTAAGTTGTTAATTTGTTATTTTGCTTAGCTTTTAACCTTTTCGTTTGTTATTTATTTTAGCTTTTACAAATTGCATTTTTATGCATGACTTGTAAATCATATTTAAGTTCTTTACTGTATTTGTGAAAGTTTATATTAGTTCAACTTTACCGTTAAAGATAAAGTCTGGTAGTGTTTTACCATAAACCAATTCAAATGGAGCATATTGAAAAGTCATGATTGTGCACTACAGGAGGTTTTAATAATGAATTTTTTAGTTTGTCAAATGATTTTTGAAAACCTTCACTCCATATAAAAAGTTTTCTTTTTTTCTCGTTAATACATATCTCATAAATGGAATTGCATATGGGTGCATATGGGTGAAATTCAAAAATATTAACAAGTCTTACTAATTTATCTATTTAAAAATATTTAACAAAAAATTAAGTTGAGATAAATGGATTCGTAAAATGCAATTTCAAAATTACATATTTAAAACTTGTATCTAATTCAATAAAATTTTACACCCATACAGCAATTACTTCTTCTCAGAACTTTTAGATGTAGTGCATTTACTGTTGAAAGGGTACTTGATTAATTTTTTCGATTTTCAATAATTTTTAAATTTATTTTTTTTACTTATTTTTTAATGTTTTATATAATTAAACTGAAAGTTATTCGAAAGAAATATTAATTTGTAATAATATAAATATAAAAGTTTACATAATTTCATGGTTTTTAATGTTAGTTAATATTAGTTAGTTAGAAATGTTCATATAATTAATTTAAATATAAAAATAAATTTTACTAATTAAAAATTTTTGAAATTAATAAAAAAAGTAGCTTTAAATTAAGATAAAACGTTCCGATTGTGTGCAAGGGTTCATTAGTTTTGAAGGAACGGCGCGGACTGTATATAGGCGAAATCCGACCATGGGTTCGGATCCTGGAACTTTTTCATCCTATTTAAGCCAAACGAGCATGATTCCGTATCTAACAAAGATAGAACTTCCAACTTTGGTATCAGAGTGTCCCTTCCTATTTCCTTAGCGTCCTCGAAAATGGGAACCAGTTCGAGTAGTGGGTCGGGGACAATTCACATAGTTTCGAAGACCTTAAAGCATATCTTCGAAAATAATAAAGATAGTAACTTCAAGCAAATGTAGAAGCTTTAAATTTGGCACAAGGTTGTTCTTTACTATTTCCTACGCGTTTGCTTAATGTATGATCAATTGAAGTGGTGGTTCAGGTAACTCTGTTAGACCACTCAAGGTTTAAAGTGTTATAAATTTTTAGTCCTAGATTGTCAAAGTCTTTTCCTAACACTACTGATCAGCCAAATATAATTTGCCTGATACAAAAGTTCCTTCACTTTACTAATTACAGCAGGAAGGCTCTGCTCATCCACAGGCTATAACGCTTATTTGCTTTGTTATTAAATATTGGAAATAATCAGGCATAATAAGAAAGCATGATTATTCTAATAGGTTATATAGAATATTGAATATTTATTTATTCCAAGCAATAACTATAGATACTTTTGGACCACTACAGCAATCAAATAATCAAATAAGCAAAAGATCTTCAGGAATACAATATATTAAAATAAAAAAATATGTTGTTTTATTTGGAGTATGATTAACTCTGATCTTTATTTGAAAAGTACAGGGTTTATATACAATTTTTGATTCTATTGAATCCATAATAATTTTATCTAGAGCACTAAATTATTGTAATTTTTTATCTACATTAATGTTAACTAATAATTATTATTTTTGATCGTTTACATTTGTGGAAATTATTTTATGTACAAAATCTTTTTATGTATTTGGTCAAGATATACTACATCCTTCCCCCAAAGAAATAAAAAAATTAGTTTATATTTCTTAAAATTTAACCGATTTTTTCATAATTTATATCAATATTTAATTTTTTTTTTTTTTTTTTTTGTTTTTGAAATATATGCTATCTTTGTGTTTAAAGTAATTTATATTTTGATTTAAGATTTAAATGAGTTAAAAAAATAATTTATCTTTTTACATTTATTTAACATTTTTATTTTTATAGTAATTTATTATATTTATAGTTTTTCTAGATTAATTATATTATTATTATGTAATTCTATTTTTTTATTATCTATTAATATTGTGCTATTTGGACCATTTTGTGCAACAATTTTGAATGGTCCTTTAAAGGGTACATTTAATTTTTGATTTAAGATTTAAATGAGTTAAAAAAAATAATTTATCTTTGATTTTACATTTATTTAACATTTTTATTTTTATAGTAATTTATTATATTTATAGTTTTTCTAGATTAATTATATTATTATTATGTAATTCTATTTTTTTATTATCTATTAATATTGTGCTATTTGGACAATTTTGTGCAACAATTTTGAATGGTCCTTTAAAGGGTACATTTAATTTTTTTTTATTTCCTACTTTTATATATACATAGTCATTAATTTTAAAATTTGCTTTATTAATATCATTTTGTTTTAATTTATTATTTTCTTTATTTTTAATAAGATAATTTTTTGCCTTTTCATTAGCGTATTTTAATTTAATTTTTAATTCATTTAAATAATCTTCAAGATTATAAATGCTATGTTTATTATTTAATATTTCACATGAAAGTGTACATATTTTTCCATAAACCAACTCATAAGGTGAGTAGTGTGTAGTACTATGTGGTGTTGAGTTGTAAAAGTAAGTGTAGTAGGTTAGGTATTCGTCCCAATTGTCTTGTCCTTTTAAACTCATTAAATAGTCATTTAGTACTCTGTGATTTCTTTCAATAGAACCTAAAGTTTCATGATGATAAGGTGTTGATGTTACTTTTTCAATATTCAAAAATTTGCAAATGTTTTTTAACAATTCATTTGTAAATTCTGTACCTTTATCAGTTTTTAATTTTTTAAAACATCCATATTTAACGATGAATCTTTCCACTATTGCTTTTGCTACTGTTGTGGCATCTTTAGTTTCTATCAGGTACGCTTCTATATATTTTGTTAATCCGCATTGTAAAGTAAGAATGTATCTATAATTATTTGATGGTTGTAGTGGTCCAACAGTATCTATAGTTATTGTTGCAAATGCTGTTGTGGCTGTATCTGTAATTACGTAATTCTCTTTTGTATATTTCGTTATTTATATTTTATTACAGACTTCGCAATTATTTATATAATTTTTAACCATTTTATTCATATTTTTCCATACATATTTTTGTTTTAGTTTACTTATGCATTTACTTATACCACAATGTCCACCATACATTGTGTCATGATAGTCTTTTATTAATTCATACATTTTTTCTTTGTTATACCCTACACCTATAGAATAGGTAAAAGAGTATATTAACTTTAGTATGGTGTTTGTAACCACCTAAAGGAAGCGAGCTAGATATGGAAAAGTATATATATTTGTGATCAGTGTGACCTCCTGAGTCGATATAGCCATGTCCGTCCGCCGTAGGCACGATAACTCAGAAAATAATGGAGCTATCTTGATGAAATTTTAACTTTAGGTTACTAGGACTGAAACAACGGCGGGGATTGCATATAGGCGAAATCGGCCCATGGGTTCGGATTCTGGACCTTTTAATCCATCGAAGGGCTAACGAACATATGTAAAAAATCACGATAACTCAACAACTAATGACGCTATCTTCATCAAATTTGTGCTGTGGGTTACTAGTAATGAAACTTCTGTGGGTATTGCGTAAGTTCGGGATTGGACCATGCGTTCGGAACCTAGAACTTTTTGATCGTATTTAGGCCAAACGAGCATAATTCCGTTACCAATGAAGATAGAACCTCCAAATTTGGTATCAAGGTGTCCCTTCCTATTTCCTAAGGATCTTTGACATTTGGGCCCCATTGGAGTTGAAGGTCGGGGACCAGCCACACATTCCGAAAACCTTAAAGCATATCCTTAAAATTAATAAAGATAGCTACTTGAAAAAATGTAGAAGCTTCAAATTTGCCACAAGGGTGTTCTTTACTATCTCTTGCGTGCCCCCCTAATTTGGGATCAATTGGAGAGGTGGTTCAGTACCCCTCTTAGACCTCCCAAGTTTTAAAAGCTTATACACGAAATTACTAAAAATAGTAACTTAAAATTAAGATAGAACGTTCAAATTTTGTACAAGGGTTAACTAGTACCTAAAGTACAGCGCGGACTGTATAAAACCGAAATCAGCCCAAGGGCTCGGATTCTGGACCTTTTAATCGGTTTCAGGGCAAACGAACATATGTAAAAAATCACGATAACTCAACAACTAATGATGCTATCTTCATGAAATTTGTGCTGTAGGTTATTGGTAATGAAACTACGACGGCAATTGCGCACGGTGAGGTTTGGACAATTGGTTCGGAACTTAGTACTTTTTGATCGAATTTAGGCCAAACTAGCATAATTCCGTAACCAATGAAGATAGAACCTCCAAATTTGGTATCAGAGTGTCGATTTCGATTTACTTAGTCTCCTTGAAATTTGAGCCCAATTGGAGTAGTGGGTGGGGACCAGCCACTCAGTTCCGAGAACCTTAAAGCATATTTTCGAAATTAATAAAGATAATAACTTGAAACAAAAGTAGAAGCTTCAAATTTGGCACATGGGTGTTCTTTACTATTTCCTGCGGGTCCCTCTAATTTTGGATCAATTGGAGTGGTGGTTCAGTACCTCTCTTAGACCCACCAATGTGTAAAAGCTTATCATCGAAATTAATAAAACTAGTAAGTTAAAATTAAGATAACACGTTCCAATTGTGTACAAGAGTTAACTAGTATTGAAAGTATGACGGGGACTGCATGTGGGCGAAATCGTACCATGGTTTCGAGTTCTGAAACCCTTGAAAAGCTCAAGGGCTAACAAACATATATCTTAAAACACCATAACTCAAAAAATAATGCCGTTATTTTGATGAAATTTAAACTCTAGGTTACTAGTAATGAAAGTACCATGGGAATTGGTCCTGGTCGAGTTTAATTTCGAAGCCAAAGAATATATTTCCTATTTCCTATGTGTCCCCGAAATTTTGACTTAATTGTAGTGGTTCAGCTATCTTCAAAAGTACTTGCTGCATTTATGTAAAATTTATTTTTATATTTAAATGAATTATATGAAAAGGTCTAATAGGTACATGAACAAGCCATTTAAAATAATTGCAATTTTGAAAAATTTTAATTATTAAATATATTATCTTTTTATCACAAAATTTAATAATTCAAATTTTTTCATTTAGTAATTGAATTGGAATAAATATATCTTCATTTGTTTCAAGTTTTTTTGTTTTAATATTTTTAAATAGATAAATTAGTAAGAAATTGTAATATTTTTTAATAGATAATGTAATTAAAAAATGTTTTTAGTATTGTAAAGTTAATTTGGTTAGCTATGTCTTACGATCAAATTAATAACAGCTCTTATGGTGTTAAAACGACTTATGGATATGTCCTTAAATTTAAACCAAATAGGTGTAGGGTATTTCTAAGTCGGTTGCACCGACTGACTGTTTCTTTACTTGTTTTTAATTTGTATTGGAGGTTCATATATTATTATTTTTAAACAATCTGTAGTTTCAGAATTTTTTTGCAGCTCATTAAAAATTTTTTTAAATTCTCGGATATCCATTATTTTAAATATATCATCATTATCTGCCAAGGCTAATTCTTTAATATTTAAATTGCTTGTTTTGAATAATAGCTTCCTCAGAACCAATTTTATCTCTGATAAAGATTTTTCGCTATATTCTGCAATTATTTTATGTTTTGCTGCTAATTTAATTTTAATTTTTTCTTTTTGATTTCTGGTACCAGATGTTAATTTTCTTTCAAATTTCAATTTCTTTAAAAACCTTATGTTTGATATTGATGTTGCATTCCAAATGTGAAGGTGATCAGTCTTCATATCTGTATTTAAGGTTTTGTGTGGATTCTTCGTTATTATTTTTATTTATTTCATTTACATTTTCCTCCTCTTTATTTTTCATTGCTCTTGTTATTATATTTATATTGTTTTTTGGTATCATTTCTTTTAATTTGGTAGAATCTAGCTTTATCCTCGAAAGTGCATCTGCATTGGTGTTCATTTTACCTTGTTTGAATATAATTTCAAAATCATAATCCATTAAATCTATACGTATTCTCGTTAGTTTTGAAGATGGATTTTTATGTGTGAACTAGCTTACTAGAGGCCTGTGGTCGGTATAAACTGTAAATCTCTTACCAAAAAGATAAGGTCTAAACTAGCTAATACCCCAATGTATTGCCAAAAGCTCTTTTTCAGTAATCGACTTATTCAGTTCATGCTTGTTTAGTGCTTTTTTAGCATAGGCTATGGGCTTATCACTTCCTATAACTCCTTGAGATAGTACTGCACTGCACCTAACGCATAATTCGATGCATCTGTAGTTAGTATAAATGGTTTAGAGAAATTTGGGTAACTTAATATTGGTGGGTTTTTTAGTTTTTGTTTCAGTTTTTCAAACGCTTCATTTTGTTCTTTTTCCCAATTAAATATTTGTTGTTTTTTTTAGAAGTTGGTTAAGTGGTTTAGCTATTTCTGCAAAATTTTCTATGAATCTCCTATAGTAATTGCAGAATGCTACAAATCTTCTTACCTCATCAGCATCCTTGGGTGCTGGATAATTTTTTATAGTTTGGTACTTGTCTGGATCTGTTTTAATTCCTTCTGATGTTATAAGATGACCTAAATATACCACTTCAGGTTTCAAAAAATTACATTTTTCTGGATTAAGTTTTAAATTATATTTTTGTAAACGTTCTAAAACTTTACTGAGATTTTCATTGTGATCTTTTAAATTTGATCCAAATACTATGATGTCGTCTACATATAGGAATGCAGCTTCTTGTAGTCCACTTAGTGCGACTGAAAGCAATCTCTGAAAGCTATTTGTAGATATTTTTAGTCCAAATGGTAATCTCTTGAATTGGTAATGTCCTTTATTCGTTGAAAACGCTGTCATTTGCCTAGATTTGTGATGTAAAGGTATTTGGTGAAAAGAACTTGTCATATCCAGTGTAGAAAAATACTTTGATTTACCCAATCTATCTAGTACATCATCCAATCTTGTCAATGGAAATTTATCGTCTATAATTTTCTTGTTTAAAGATCTGAAATCTACTACCAACCTCCATTTTTTATTTCCATCTTGACTTTTTTTTTGAACAATTAACAATGGTGAGTTGTACGGACTAGTAGAATGTTCTATTATGTCATCTTTCATTAACTTTGAGACTTGTTTCTCCATTTCTTCTAATTGGACATTAGGTGTTCTGTAGTTCTTTATATACACTGGTGTTTTGTCTGTCATCGCAATTCTTTGTTCATAAAAATTATTTATTGAATGGTTCATTATCAAGATGAAAAATGTTCTGAAATCTATTGCAACTGTTTAAAATTGAATTTTTTGCTGATTCATCTAAGTTATCCACTGTTAATATTTTTTTTAATTTTTCAAATCTCTCTGAATTTTTGTTTTTATTATTGTTATTTAAAGATAGTATACTGTATTCTTTTAATGGTTGAACTTCTATTTCTGTTGTTTTAATTGTTACTGGTGTCTCTTTTGTGTTTAACATTTTTACATGTTTTATACCATCTGCTGGTATTAATGAATTTGCCAAGCATACACCTTTTACTATTTCTTTATCTATGATCAAACTATATTCTTTTATATCTATATTTATTGCTAGTATTGTTTCCATTCGAGGTTGAATATTTGATATTGTTTTGTTATTCATGCTCATTGGTAATATTATATCTTGTTCTTGTTATGATATTACTAGTGTGCATGTTTCATAATCTATTTACATTTATGTTTATATAGGAAATCTCTACCTAGGATACCATCTGTTGAAATGTTAATATCTTTTTCAATAATATGGAAATCATGATTAATTATTTGGTCTTCTATTATTAGCTCTAAATTTGTTACACCCTTAGTATAAATTTGTTTATGTGTAATGCCATTAATCTGGCATATTTCATCATTTATTAATTCTTGATTTATAATATTGTTTTTACATATTGATATATCTGCTCCTGTATCTATTAATAGAGTCAGATCATAATCATTTTTGGTTCTTACTTTAATTAGATTTGTGAATTTATTATTGCTGTTGATGTTAATTATCTTCTTCTGTTGGATTGGCTTTGCACATTCCTTTGCATGTTGCTTACATACCCTGGGTTTTTTCGGCCGAGGCCGCTGAAGTTTCCCTGGTATTATTATTGTTATTATTATTATAGTTGTTGTTATTTTGTTGCATTCGATTGTTGTTATTATTAAAGTTGTTATTGCGGTAATTGTTATTGCCTCTATTATTGTAGCTGTTATTATTGTAATTATTATTGTAATGTCTTCTAAAATTGTTTTGTCTATTGAATTGACCTCTGAAATTATTTGTTTTAAAGAACATGACATTATTTTGCCGAGGGTAGTTATTGTGATCACTTTTAACAGGTATTTGAATCGCTTCTGTCAATGTTTTAGGTTTTGATGGTATAACTATCGCTCTAAATGTTTCATTTAGGCCATTTTTTAATGTATTTAAACCTAGTTGGTCATTAAGCTTTACTATTATCCCTCTATTCTCATTACCTTGTTCTGCAATTTGTAATTCATTTAATTGTGCTATGAGTTTTTCTATTTTTATTGCAAAGACATTAATATCTTGATTCACTTGATTTATTCTTGTTGGTTCAGTGAGAATCTTTGCTGAGTTTTTAATCGATTTGAAATTTTTTGTTAAAATATCTTTTAATTTTTGTACTGTAGTTATTTCTTCTTCATTAATTAATCTATTTTTGACTTTATCTGAGAACTTGGTGGCCAAAATGAATTTTATTAATTTTGTCTTTTCAGGTTCATCTTTCAAGGTGTCAGCATAAAATTCTATTAACCCTAAGAAATTTGATAGTTGTTTTACGTCTCCTTCAAATAGTGGGACTATTTTTATTGCTGATGCTAGTTTAAAATTTGCCATTTTTTGTTCTTCTTCTGTTTCAATTTTAGGCTTAAGATATGTTGTAATTTGTCTTATGATTTCTTTAATTTTTAGTATAGACTCAAATTGTATATTTTCTTTTTGTTCAAAGTATTCCCAAACCTCATTAATTTCTTAATGTTTCTCTTCTATGTAAGTCACAGTATAAGTTCTGGTTGGGTTCTTTTTTAATGTTCGTAATAAGTTCTAGCAGTCTTTGGATTTTCTCATAGTCCATAGGATTTCAATGTGATTTTAATGTAAAATATTTTCATTTTAGTTTTTAAATTTATTCATAAGAAAATTTTACAATATAATTTTATTTTTTTTTTTAAAATGACGGTTTAATAATTATATAATATAAGTTTAATAAATTTAATAAGTTTAATAATTTTAATTTAAACAAAAAATTTTATATTTTATATATTTTTTTTTTTTTTGTATATTTGATTATAATAAATACGATGTTTGTATGATTATATGGTTGTCAAACGTTGAGCTCGTTTTGCTGCCTTTTTGTTTACCCAGTATTTAATTGCTTCATAGCTGAAATAATGGTGATGGTGATGAAAACTTCTTTTAAGACCTCATTCGTATGTAGATTGGCTTGTTGCAGTATAGTTGTTTTTGCTTCGGATGAGAAGAAACCCATTTTTAATTTTTTTTTTCTTTTTTATGTTTTGAATCTTCTGAATTATTTCTCGTCTATGTTCCTCTGATTTTGTAAATGGTAGACTTTTGTAAAGTATGCTTAATTCTTTCCTTTGTTGGAACTTTCTTTCTCCTCTTCTTCTTTTTATGGGCTTTACCCGTTGTTTGCATTCATCAATCGTAATTGTTCTTTTTGCTGCTTCTAACTCTTCTTTCAAGTTTTGTTCTTCAATTTTTTTTTGTTTTATACTGTTTTGGATTTGCTGTATTAGCGCAGCTAATTCGTTAAACCTTTGGTTAAATTCTTTTTCAGTTTGAATTTCCATTTATCTTGGTCTTCCTGTCTGTTGATTTACTTGATGTTATGTATTCTCTGCTTTCAGAATTGGGTGAACTGTTATTTTTTTTTTGTTGAGTCGTTCACTACACTGTATATCCAGGTAAGTGCAGGGTCATGTTATAAATTTTTAGTCGTAGATTGTCAAAGTCTTTTCCTAACACTACTGATCAGTCAAATATAATTTGCCTGATACAAAAGTTCCTTCACTTTACTAATTACAGCAGGAAGGCTCTGCTCATCCACAGGCTATAACGCCTATTTGCTTTGTTATTAAATATTGGAAATAATCATGCATAATAAGAAAGCATGATTATTCTAATAGGTTATATAGAATATTGAATATTTATTATATGATATTTATTTATTCCAAGCAAAAGATCTGCAGGAATAAAATATATTAAAATAAAAAAATATGTTGTTCTGATCTTTATTTGAAAAGTACAGGGTTTATATACAATTTTTGATTCTATTGAATCCATAATAATTTTATCTAGAGCAATAAATTATTGTAATTCTAGTAAAATAAATCTAGTATAAATTATTGTAATTTATTGCTTAGTTACAAAGAATTTCTATTAAAGAAAGTATCATAATATTCTTGACCTAATTCATTTCCATGTAAAGATCAATAACCAAAAATATGAATTATAAAAAAAAAACTATATGAATCATTATCATTCGTTATATTCACAATAAATATTTAAAAATGAAATTTGATCATACTAAAACAAAATTAATATATTTGTATGTACATGCAATGCATTGCACTTGCATTCATACAAATATTAACAAACAGATGTTCCTACTTGAAATTGTTGACCTATGTCAGCATTTTTTATCTACATTAATGTTAACTAATAATTATTATTTTTGATCGTTTACATTTCTGGAAATTATTTTATGTACAAAATCTTTTTATGTATTTGGTCAAGAAATACTACAAAAGGCTTATCATCGAAATTAATAAAAATAGTAAATTAATATTAAGATAGAACGTTCCAATTGTGTAAAAGGGTGAACTCTTATTGAAAGTATAACGAGAACTGTATATGGGCGAAATCGTACCATGGTTTCGGGTTCTGGAACCTTTGTTCAAAAAGTTCAAAGGCTATCAAACATATATCTTAAAAACACCATAACTCAAAAACTAATGACGCTATTTTGATGAAATTTAAATTCTAGTGGGAGTAATAAAAATAGAAACTTCAAATTTGATACACTATTTCCTATTTCCGTTCTTTTTTAACATTTTTATATTTTTTTAAAAGACTAAGAATTTTACTATAAAACATATTATGTATTATAATTTATAAATTAAAAACTAAATATTTTTTTAATAAACAATGAAATTTTTTTTTATTAATTTCTGTTATATCATATCTATATTTTATTGAATTACTAGCTAATACCCGGTGCGCGTTGCTGCGCCTCTCAATGGAGGTTTAATATAAGTTGATGTTACTGCAAAAAGTTAAAACAAAATTACACACGGTTTACACATGTAAATTTGAAATTGTATGAAAGCAATCTCTTTAAAACGATTTTTCTAGGATTATTCTATTGCTTTCAAATCTTTTTTTTGTCAATCGTCGAGCCGGCATGGTTTAAACCGTTTCTAGTTTAGAGTAAAGTAACCAAAAAATTTATAAAAAGCTGTTTGGCCGCAATTGGTTAATGGAACTCAACTTTCTCTTTGTAAATTTTATTTTTTTATTTTGGTAAAGCAGTATTGTGCAAAATTTTACGCAATTTGCTGACAAATCTTTTTTTGACAGGCGTCGGGCCAGCATAGGTTAACCAATTCCAAGTCTGTTAAAAGACTTAACTCCATTCTCAAAACGGAACACATATACAAAATTTTAAGAAAATCGGTTAAACCGTTTCTAATTTAGAGTAAAGTAACAAAACAATTTATAAAAAGCAGTTCGGCCGCAAAGGGTTAAACAAGCTCAACAAAATTTTTTTGAGGCTTTCTTTTTAGCCAAAGCAGTACTTCGCAATAATTCAAATATTAGCTTCCAAAATTATTTTGACCAACCGTCGGGCCGACATGGGTTAACAAATTCCAAATCTGTTAATAGTGCCAACTCTATTCTCACAGGGGAGCACGTATACAAAATTTGAAGAAAATCGGTCAAATCATTTCTAATTTTGAGTTAATATTGAAAAAACCTATAAAAAGCTGTTGGGCCGCAATGGGTTAATGGAACTCAATAAAAATTTTTTTGGGGCTTTCTTTTTAGCCAAAGCAGAATTTCATAAAATCGGACAAAATTTGAACCCAAAATTTTTTTTGACTAACCATCGGCCCGACATGGGTTAAAAAATTCCAAAACTGTTAATAGTGTCAACTCAATTCTCAAGGAGCATGAGGTATACAAAATTTGAAGTCAAATGGTCAAACCGTTTCGAATTTAGAGTAAAGTATTGAAAAAACCTATAAAAAGTTGTTGGGCCGCAATGGGTTAATGGAACTCAAGAAAAATTTTTTTGGAGCTTTCTTTTAAGCCAAAGCACAATTTCGTAAAATCGGACAAAATTTGCTGCCAAAATTTTTTTTGACCACCTGTCGGCCCGACATGGGTTAACAAATTCCAAAACTGTTAATAGTGTCAACTCAATTCTCAAAGAACATCACGTATACAATATTTGAAGTCAATCGGTCAAACCGTTTTCATTTTAGAACAAAGAAGTTTAAATACTTGCACCACAGCCCTAACTTGGCGGTCCGTTAGAGCAAAATTTTTAAGTTACGATTTCTTTCCGTACCCAAAAACCTCTATATACAAAAATTCATGAAAATCGGCTGGCCAGTTTAGGAGTCTATTCCTACATACAAACAAACAAACAAACAAATAAACAAACTTTCGATTTTATATATATAGATTACCATAGGTAATATATAATTAAGAAATTGTGTACGATACTTAAGTTGTAATTTTTTTTTTTTAATTTAAATGAAATTTAAAAATAAGTAAATTAAGAGAATAAATTTAAAAATTATTTAAAAGTGAAATTAATTAAAGAAGGGTACTAAATCATTCAACAGTAAATTCACAACAGCTAAAAATCCTGAAAAGAAGTAATTGCTGCTTGTGTGAAAAATTTTATTGAATTGCATAAAAAGTTAATATATGTAATTTTGTAATTGCATTTTACGAATCCATTTTTTTCTAGTTTATTTGTTGTTTAATATTTTAGATATAATATATATGATTCTATGATTATTGCCCACACGAAAAATACCCACACGAAAATTGCCCCCAGATAATATTGCGCACGCGATTAATGCCCACACAGAATAATGCCCACACAGAATAATGCGCACAAGGAATAATGCGCACATAGACAAATGCCCACATAGAAAAATGCCCACACGAAAAATTATTTTAAATATAAAAATTAAATTAAAATAAATAGAGAAAAAATCAAAAATTATATTCTATCTAGGAGATAATCTATTAGTGCTTTAAAATAAAATATTAAAATGTATCAACAATAAATTTACTACTTCTTTTTTTATTGATAATTAGGAACGTAGGCAATAAAAACAAAAAGAAAAAATCAAAAAATTCCAATTAAAAACTAAATTTTGAATTTTAAAATTTTATTTTATACCAGGCAAACATAGTCGAATAGCAGGGATTTATTCCTTAAAATTATATAATTAAATTGTTGTAAAATGTATGGTTGTATTTGGTATAATTGTGTACAGTGTATATTATTACACAAAAAAACACAAAAAAACAACAACACACCCTAAAAGCAAATTGCGGCGTACATCATTATCACTTTTTAATGTAAACATTATATACACTGTACACAATTGATGTAACCGGATGATATCTAATATATAAAGAAGAAAATTTGTTTGTTTATTTGTTTGTTTGTTTGTTTATTTGTTTGTTTGTTTGTTGTCAGGATTCACGTGAAAACCACTGGTCCGATTGACACTAAATTTTAGAGGAATAACTTTGGGAGTCCGGGGGGTGACATAGGCTATGTCGCATTTTATAAGTCAGCAGGTTGCGGCTCCAGAGCCGTTTTAAGCTTTTTCGTTTTTTTGATGTCGAGTCGAAACGGTTTGACCGATTCACTTAAAATTTTGCACGAATGTTCTTCTTATTACACGGAATTAATGGTATAAAACTGGTTGGAATAAATTAACCCTTTCGGCCGGCGGGCTTCCAAAAAATTTTGTGTTTCCGATTTGTGTCCAATTTTACAGGGTGGTTTTGCAGTCAAAAAGAGAGGCTGGCACAAATTTTTGTTGGGTTCGGTTAACCCGTTTGGGCACGAGGCGCAATGAAGCTTTTTCAATGTTTTGATGTCGAGCCGAAATAGTTTGACCGATTGACTTGAAATTTTGCATAAATGTTCCTCTTAGCAACCGCAATTAGTTGCATAATTTGGTTGGAATAATTGAACCCATTTCGGCCTGGCGGGCTTCCAAAAAATTTTGTGTTTCCGATTTGTGTCCAATTTTACAAGGTGGTTTCGCAGTCGAAAATAAAGTCTGGACAAATTTTTGTTGAGTTCGGTTAACCCGTTTGGGCACGAGAGTGCAAAGAAGCTTTTTCAATGTTTTTGATGTCGAGTCAAAACTGTTTGACCGATTGACTTGAAATTTTGCACAAATGTTCCTCTTAGCAACCGCATTTAGTTGTATAAATTTGGTTGGAATAAATTAACCCATTTCGGCCTGCGACTTTCAAAAATTTTGTGTTTTCGATTTGTGTCAATTTTACAGGTTGATTTTGTAGTCTAAAAGAGAGGCTGCAAAAAGTTTTAGTTAAGTTCGATTAACCATTTTCCACGACGATGATATGAAGTTTTCTATATATTTTATTTTCTTATACGATTAAAGTATTTTATTGAAAACTTTGTACCAGCATTTTAATTAAAACCCTAATTAAAACCCACAGGGTTAATTTGGTTTTGACCTGTTTGTGCGTTTTGAACAAAGATTCAATGAAATTTTCAGTTTTCTTCAAATGAAATCTAAAAATCAAAAAATTCAATTTGTTATATATAATGCTTAAATACATAGTATTTTAAAACAGTTTTTCCAAAAAATAATCCTACATTTCTCTCATAAAATCATAAAAAAACGAGGAAGAGCGTATTACAACTTTCAGTTGAGTACTAAACAAAATATAAGTTGAAAAGCGAATTTTTAAACCTTTTCTAAACCATCGACTATATTTTATTCAAGCGTTGGCAATTCAAGAAAATCCCCTTTTGACCTATAGTCATTTTAATTCAGTTAACATTGTTCATCGGAAACCTACCATCCTCAACTATATCGTCAAGGAGCACCAAATTGTCAAGAAGCACCATGTATAAAAAAATTACAGATAATCGTTCAAATTGTTTTGCAAACTGTTTTTTAAAGTTTTTGTTTCGCAATCGATTAAAAGAACTTCATTTTCAAAGAAGAACACATATACGAAATTTGAAGTTAATCTGTTAAATCATTTCTAATATATAGCAAAGCAACGAAAAAACCTATAAAAAGCTGTTGGGCCACGATGGGTTAACGGAACTCCACAAATATTTTTTTTTGGCATTTATAGGCAAAGTAGTATCTCAAAAAATTGGCTGAAACTTGCTTTTTTACAATTTT
>OY720445.1:0-498561 GCA_963082915.1 Dolichopus griseipennis
AAAAAAATATGAAACTACTTCTTTTTTTATTGATAATTAGGAACGTGGCATTTAATAATAAAAACAAAAAGAAAAAATCAAAAAATTTCAATTAAAAACTAAAAATTGAATTTTAAAATTTTATTTTATACCAGGCAAACATAGTCGAATAGCAAGGATTTATTCCTTAAAATTATATAATTAAATTGTATAAATTTGTCTTGGCTTAATTTAGTTCTAAAAATTTTGCTAGATGTCACTTATAATTTAAAATCAAATTGAGTATACACTTTTAATAAAGAATTAGCCAAAAATTATAGGACTTAGACCTTTTTAAACAATTGAAGGAGGTATTAATTAGGAGTTTTACATGACTTTACTACAATACATTAAAAGAAAAAAATGCATATTTTTTAATATAATAACATATTTCTTTAATAAAACAAATTCTTATTTTCCATTTATATATATGTATTTGTTTTTAATAAATTCTTTTAAATTACAGACCCCACTCCAACACTAAGCCCCAACAACATAAAGAAAAGAGAAAAAATATCTAATTAAAATATATAAAAAATAAGAAACTATGTAATATTTAATTTAAATTCTTATTAAACAAATAAGAAATTATTTCTAAAGGGAAAAAATAGGGGAAGCCCTCCCCCACTTCATTAAAAAAATATGAAACTACTTCTTTTTTTATTGATAATTAGGAACGTGGCATTTAATAATAAAAACAAAAAGAAAAAATCAAAAAATTTCAATTAAAAACTAAAAATTGAATTTTAAAATTTTATTTTATACCAGGCAAACATAGTCGAATAGCAAGGATTTATTCCTTAAAATTATATAATTAAATTGTATAAATTTGTCTTGGCTTAATTTAGTTCTAAAAATTTTGCTAGATGTCACTTATAATTTAAAATCAAATTGAGTATACACTTTTAATAAAGAATTAGCCAAAAATTATAGGACTTAGACCTTTTTAAACAATTGAAGGAGGTATTAATTAGGAGTTTTACATGACTTTACTACAATACATTAAAAGAAAAAAATGCATATTTTTTAATATAATAACATATTTCTTTAATAAAACAAATTCTTATTTTCCATTTATATATATGTATTTGTTTTTAATAAATTCTTTTAAATTACAGACCCCACTCCAACACTAAGCCCCAACAACATAAAGAAAAGAGAAAAAATATCTAATTAAAATATATAAAAAATAAGAAACTATGTAATATTTAATTTAAATTCTTATTAAACAAATAAGAAATTATTTCTAAAGGGAAAAAATAGGGGAAGCCCTCCCCCACTTCATTAAAAAAATATGAAACTACTTCTTTTTTTATTGATAATTAGGAACGTGGCATTTAATAATAAAAACAAAAAGAAAAAATCAAAAAATTTCAATTAAAAACTAAAAATTGAATTTTAAAATTTTATTTTATACCAGGCAAACATAGTCGAATAGCAAGGATTTATTCCTTAAAATTATATAATTAAATTGTATAAATTTGTCTTGGCTTAATTTAGTTCTAAAAATTTTGCTAGATGTCACTTATAATTTAAAATCAAATTGAGTATACACTTTTAATAAAGAATTAGCCAAAAATTATAGGACTTAGACCTTTTTAAACAATTGAAGGAGGTATTAATTAGGAGTTTTACATGACTTTACTACAATACATTAAAAGAAAAAAATGCATATTTTTTAATATAATAACATATTTCTTTAATAAAACAAATTCTTATTTTCCATTTATATATATGTATTTGTTTTTAATAAATTCTTTTAAATTACAGACCCCACTCCAACACTAAGCCCCAACAACATAAAGAAAAGAGAAAAAATATCTAATTAAAATATATAAAAAATAAGAAACTATGTAATATTTAATTTAAATTCTTATTAAACAAATAAGAAATTATTTCTAAAGGGAAAAAATAGGGGAAGCCCTCCCCCACTTCATTAAAAAAATATGAAACTACTTCTTTTTTTATTGATAATTAGGAACGTGGCATTTAATAATAAAAACAAAAAGAAAAAATCAAAAAATTTCAATTAAAAACTAAAAATTGAATTTTAAAATTTTATTTTATACCAGGCAAACATAGTCGAATAGCAAGGATTTATTCCTTAAAATTATATAATTAAATTGTATAAATTTGTCTTGGCTTAATTTAGTTCTAAAAATTTTGCTAGATGTCACTTATAATTTAAAATCAAATTGAGTATACACTTTTAATAAAGAATTAGCCAAAAATTATAGGACTTAGACCTTTTTAAACAATTGAAGGAGGTATTAATTAGGAGTTTTACATGACTTTACTACAATACATTAAAAGAAAAAAATGCATATTTTTTAATATAATAACATATTTCTTTAATAAAACAAATTCTTATTTTCCATTTATATATATGTATTTGTTTTTAATAAATTCTTTTAAATTACAGACCCCACTCCAACACTAAGCCCCAACAACATAAAGAAAAGAGAAAAAATATCTAATTAAAATATATAAAAAATAAGAAACTATGTAATATTTAATTTAAATTCTTATTAAACAAATAAGAAATTATTTCTAAAGGGAAAAAATAGGGGAAGCCCTCCCCCACTTCATTAAAAAAATATGAAACTACTTCTTTTTTTATTGATAATTAGGAACGTGGCATTTAATAATAAAAACAAAAAGAAAAAATCAAAAAATTTCAATTAAAAACTAAAAATTGAATTTTAAAATTTTATTTTATACCAGGCAAACATAGTCGAATAGCAAGGATTTATTCCTTAAAATTATATAATTAAATTGTATAAATTTGTCTTGGCTTAATTTAGTTCTAAAAATTTTGCTAGATGTCACTTATAATTTAAAATCAAATTGAGTATACACTTTTAATAAAGAATTAGCCAAAAATTATAGGACTTAGACCTTTTTAAACAATTGAAGGAGGTATTAATTAGGAGTTTTACATGACTTTACTACAATACATTAAAAGAAAAAAATGCATATTTTTTAATATAATAACATATTTCTTTAATAAAACAAATTCTTATTTTCCATTTATATATATGTATTTGTTTTTAATAAATTCTTTTAAATTACAGACCCCACTCCAACACTAAGCCCCAACAACATAAAGAAAAGAGAAAAAATATCTAATTAAAATATATAAAAAATAAGAAACTATGTAATATTTAATTTAAATTCTTATTAAACAAATAAGAAATTATTTCTAAAGGGAAAAAATAGGGGAAGCCCTCCCCCACTTCATTAAAAAAATATGAAACTACTTCTTTTTTTATTGATAATTAGGAACGTGGCATTTAATAATAAAAACAAAAAGAAAAAATCAAAAAATTTCAATTAAAAACTAAAAATTGAATTTTAAAATTTTATTTTATACCAGGCAAACATAGTCGAATAGCAAGGATTTATTCCTTAAAATTATATAATTAAATTGTATAAATTTGTCTTGGCTTAATTTAGTTCTAAAAATTTTGCTAGATGTCACTTATAATTTAAAATCAAATTGAGTATACACTTTTAATAAAGAATTAGCCAAAAATTATAGGACTTAGACCTTTTTAAACAATTGAAGGAGGTATTAATTAGGAGTTTTACATGACTTTACTACAATACATTAAAAGAAAAAAATGCATATTTTTTAATATAATAACATATTTCTTTAATAAAACAAATTCTTATTTTCCATTTATATATATGTATTTGTTTTTAATAAATTCTTTTAAATTACAGACCCCACTCCAACACTAAGCCCCAACAACATAAAGAAAAGAGAAAAAATATCTAATTAAAATATATAAAAAATAAGAAACTATGTAATATTTAATTTAAATTCTTATTAAACAAATAAGAAATTATTTCTAAAGGGAAAAAATAGGGGAAGCCCTCCCCCACTTCATTAAAAAAATATGAAACTACTTCTTTTTTTATTGATAATTAGGAACGTGGCATTTAATAATAAAAACAAAAAGAAAAAATCAAAAAATTTCAATTAAAAACTAAAAATTGAATTTTAAAATTTTATTTTATACCAGGCAAACATAGTCGAATAGCAAGGATTTATTCCTTAAAATTATATAATTAAATTGTATAAATTTGTCTTGGCTTAATTTAGTTCTAAAAATTTTGCTAGATGTCACTTATAATTTAAAATCAAATTGAGTATACACTTTTAATAAAGAATTAGCCAAAAATTATAGGACTTAGACCTTTTTAAACAATTGAAGGAGGTATTAATTAGGAGTTTTACATGACTTTACTACAATACATTAAAAGAAAAAAATGCATATTTTTTAATATAATAACATATTTCTTTAATAAAACAAATTCTTATTTTCCATTTATATATATGTATTTGTTTTTAATAAATTCTTTTAAATTACAGACCCCACTCCAACACTAAGCCCCAACAACATAAAGAAAAGAGAAAAAATATCTAATTAAAATATATAAAAAATAAGAAACTATGTAATATTTAATTTAAATTCTTATTAAACAAATAAGAAATTATTTCTAAAGGGAAAAAATAGGGGAAGCCCTCCCCCACTTCATTAAAAAAATATGAAACTACTTCTTTTTTTATTGATAATTAGGAACGTGGCATTTAATAATAAAAACAAAAAGAAAAAATCAAAAAATTTCAATTAAAAACTAAAAATTGAATTTTAAAATTTTATTTTATACCAGGCAAACATAGTCGAATAGCAAGGATTTATTCCTTAAAATTATATAATTAAATTGTATAAATTTGTCTTGGCTTAATTTAGTTCTAAAAATTTTGCTAGATGTCACTTATAATTTAAAATCAAATTGAGTATACACTTTTAATAAAGAATTAGCCAAAAATTATAGGACTTAGACCTTTTTAAACAATTGAAGGAGGTATTAATTAGGAGTTTTACATGACTTTACTACAATACATTAAAAGAAAAAAATGCATATTTTTTAATATAATAACATATTTCTTTAATAAAACAAATTCTTATTTTCCATTTATATATATGTATTTGTTTTTAATAAATTCTTTTAAATTACAGACCCCACTCCAACACTAAGCCCCAACAACATAAAGAAAAGAGAAAAAATATCTAATTAAAATATATAAAAAATAAGAAACTATGTAATATTTAATTTAAATTCTTATTAAACAAATAAGAAATTATTTCTAAAGGGAAAAAATAGGGGAAGCCCTCCCCCACTTCATTAAAAAAATATGAAACTACTTCTTTTTTTATTGATAATTAGGAACGTGGCATTTAATAATAAAAACAAAAAGAAAAAATCAAAAAATTTCAATTAAAAACTAAAAATTGAATTTTAAAATTTTATTTTATACCAGGCAAACATAGTCGAATAGCAAGGATTTATTCCTTAAAATTATATAATTAAATTGTATAAATTTGTCTTGGCTTAATTTAGTTCTAAAAATTTTGCTAGATGTCACTTATAATTTAAAATCAAATTGAGTATACACTTTTAATAAAGAATTAGCCAAAAATTATAGGACTTAGACCTTTTTAAACAATTGAAGGAGGTATTAATTAGGAGTTTTACATGACTTTACTACAATACATTAAAAGAAAAAAATGCATATTTTTTAATATAATAACATATTTCTTTAATAAAACAAATTCTTATTTTCCATTTATATATATGTATTTGTTTTTAATAAATTCTTTTAAATTACAGACCCCACTCCAACACTAAGCCCCAACAACATAAAGAAAAGAGAAAAAATATCTAATTAAAATATATAAAAAATAAGAAACTATGTAATATTTAATTTAAATTCTTATTAAACAAATAAGAAATTATTTCTAAAGGGAGGGAAAGGCATATTTTTTAATATAATAACATATTTCTTTAATAAAACAAATTCTTATTTTCCATTTATATATATGTATTTGTTTTTAATAAATTCTTTTAAATTACAGACCCCACTCCAACACTAAGCCCCAACAACATAAAGAAAAGAGAAAAAATATCTAATTAAAATATATAAAAAATAAGAAACTATGTAATATTTAATTTAAATTCTTATTAAACAAATAAGAAATTATTTCTAAAGGGAAAAAATAGGGGAAGCCCTCCCCCACTTCATTAAAAAAATATGAAACTACTTCTTTTTTTATTGATAATTAGGAACGTGGCATTTAATAATAAAAACAAAAAGAAAAAATCAAAAAATTTCAATTAAAAACTAAAAATTGAATTTTAAAATTTTATTTTATACCAGGCAAACATAGTCGAATAGCAAGGATTTATTCCTTAAAATTATATAATTAAATTGTATAAATTTGTCTTGGCTTAATTTAGTTCTAAAAATTTTGCTAGATGTCACTTATAATTTAAAATCAAATTGAGTATACACTTTTAATAAAGAATTAGCCAAAAATTATAGGACTTAGACCTTTTTAAACAATTGAAGGAGGTATTAATTAGGAGTTTTACATGACTTTACTACAATACATTAAAAGAAAAAAATGCATATTTTTTAATATAATAACATATTTCTTTAATAAAACAAATTCTTATTTTCCATTTATATATATGTATTTGTTTTTAATAAATTCTTTTAAATTACAGACCCCACTCCAACACTAAGCCCCAACAACATAAAGAAAAGAGAAAAAATATCTAATTAAAATATATAAAAAATAAGAAACTATGTAATATTTAATTTAAATTCTTATTAAACAAATAAGAAATTATTTCTAAAGGGAAAAAATAGGGGAAGCCCTCCCCCACTTCATTAAAAAAATATGAAACTACTTCTTTTTTTATTGATAATTAGGAACGTGGCATTTAATAATAAAAACAAAAAGAAAAAATCAAAAAATTTCAATTAAAAACTAAAAATTGAATTTTAAAATTTTATTTTATACCAGGCAAACATAGTCGAATAGCAAGGATTTATTCCTTAAAATTATATAATTAAATTGTATAAATTTGTCTTGGCTTAATTTAGTTCTAAAAATTTTGCTAGATGTCACTTATAATTTAAAATCAAATTGAGTATACACTTTTAATAAAGAATTAGCCAAAAATTATAGGACTTAGACCTTTTTAAACAATTGAAGGAGGTATTAATTAGGAGTTTTACATGACTTTACTACAATACATTAAAAGAAAAAAATGCATATTTTTTAATATAATAACATATTTCTTTAATAAAACAAATTCTTATTTTCCATTTATATATATGTATTTGTTTTTAATAAATTCTTTTAAATTACAGACCCCACTCCAACACTAAGCCCCAACAACATAAAGAAAAGAGAAAAAATATCTAATTAAAATATATAAAAAATAAGAAACTATGTAATATTTAATTTAAATTCTTATTAAACAAATAAGAAATTATTTCTAAAGGGAAAAAATAGGGGAAGCCCTCCCCCACTTCATTAAAAAAATATGAAACTACTTCTTTTTTTATTGATAATTAGGAACGTGGCATTTAATAATAAAAACAAAAAGAAAAAATCAAAAAATTTCAATTAAAAACTAAAAATTGAATTTTAAAATTTTATTTTATACCAGGCAAACATAGTCGAATAGCAAGGATTTATTCCTTAAAATTATATAATTAAATTGTATAAATTTGTCTTGGCTTAATTTAGTTCTAAAAATTTTGCTAGATGTCACTTATAATTTAAAATCAAATTGAGTATACACTTTTAATAAAGAATTAGCCAAAAATTATAGGACTTAGACCTTTTTAAACAATTGAAGGAGGTATTAATTAGGAGTTTTACATGACTTTACTACAATACATTAAAAGAAAAAAATGCATATTTTTTAATATAATAACATATTTCTTTAATAAAACAAATTCTTATTTTCCATTTATATATATGTATTTGTTTTTAATAAATTCTTTTAAATTACAGACCCCACTCCAACACTAAGCCCCAACAACATAAAGAAAAGAGAAAAAATATCTAATTAAAATATATAAAAAATAAGAAACTATGTAATATTTAATTTAAATTCTTATTAAACAAATAAGAAATTATTTCTAAAGGGAAAAAATAGGGGAAGCCCTCCCCCACTTCATTAAAAAAATATGAAACTACTTCTTTTTTTATTGATAATTAGGAACGTGGCATTTAATAATAAAAACAAAAAGAAAAAATCAAAAAATTTCAATTAAAAACTAAAAATTGAATTTTAAAATTTTATTTTATACCAGGCAAACATAGTCGAATAGCAAGGATTTATTCCTTAAAATTATATAATTAAATTGTATAAATTTGTCTTGGCTTAATTTAGTTCTAAAAATTTTGCTAGATGTCACTTATAATTTAAAATCAAATTGAGTATACACTTTTAATAAAGAATTAGCCAAAAATTATAGGACTTAGACCTTTTTAAACAATTGAAGGAGGTATTAATTAGGAGTTTTACATGACTTTACTACAATACATTAAAAGAAAAAAATGCATATTTTTTAATATAATAACATATTTCTTTAATAAAACAAATTCTTATTTTCCATTTATATATATGTATTTGTTTTTAATAAATTCTTTTAAATTACAGACCCCACTCCAACACTAAGCCCCAACAACATAAAGAAAAGAGAAAAAATATCTAATTAAAATATATAAAAAATAAGAAACTATGTAATATTTAATTTAAATTCTTATTAAACAAATAAGAAATTATTTCTAAAGGGAAAAAATAGGGGAAGCCCTCCCCCACTTCATTAAAAAAATATGAAACTACTTCTTTTTTTATTGATAATTAGGAACGTGGCATTTAATAATAAAAACAAAAAGAAAAAATCAAAAAATTTCAATTAAAAACTAAAAATTGAATTTTAAAATTTTATTTTATACCAGGCAAACATAGTCGAATAGCAAGGATTTATTCCTTAAAATTATATAATTAAATTGTATAAATTTGTCTTGGCTTAATTTAGTTCTAAAAATTTTGCTAGATGTCACTTATAATTTAAAATCAAATTGAGTATACACTTTTAATAAAGAATTAGCCAAAAATTATAGGACTTAGACCTTTTTAAACAATTGAAGGAGGTATTAATTAGGAGTTTTACATGACTTTACTACAATACATTAAAAGAAAAAAATGCATATTTTTTAATATAATAACATATTTCTTTAATAAAACAAATTCTTATTTTCCATTTATATATATGTATTTGTTTTTAATAAATTCTTTTAAATTACAGACCCCACTCCAACACTAAGCCCCAACAACATAAAGAAAAGAGAAAAAATATCTAATTAAAATATATAAAAAATAAGAAACTATGTAATATTTAATTTAAATTCTTATTAAACAAATAAGAAATTATTTCTAAAGGGAAAAAATAGGGGAAGCCCTCCCCCACTTCATTAAAAAAATATGAAACTACTTCTTTTTTTATTGATAATTAGGAACGTGGCATTTAATAATAAAAACAAAAAGAAAAAATCAAAAAATTTCAATTAAAAACTAAAAATTGAATTTTAAAATTTTATTTTATACCAGGCAAACATAGTCGAATAGCAAGGATTTATTCCTTAAAATTATATAATTAAATTGTATAAATTTGTCTTGGCTTAATTTAGTTCTAAAAATTTTGCTAGATGTCACTTATAATTTAAAATCAAATTGAGTATACACTTTTAATAAAGAATTAGCCAAAAATTATAGGACTTAGACCTTTTTAAACAATTGAAGGAGGTATTAATTAGGAGTTTTACATGACTTTACTACAATACATTAAAAGAAAAAAATGCATATTTTTTAATATAATAACATATTTCTTTAATAAAACAAATTCTTATTTTCCATTTATATATATGTATTTGTTTTTAATAAATTCTTTTAAATTACAGACCCCACTCCAACACTAAGCCCCAACAACATAAAGAAAAGAGAAAAAATATCTAATTAAAATATATAAAAAATAAGAAACTATGTAATATTTAATTTAAATTCTTATTAAACAAATAAGAAATTATTTCTAAAGGGAAAAAATAGGGGAAGCCCTCCCCCACTTCATTAAAAAAATATGAAACTACTTCTTTTTTTATTGATAATTAGGAACGTGGCATTTAATAATAAAAACAAAAAGAAAAAATCAAAAAATTTCAATTAAAAACTAAAAATTGAATTTTAAAATTTTATTTTATACCAGGCAAACATAGTCGAATAGCAAGGATTTATTCCTTAAAATTATATAATTAAATTGTATAAATTTGTCTTGGCTTAATTTAGTTCTAAAAATTTTGCTAGATGTCACTTATAATTTAAAATCAAATTGAGTATACACTTTTAATAAAGAATTAGCCAAAAATTATAGGACTTAGACCTTTTTAAACAATTGAAGGAGGTATTAATTAGGAGTTTTACATGACTTTACTACAATACATTAAAAGAAAAAAATGCATATTTTTTAATATAATAACATATTTCTTTAATAAAACAAATTCTTATTTTCCATTTATATATATGTATTTGTTTTTAATAAATTCTTTTAAATTACAGACCCCACTCCAACACTAAGCCCCAACAACATAAAGAAAAGAGAAAAAATATCTAATTAAAATATATAAAAAATAAGAAACTATGTAATATTTAATTTAAATTCTTATTAAACAAATAAGAAATTATTTCTAAAGGGAAAAAATAGGGGAAGCCCTCCCCCACTTCATTAAAAAAATATGAAACTACTTCTTTTTTTATTGATAATTAGGAACGTGGCATTTAATAATAAAAACAAAAAGAAAAAATCAAAAAATTTCAATTAAAAACTAAAAATTGAATTTTAAAATTTTATTTTATACCAGGCAAACATAGTCGAATAGCAAGGATTTATTCCTTAAAATTATATAATTAAATTGTATAAATTTGTCTTGGCTTAATTTAGTTCTAAAAATTTTGCTAGATGTCACTTATAATTTAAAATCAAATTGAGTATACACTTTTAATAAAGAATTAGCCAAAAATTATAGGACTTAGACCTTTTTAAACAATTGAAGGAGGTATTAATTAGGAGTTTTACATGACTTTACTACAATACATTAAAAGAAAAAAATGCATATTTTTTAATATAATAACATATTTCTTTAATAAAACAAATTCTTATTTTCCATTTATATATATGTATTTGTTTTTAATAAATTCTTTTAAATTACAGACCCCACTCCAACACTAAGCCCCAACAACATAAAGAAAAGAGAAAAAATATCTAATTAAAATATATAAAAAATAAGAAACTATGTAATATTTAATTTAAATTCTTATTAAACAAATAAGAAATTATTTCTAAAGGGAAAAAATAGGGGAAGCCCTCCCCCACTTCATTAAAAAAATATGAAACTACTTCTTTTTTTATTGATAATTAGGAACGTGGCATTTAATAATAAAAACAAAAAGAAAAAATCAAAAAATTTCAATTAAAAACTAAAAATTGAATTTTAAAATTTTATTTTATACCAGGCAAACATAGTCGAATAGCAAGGATTTATTCCTTAAAATTATATAATTAAATTGTATAAATTTGTCTTGGCTTAATTTAGTTCTAAAAATTTTGCTAGATGTCACTTATAATTTAAAATCAAATTGAGTATACACTTTTAATAAAGAATTAGCCAAAAATTATAGGACTTAGACCTTTTTAAACAATTGAAGGAGGTATTAATTAGGAGTTTTACATGACTTTACTACAATACATTAAAAGAAAAAAATGCATATTTTTTAATATAATAACATATTTCTTTAATAAAACAAATTCTTATTTTCCATTTATATATATGTATTTGTTTTTAATAAATTCTTTTAAATTACAGACCCCACTCCAACACTAAGCCCCAACAACATAAAGAAAAGAGAAAAAATATCTAATTAAAATATATAAAAAATAAGAAACTATGTAATATTTAATTTAAATTCTTATTAAACAAATAAGAAATTATTTCTAAAGGGAAAAAATAGGGGAAGCCCTCCCCCACTTCATTAAAAAAATATGAAACTACTTCTTTTTTTATTGATAATTAGGAACGTGGCATTTAATAATAAAAACAAAAAGAAAAAATCAAAAAATTTCAATTAAAAACTAAAAATTGAATTTTAAAATTTTATTTTATACCAGGCAAACATAGTCGAATAGCAAGGATTTATTCCTTAAAATTATATAATTAAATTGTATAAATTTGTCTTGGCTTAATTTAGTTCTAAAAATTTTGCTAGATGTCACTTATAATTTAAAATCAAATTGAGTATACACTTTTAATAAAGAATTAGCCAAAAATTATAGGACTTAGACCTTTTTAAACAATTGAAGGAGGTATTAATTAGGAGTTTTACATGACTTTACTACAATACATTAAAAGAAAAAAATGCATATTTTTTAATATAATAACATATTTCTTTAATAAAACAAATTCTTATTTTCCATTTATATATATGTATTTGTTTTTAATAAATTCTTTTAAATTACAGACCCCACTCCAACACTAAGCCCCAACAACATAAAGAAAAGAGAAAAAATATCTAATTAAAATATATAAAAAATAAGAAACTATGTAATATTTAATTTAAATTCTTATTAAACAAATAAGAAATTATTTCTAAAGGGAAAAAATAGGGGAAGCCCTCCCCCACTTCATTAAAAAAATATGAAACTACTTCTTTTTTTATTGATAATTAGGAACGTGGCATTTAATAATAAAAACAAAAAGAAAAAATCAAAAAATTTCAATTAAAAACTAAAAATTGAATTTTAAAATTTTATTTTATACCAGGCAAACATAGTCGAATAGCAAGGATTTATTCCTTAAAATTATATAATTAAATTGTATAAATTTGTCTTGGCTTAATTTAGTTCTAAAAATTTTGCTAGATGTCACTTATAATTTAAAATCAAATTGAGTATACACTTTTAATAAAGAATTAGCCAAAAATTATAGGACTTAGACCTTTTTAAACAATTGAAGGAGGTATTAATTAGGAGTTTTACATGACTTTACTACAATACATTAAAAGAAAAAAATGCATATTTTTTAATATAATAACATATTTCTTTAATAAAACAAATTCTTATTTTCCATTTATATATATGTATTTGTTTTTAATAAATTCTTTTAAATTACAGACCCCACTCCAACACTAAGCCCCAACAACATAAAGAAAAGAGAAAAAATATCTAATTAAAATATATAAAAAATAAGAAACTATGTAATATTTAATTTAAATTCTTATTAAACAAATAAGAAATTATTTCTAAAGGGAAAAAATAGGGGAAGCCCTCCCCCACTTCATTAAAAAAATATGAAACTACTTCTTTTTTTATTGATAATTAGGAACGTGGCATTTAATAATAAAAACAAAAAGAAAAAATCAAAAAATTTCAATTAAAAACTAAAAATTGAATTTTAAAATTTTATTTTATACCAGGCAAACATAGTCGAATAGCAAGGATTTATTCCTTAAAATTATATAATTAAATTGTATAAATTTGTCTTGGCTTAATTTAGTTCTAAAAATTTTGCTAGATGTCACTTATAATTTAAAATCAAATTGAGTATACACTTTTAATAAAGAATTAGCCAAAAATTATAGGACTTAGACCTTTTTAAACAATTGAAGGAGGTATTAATTAGGAGTTTTACATGACTTTACTACAATACATTAAAAGAAAAAAATGCATATTTTTTAATATAATAACATATTTCTTTAATAAAACAAATTCTTATTTTCCATTTATATATATGTATTTGTTTTTAATAAATTCTTTTAAATTACAGACCCCACTCCAACACTAAGCCCCAACAACATAAAGAAAAGAGAAAAAATATCTAATTAAAATATATAAAAAATAAGAAACTATGTAATATTTAATTTAAATTCTTATTAAACAAATAAGAAATTATTTCTAAAGGGAAAAAATAGGGGAAGCCCTCCCCCACTTCATTAAAAAAATATGAAACTACTTCTTTTTTTATTGATAATTAGGAACGTGGCATTTAATAATAAAAACAAAAAGAAAAAATCAAAAAATTTCAATTAAAAACTAAAAATTGAATTTTAAAATTTTATTTTATACCAGGCAAACATAGTCGAATAGCAAGGATTTATTCCTTAAAATTATATAATTAAATTGTATAAATTTGTCTTGGCTTAATTTAGTTCTAAAAATTTTGCTAGATGTCACTTATAATTTAAAATCAAATTGAGTATACACTTTTAATAAAGAATTAGCCAAAAATTATAGGACTTAGACCTTTTTAAACAATTGAAGGAGGTATTAATTAGGAGTTTTACATGACTTTACTACAATACATTAAAAGAAAAAAATGCATATTTTTTAATATAATAACATATTTCTTTAATAAAACAAATTCTTATTTTCCATTTATATATATGTATTTGTTTTTAATAAATTCTTTTAAATTACAGACCCCACTCCAACACTAAGCCCCAACAACATAAAGAAAAGAGAAAAAATATCTAATTAAAATATATAAAAAATAAGAAACTATGTAATATTTAATTTAAATTCTTATTAAACAAATAAGAAATTATTTCTAAAGGGAGGGAAAAGGGGAAGCCCTCCCCCACTTCATTAAAAAAATATGAAACTACTTCTTTTTTTATTGATAATTAGGAACGTGGCATTTAATAATAAAAACAAAAAGAAAAAATCAAAAAATTTCAATTAAAAACTAAAAATTGAATTTTAAAATTTTATTTTATACCAGGCAAACATAGTCGAATAGCAAGGATTTATTCCTTAAAATTATATAATTAAATTGTATAAATTTGTCTTGGCTTAATTTAGTTCTAAAAATTTTGCTAGATGTCACTTATAATTTAAAATCAAATTGAGTATACACTTTTAATAAAGAATTAGCCAAAAATTATAGGACTTAGACCTTTTTAAACAATTGAAGGAGGTATTAATTAGGAGTTTTACATGACTTTACTACAATACATTAAAAGAAAAAAATGCATATTTTTTAATATAATAACATATTTCTTTAATAAAACAAATTCTTATTTTCCATTTATATATATGTATTTGTTTTTAATAAATTCTTTTAAATTACAGACCCCACTCCAACACTAAGCCCCAACAACATAAAGAAAAGAGAAAAAATATCTAATTAAAATATATAAAAAATAAGAAACTATGTAATATTTAATTTAAATTCTTATTAAACAAATAAGAAATTATTTCTAAAGGGAAAAAATAGGGGAAGCCCTCCCCCACTTCATTAAAAAAATATGAAACTACTTCTTTTTTTATTGATAATTAGGAACGTGGCATTTAATAATAAAAACAAAAAGAAAAAATCAAAAAATTTCAATTAAAAACTAAAAATTGAATTTTAAAATTTTATTTTATACCAGGCAAACATAGTCGAATAGCAAGGATTTATTCCTTAAAATTATATAATTAAATTGTATAAATTTGTCTTGGCTTAATTTAGTTCTAAAAATTTTGCTAGATGTCACTTATAATTTAAAATCAAATTGAGTATACACTTTTAATAAAGAATTAGCCAAAAATTATAGGACTTAGACCTTTTTAAACAATTGAAGGAGGTATTAATTAGGAGTTTTACATGACTTTACTACAATACATTAAAAGAAAAAAATGCATATTTTTTAATATAATAACATATTTCTTTAATAAAACAAATTCTTATTTTCCATTTATATATATGTATTTGTTTTTAATAAATTCTTTTAAATTACAGACCCCACTCCAACACTAAGCCCCAACAACATAAAGAAAAGAGAAAAAATATCTAATTAAAATATATAAAAAATAAGAAACTATGTAATATTTAATTTAAATTCTTATTAAACAAATAAGAAATTATTTCTAAAGGGAGGGAAAGGCCCTCCCCCACCCCTATCCCCCGACCATTTAAAAACGAAGAATGAATACCTAGAAAGAAAAGGCTATATAAAAAAAAACTGCATAAAATAATACTATACAAAAAAAACTACACAAAAAAAACTATATAAAAAAAAATAACTAATATATTTCTACATGAATAACTGTGGCATAAGCATTACTATTTACATTAAATATACTTTTTCTACTATTCCGAGCATACTACAAAGGTTAGTAGTTACTCTAAACATTTAAAGAATTTGTGTTCAATATATAAAAATTTTTACAAAAATGAACTGTGAGTTATATAGTGGGATTTAATTAACGTCTAGTAAATTTTGAATACATCAATATTTAATAGTAGGAAATGTTTTCAAGAAATTTTACAATACAACTATAAAATAAAAATAGAGTTTTGTTTCAAATAAATGCTTTATACATTATCACTTCCTACATCACTTATTGTATAAGTATGGAAATAATATTTTTTACAATGAAAGTTTTTTATTAAAGGAAGTACCTCCCCACAAGAAAAATGGCGTTGGTTTTTAAATTGAACGTTGTTTAATGTTTACGTTTACATGATGTTAACAGTTGTTGTTAACACATCGTTTTATTATACTGTTTAAAAGCTCTTCACGTTTACACTAATATTGTCAATTGCTGTTGCAACTTCTTTGTGTTCGTTAATATTATGTAATTATAATTTTTTTCTTGAATGGTAAGCATTTGTTTATTTATTTTCTTTAAGCAAAAGAAAAATTTATATAAAAAAAAATAATAAATATGTTTCTACATGAATAACGCATAAGCATTACTATTTACATTAAATATACTTTTTCTACTATTCCCAGTATACTACTAAGATTAGTTGTTACTCTAAACATTTAAATAATTTTTAAAAATTTATCAAAGAAAAAATTAAAAAAATTATTTTGATTTATTTTATCATTTTTTATTGATTTTAATTTAAAGAACTTGTTAAGTTAAACTTCAAATACCAAATAGGTTTGTAGATATTTTCAAAAATTGTTTTTAAGATTTGTAGATATTTATTTACATATAATGTTTTCTAACTTGGAAAAATATAATTAAACAAAAAAGCATTCATACTTTTACTTTGAAAGTTTGATTTTTATACGCTTGAGTTTTTTCCACTAGTATATCACTAGTATATTTAAATAAAGAGTTAATATAACTCTTTAAAAATAAGAATGATGTGTAGTATATCATGAAGAAATTTTAACCTGAAAATTTTTATTATTTCTGTTATGGTAGTATTGGAGACATGCAACACATAAAGCAACTAAATTTTGGTTATTAAAAATGTTAACAATGTATTCGGGTGTTAACCGCGTTTTCGTCGTTTTTAATTTTTTTTTTATGTGAAATGAAGAAGTAGGAAAGAAAAAGAAGAAATAACAACAGACGACACCAACAACGTGTGAACGCATAGAAAGGATTTAATACTCATACATTTGCTTGTTTTTATTTCTTTTTCTCTCCTATAAAGAATAAACAAAAACTGAACAGTTGACTAACTGTTTAGATATGGTCTTGTTATGAATCCGAAAATTTTACATAGTGTGCTTGATGCTCTATCTATCTTACGCAAGATAGAATTATTTATTTTTATTATTCTATTGGACGTATAATACCCATAATACAACACCAGGTAATACAATTAAGCAATCATATGCATCAGCTCTTTTCCTTTTTAAAAAATTTTAAAATATTTAAGTAATGTTATGTAACAATTGAATAAATATATTTCTTTAATTATTTTTTTGTTTATTCATTTGAATTGGAATAATCGAAAATTTAAAATCTTCTTACTGTTGATATTAAGTTAATTTCTTTTTCTAACTTGCATCTTAAGTAATAATATAATCTATCAAAGGTGAAATTCCAAATTTTTTAATCCTAATATTTTTTAGGGTAATGTTTAAAGTTAAAAAATTTTAAATTTGTGCGTCATCTATCTTAGGCAAGAATTATTTATTATATTTTTTGTACATTTAATCAATTACCCTTTATCTTACGAAAGATTAATTGGTTTTAAATATTATTTGTATAACACAGTGTACATTTTAATTGGTTTACAGGTATAAAGTATCTATCATAATTTAGATCATGATAATTTCATCTATTAAAGGCAATTACCTAATAGCTAAAAGTCTGAATTGAATTGGAATTGAATTGAATCAATATTTTCATTTTATAATTACTTTGCATTAATATGTATATTAAACTTTTGCTTGGGAACATATGTTCATATACATAATATATTTTTAAGGAAATAAAACAAAATGTTTAATCCGACATATACAAAGCTTTTGAATGTTTTTGAAGATTTTTTGTTAAGAATGTAAAAGCTTTATAATTTTTACATATTATAATTTGTATTTTGACAATAAAATTTTTTTTGCTATTGTTCATTAACATAACGTCAAAATGGCGTTCCCACTTCCCCTTATTTTGAAGTTTATTAAATTTGAAATGTCAAATTAAAACCCCCCCCCCCCCATCTTTTTTTTTTAAACAAAATGCTTCTAATAGAATAGAAATTAATATAGAAATTATATGTCAATCAAAAAAATAAAAAAAATATTATAGTTCGTATCATTTAAATAGTTTAAACAATTTTTAGCTCTTTTCCTTCTTTATATAAATTTCAAAAGTATTTAAATATTTTCGTGAAATATATTTAAAATATATTTTTTATAAAAACTACTAGGAATAAAAAACAAATTTATTTTTTTTAATAAATATTTATATGCTTTAACAATAATTTATAAACTGGGTTATTCATTTGAATATATTCGAAAATTTTTAAACTCTTTTCTTAATGTTGATATTAAGTTATTTTCTTTTTCTAAATTGCATCTTAAGTAATGATAATAAAATCCATCAAAAGTTATTAATGATTCCAAATTTTTTAATCCTAATATTTGAATTGAATTAAGGAAAATAGAGTATAAACGTGTAAATAAAAAAGAAACTCTGGCATCGCGTTCATTTAATTTTGTAAAATGATCAATTTCAGCATGATTCTTTGATTCAATTTTATGTATACAAGCAAATAATATACTATCAGCTTCATCAATGCTTATTTGATTATTCTAAAATGTTATAAAAATTTTAATTCAGAATGATATTGAAATTTGTCTAAATAAACCTACTACAATCAAGTATGTGATAATAGATATTGTTAAAACTAATTCATCTGGCAGATATGATAACGTTTCTGGTGTAAGCTTTTCACAGTCTGGGAATATATGCCAACAAAATAGAGTTAATTTCAATTGGTAAAGTTTATCGTGTTTTTCTAGTGACACTAAAAGCAAATCTTCGAGTTGTGGTACTTCATCTAATTAACGAAAATTAATTCGGTTCCAATATTATAACAAAAACAAAGTACATATATATTTATTTACCTTTTGGGTATATTGGTACCTCATCAACTATTTTATAAGAATCGTTGTGGTGTAATTTAGTTAATATTGGTCTTGTTAAACTATTTAAATTTTCTTTGCAATTTTTTAATAACGTTCCAATTTGTCGCTGAACAATGGGTTTTATAAGTTGATAATACGGAATTAAATCACATTTTGTAAGATTAAAATAAAATAATGATAAATTTACTGGTGTATCAGTTAGCACTGAATATAAAAAAGTGGAATGCGACGCTTTTTCTAATAACAGATTATTATAAGTAACTGGTTCATTTACCTGAATAAAAAAATTAAGTTAATTTTAATGATATATCAATAACACGTAAACTTTTTAATTTACATCACTATAAAAGTTTATACTTTTTCGGAAATCCTTTAGTCCCATTTTTCTATCTTGTGGTTTGAATATTAAATTAATTAAAAAACCTTCGTCATTTGATTTTATATTGGGAGGCAGAGAACGTACTCGGCGGACAACATTTGCTATTTTGGAGAATTTATTTCGTCCACCAATGCGCTTATGAAATTCCTAAAAAGTTTATTTTCAACAAAGATTTTTATATGTTAGGTTAATTTTACCTCAACCATATCATACTGAACAAAATCATTTCCAGAAATGGTTGCAAATAATATCATTTGCTTGGGTGATAATGATAAATTTGCTCTTACCGCAGTTTTATTATAACGAATAATTGAATTTTTATCAATATTTAAATGAGGTCCACTCCAAAATTGCCAATTTCCTTCGAATATAAGAAAATCGGTATCGTGCGATATAATAGCTAAAGCATTTTTATTATTAGCCTGATAAACAATTTCTTGATCACCTTCTCTTGTTGCAATTATTACTGTACTGTATCTTCTTGCTATTACTCGCAAATTATGAAAAAATGGCGTTAAGTTTGGTGGATATAACTTAAATTTTGGATCATTTAAATTTTTTTCTTTTTCAATATGGTCAAGAATTTGCCATTCTTTAATATACCTATCATTTCGTCTTTTAATTACCGTATCAATTTTATTTTCAAATAATGAACCATCTTGAACACAAACAATTTCAACACCCAAATCATTCAATTTTCTAAAAATTTCATCAATCCTGTAATTATACAAATCATAACGACCTCCAAAAAGTTTTTCTTTATCATTTGTGTAAATATGTTCATGGATTGCTACCAAATCAATTATAATTACTGGTCTTTTTATATTACAAGTTCTAAAACAAAGCAAAGTTAAGATACATCTTAGTTATTCTATATTGTATTTTATATATGTATGTAAATAATAAAAAACTACCGTCTATGGTAATCAATTTCTCGTTTAATATTTATTTCCTGAACACCTCCTGGACAATTTTGGAACATGAATGTGTGCAAATGCCTTATACCCATAATTTTTTTAACAGTAAAATCAAACTTTAATTTTTAAAAAAATATTTGATTTTACAAGAAATATTAAAAAATATTCTTAATTTGACAATCTGACATGTATACGTAAAGCTTTTTTTTGCATACATGGTTGAGAATATAACAATGGAAAATGAAAGTAAGAACGTAAAAGCTTTTTAATGGGAAAGTTAAGAGGGGAAAACGTAATGTCACAATGACATTTAGATTCCCTCTTATTTTGAAGTTTCTACAATTGTACTTAATTTAATAAAAAAAAACGTGCCATCTAGTTCTTTCGACACAAAAAATATAATAGAATTAAATTATTTATATCTATACTTAACAATTTTGTTGATAGATATCAATAATATAAATAAAAATGAAATAAAATATAAAGTTACAAATTGCTAAGGCTTTGCTATTGATTTACCATTTATGTTAAAAAGCATAAAGTATATGTTTTTTAATGATAAGGCCATTACGGCAAAAAAATATAAATTGACATTTATATTCAACGTTGTTGCTAAAATGCTAACGCAAGTGCTGGTAATATCATTAATTTTTTTTTGTTTTGAAATTTAGAGGTTTTTAGTTTTAAATGTGTAAAGATTTAAAAAAAGTAAATTTAATAAAAATTGAAGTGAATTATATGAAATAAGATAAATTTTATTGAAATTTTCAAATAATACTGAAGAATGTTTGGAACTTCCACTTTAGGATCAACTAGTGCATTTGCAACTCCGTCTGTCTCAGGAACGCCAAATCCTATGAAAGATATTGAAGTTACATCTCCACCGGAAGATTCAGTATCATCATTAGAATTTAGTCCTAAAGCACTACAGCAAAATTTTTTTATAGCCGGTAGTTGGGATTGTTCAGTAAATTTCTTTAATAATTGTTTTAATTAATTTTTTTAATTTTTGTTTAAATTAAATAGGTACGATGTTGGGAAGTGGAGCAATCAGGTAGAACTAACCCTAAATCTATGAAAACAATGGGAGGTCCTGTTTTAGATGTTTGTTGGATAGATGATGGTTCTAAAGTTTTTATAGCGTCTGTGGATAAACAAGTAAAATGTTGGGACTTAGCTTCAGACATGGTTGTACAAGTTGCCGCTCATGATGCCCCAGTCAAAACATGTCATTGGGTTAAAGGTTCTAATTATACTTGTTTAATGACTGGTTCATGGGATAAAACATTAAAGGTTATTACATACATTACCTGAAATTAAGTGTTTAATATAATTTTCAATTATAAATCTTTCAGTTTTGGGATATTAGATCTCAAAATCCTATATTGACTATTAATTTGCCAGAACGTTGTTATTGTGCTGACGTTGATTATCCAATGGCAGTAGTGGGGACGGCCGGGCGTGGTTTAATTGTTTATTCATTAGAAAATAAACCAACCGTATTTAAGACAATAGAGTCTCCTTTAAAATATCAGCACAGAACTATATCAATTTTCAAAGATAAAAAGAAAACTCCAACAGGTTATGCTTTAGGTAGTATTGAAGGGCGTGTTGCGATACAATATGTCAATCCAGCTAATCCGAAAGACAATTTTACGTTTAAATGTCATAGAATAAATGGAAGTGGAGGATTTCAAGATATATATGCTGTAAATGATATAGCTTTCCATCCTGAACACGGCACTTTAGCTACAGTGGGGTCGGATGGAACTTTTGGTTTCTGGGATAAAGATGCGCGTACTAAACTTAAATCATCTGAAACTATGGATCAGTCTATTACTAAGTGCTGCTTTAATGCTTCAGGTCATATATTTGCTTACGCTGTTGGCTATGATTGGTCTAAAGGTCATGAGTATTACAATCCAGCAAAAAAAACTGCTATATTTTTAAGGTCGTGTTATGATGAGTTAAAGCCCAGATTACCATAAATGTATTTGTAAAATATATCAATCATTGAAGAATAAATAAGTCATACTAAAGTAAATGAAATTTTATCTAATATTTATATTATCTTTAGCAATATCAAACAATCTAATGATTTTCTCCATGTTTATTACCATGTTCAGAGTGACCGTGACCATGGTCATTTAATCCTAATGCTGTTTCTATTCCAATAGTCACTAAAAAGGCTCCAAGCCCCCAGACAAATCCTCTACCAAAGAAAGCTCTGGCACGAGATGCATGTGTTCCCATTTTTGCAGCATCGTAACGCCAAACTTCATTTCTAAAACATATACAAATTGTTGGAATTTAATAAAACTTAAAAACTAAAGATGTGCAATAGTAAAAAAAATTTTACCGAAGCCACGGGTCTCGTAAGCCTTGTCGACGAAGTGCATTTTGAACTTCTTCTAATTGTGGAATTCCCTCAATTTTATAAGTTGAAGCATCTGGGACTTTGTACGCTTCGTGTCCATGCCCACCCATATTTAATTTTTCTGTAAAAAAAAAACAACTAAAGGTTATATAACAAGTTTAATAATCAACAATACTATTTCTCTTCATAGCTAACTTTTAACTATAAACTATTACTCTAACAATTTTTTGCTATTGCAAATTTCTCTTTAACAGAAATTCAGGTAAATTTTTTAAATAAAATAAAAAAATAATTATTTAGTATTTACTTACTTTTTGTCCAAAGCCGATATTATAGATGACAGGTAAGAAATTTTATATACCAAAAAGCATTTGTTTGTAAAGTTGTCAAAAAGAATTGACATTTGACAAACTAAAATCATATAAAAAATTGCCCATTCAGGTATGAGGGTTATAATAAATTTCAGTTTTAAATATCAACATCCTAATATAATTAAATTTTATGGCTGGTTATATTTTAAATTATGTTTATATCTTAGCTTTACATACATAGGTATTGTTTTTTATAGAAAAGATTAAAATATTTATCGGCCTAATTTATTTTTTAATACCTTGATCAACAATCAAGCACTACATTATTTAATTTTCTAAACGCTTACAAAACAAAATTAATTAATTTAATTTCAGAAAACAAAATCTTAAGTTAATTTACAATTTACCCTTTTTTTGCTTGACATCTAAATTACACCAAAAAGCCAACATGGATACTATTATGGATAAAGTTGATAAACTTAACAACAAATTTAATTAGAAAACACAATTTTTTTTAACTGATTATTTGAGTTAATTAAAAATCTATTGAATTATTTAAATTACCTATAAAGTAGGCTAATCTAGTTTTAAGTAGCTTTAAGTTTTATCTTGAAAAGTCAAACAATTTCCTATGATGTAAAAATTGTAAATAATTTAAACTCAGTATAACAATTAAATTAAGAAATAAATTTGGCAATAAATTAAATTAAATAAACGCTTACAATATATTAGATAGCTTTTATACATCGGCAATTAAAATTTGGTATGACATGGTATTCAAATAGTCAAGTCAATAGCGTCGAGTCTACTGTCTTCTTATATATGATACTTGTATGTCTCGTAAGTCATAAGTAAGTAATATTGTGAGATTCAGTTTGATGTTTATGTTTAACTTGTATGTCAAGACAAGACTTTATATTATTATTTAATGACAGACAAGCGTCACGCGTTGTTTGGAATAAAAATAGGAACAGTTTATTTACAAAGAGAAAAAAATATAATTGTTAACAAGTAATAATAACAATAATTGTTAACAATTGAAATTCACACACAACTTGAGTAAAAAAAAGGTGAAAAGAATTGAATGAGAACGAAAAATTTTTGAGAACTGAAGAGTGCTAACTGCAAGTCAACTATATTGCTAGGCTAGGCAGTGCCAAATGCTAATTGCCAATTGCCATATCATTAATCATGTATTCATAATCATGTAGCAAGCACATAATATATAGTATACAAAACGACAATAGGCATACTCACACACACCACACACAGGAATTATAAACCATTCTATTAAACTACTTTTACTACTCATTTTCATTTCATTTCAGAAAAAGAAATATGGTATGGTAGTTTTCAATTGAACGGAGCGGTAGACAGACGGTATTATTTACTTTTTTAATTTTTGATGCTATAAAATTTTGATTTTTGAATAGGTGAATAATTCTCGATATTTCGTGAAGTGGATTGGTTAGTTTTTTAATTTTAATTCGGCGGAAAAAAGTATATAACTAATCAAGCACATTCAATATTTTTATAATTTGTGTTTTAATTTTTGCCTGTAATAGATAATATAAACACTAAGTATATAGTACCTAAGTATGATAAAATTATAAAAGTCGAAAAAAAGAAAAGTTTTTTTAAATGAGTTAATAAAAAATTTATTTTAAAATATTAAAAAAATTTATAAATAAAAAGATAAAAGAAAAATAAAAATTCTTTCGGATATGCTTTTAATGGCAGCTAAATTTCTAGAATTTAATAAGAAAAAAGTTAAATTAAGAATAACAGTGAGATAAAAAAAGGAAAAAAGGTTTAAGAATGCCATCATATCATAAAAAGAAAAAAATGTTTTCTTTGTTGACGCCGTCGTCGTCATTTTCAAATTATATCAATAATAAGAATAAAATTGGTGTTTTTTATATTTCTAATAATTATAAAAAAAATAATTTTAAGATTTTATTTTTAATATTATGTTATTGTGTAAATTTAAATAAATGTGGTGCATATTCTATAAGCGGATTTAATCATAGTATTCATTTCGAAAAAAGAGAAAATATTTTTAATACATATAAGGAAATAACAACAGAATCTGGATTTATTTTAGATAAAAGTTTTAAGTCAACCACCGATTTTAATAAAATATCTTCGACCATAGCTAAAAATGAGCAAAAAGTAAATTTAGAATTTAAAAATGAAAGGGATATTGATCAAACACCTAGCAAAAGTAAGTTACTACAATGTATTTATTTATTTTTTATACATTTGTATACATTTTTATAATTTATTCTAATTAAAACATACTAATAAACATATTTACATGACATATCAATAAATGTAGAACTAAAACTTTTAATTTGTTAAAACCATATTAAATAAATAATATTTCAAAATATTATTTTGAATAAAAGTAAGTGCTATAAATGACCGAATTTATAATTTTAAGGTACGGTAAATATTTAACTTAAATCCTTAAGGTACTTGTTCGATTTAACCACGATTTAACTAATATTAATTTTGTTTACATGGTAATTTAGGTAGTGTGAGTTTCATTCCTGTTAAAGTAATAAATACCTACTATGATATGGAGACAAATATATATCATTCAAACACTTAGGCCTCGCGGCCCGTTGTATATCCCATATTAAATACTTTATATCAATTCATAAGTACATACCTATAAATAACTATCTAGTTGAAAAAAATAATTGAAATTATATTCTCCTTACAAATTCGCATATGAATGTGAAACAGGTAATATTGTTATGAACTATTAATTATCGGAAAATAAAGGACCTTCACTTCATATCACGATAATTTTTTTTTTATATTAAATGAAAAATTTTGTTAACCTAACCTGTTAATTTTTTTTATTTTTCTATATATATAAATAAAGCAATATTAACTGTTCTTCGTGTAATACTTACATATTTTAATTTTTTAATTTATAAATCACTATTGTGATAATATTGGCTATCTAGCTACCAAAATAAGTGGTACAAAAAAAGATTTTAAAATTTAGGTGGCTTATATATTGTCTCAGGAATTATAAGGAGTAGTATAATTATCAAGCATAAAATCGAATATTAAGTTTAAAGATATTATGTTACTTTACCTTTGTAAAATTAAATTTACATTTTTTTTTAAATATTGTAGGTAAGTATATATTAAAATAAAAATTATAATACAAAAAAAATTTTGAAATTTAGGTGACTTATAGGTATATTGTCTCAGGATTTATAAGGACTCTAGTATAATTCTCAAGCATAAAATCGAATACTAAGTTTAAAGATATTAGGTTACTTTACCTTTGTAAAATTAAATTTACCTTTTTTTATATATTGTAGGTACATATAGGTATAACTAGTTTTTTATATTTTATTAATACATAAGTACTTCACAGAATTTGTTTTTATATACAAGCAAATACCTTGAGACTGCGGAAGATTGAACTCGATTCTCGCACAGATCATAAATTTAAATTATAATTACTTTTGCAAAATCTCTAGTGACTGACCAAATTTTGTAAATTTTAAATAAATTTTTATTGAGTTCTGTTAACCCGTTGCGGTCCAAAAGCTTTATATAGGTTTTTTCGTTACTTTACTTAAGCAAATTACGTTCAATTTTGTGAAGCACTGCTTTGGCCAAAAATCAAGTTTAAAAAAATTTTCGTTGAGTTTCGTTGACCCATTTTCGGCACAGAAGCTTTTTACAGAATTTTTGATTACTTTATTATTCTAAATTAGAAACGGTTTGACCAATTGATTTCTAATTTTTTATGCGTGAAGCATCTTGAAAATGGAGTTGACTCTATAAACAGATTTAGTGTTTGATAACACATGACGGTCTTACGAATGGTCAAGAAAAACAATTTTGAAAATAACTTACGTCCAATTTTGGGAAATAGGTTATACTAGAGATTGAATTAGAGTAAAGCTTGAAAATTTTTTTGTTAAGTTCCTTTAATCGATTGAGAAACAAAAAACTTTAAAAAAAATTTTCTACAGTTTGAACTCTAGTATAACCTATCTTTAATTTTCCTTTACATATGATGCTTGACGATTGAGTTGAGGATGGTGGGTTTCTGGCGAATAATGTCAAGTTAATTAAATGGGTAAAATAAACGATAAGTATATATATATATATATACATTATACACATATTCTATATTTTATCCCTTTCGTAACGAAAACTCTCTTTCAACTATTTTTAATTAAATTTTTTACATTAATTTATTTCTCTAGCCTAAAATAAAGAAAACAAACATTTTGTGCCTCAGAATCATACCAGAATTCTTATAAATTCTTGGACAACATACCATGAATGTTTTAACAATCTTTTTTGTGTTCCTTAATTAGACATATTTTTTTATGTATATATTAAAAAATTAAGATATACTTTCTGAACCATGCTACCTATGTATTGATGTGTCTTGAAAAAAGTTAAAGTTGATTTAATTTCTTAGAAAAATTTCATGAATACTTACAATATAAAAGAATAAAATTAACACCAATATCAACATTAATTTAATATTATAAAAAAAATTGGTGATAAGGGATGAACGTTTTTTAATTTTTAATACATAAGTAAGTATAATAGTTCATAACAACGTAATAATTCAGATTAATATACAAACTATTTTCAATATGATAATTTTATTTCTGGCCATATTTCGATCTTCTGTCACTGATGTTGACATTAGATCAACTTTCATCCAATAGTTTTTGGATAATTCTTTGTCAGTATTTACTCTCGATCTTTTCATTATAAATTTATAATGAATAAGTATAATGTTAATATTAAGAATAAAACTCTTAAAATTCGATAATACGCCTAATGTAAAAAATGGTACAGAACTGCTGAAACAAATAATCCTAACCTAATTAAAAAAATCTCTTTATTATTCATTAGTATTTTTTATCATAGTTTTGATTATTACTAAAAATAAATATTTTAGATAATATTAGTATTTTATAGGTTTGTTCATTAGTTTTCAGGACAAGACAGCACACAATTAAACGTCAAACACTTTAAGACTGTCTAAAACATAAAAACTAATGGCCTTTCTACAATCACGCTCTCATGTCGCTATAATTCCGCTCTCATTACGTAGTCAACAAAGGAGTGTCCATAATGAAACGTTCATGACAGCGTTTTTTTGACATTGTTTTCTTTACAAATTTCATGAATTAAAGTTTATTGTATAGCTATTTTGAATAATGGTTTGATATTATTTAACCCAAGATAGAAAAAGAATTAATAATTTTATTAATTTTTTATTCTTATATATTTTTTTTGATTTTTCAAAACAAAATTTTTATCCATGTTCAACTATTTGACATTTGAATACGTAAAGAAAGCGAAAAAGTTAAAAGTTAAACAACTTTTTTCATGACTGCGGAATGACTGCGATATGGCTGCGTCTATTGTAGACTTTCATTTAATTCAATAAATTTAACTTAGTTTGACAGATAGGTACATGTAGAGAGCGGAATGAGAGTGTTCATTGTAGATAGGCTATAATGAATAAAATATCTGTTGTTTTTGTACTTTTCTGTTCTACATTTTCAGTTTTCAAAATTGACAAAAATTATTTATCTATTTTATTAAATTTCCAGATTTTTTTTGTTTAATCTTTTTTTTTAATTTTTGTAAAAATGTTTAATGTTTTACAAACCTGTAGAACAAATAAAAATTTTATTAAAAATTGGCAAAATAAAAAAGTTGCAATATGTGGAAAAAGAAGCTATCAAATTTTTCAAGCACAATGCAAAATGTTGATTGCTTGGCCACAAAGATCGTAGCCATTACGCAGCATCGAAGTTTCAAAATGTCAAAAAACGTAGATATTAAATTTTTCAAGCACAATGTAAAATATTGAAAGCTTAAAGTGACAATTAATGCAAACAAATTAAGTAAATAAACATAATTTATTTTTCAATCACTGAATTGAAAGTAAAGTAAAAATTTTATTTTATTTTAAATTTTTTAATTTTATTATTTATATAAAATATTAAATTTTTTAATTTTTATAATACTATATTCTCTAATTTCAAACTAAAATGTAATAATAAATATAAATCGTTGACAAAAATTAAAAAATTAGCTGTCAAGTAGCGCAAAAGTTAAAAGTTGATTTACTTTCATTGTGTGCATTTGTATTGTATTCTATATGTTTAACTTTTGAAGAATTTCAACGTTGTTGGCTGCGCTCATTGTGCTCAGAAGAGAAGCGTTAAAGTGATATTTAATTTAATGAAATTAAGTAAATAAACATTAATTTTTCAATCATTGAACTGAAGTAAAAATTTTATTTTATTTTAAATTTTTTAATTTTATTGTGTACATGGGTGATTATTTTTTTTCTTGCACATTTCAAAATTTTTAAATTTTAAATAATTTTTCTTTTTTTATGAGCCATGGTATTTTATTAAGCAAGTTTCTAGTTTTCACTACAATATTCTGAAATGAGCTGTACACTTTTGTCAAAATTACACATTTTAGAACAAAATTAGTAAACTGAGCTCCGCAGATTTGTCCATTGCGTTACTAGAATGTAAAATGTTAAAATGACTGACAAAACATAAACAATTAGCTGTCAAAGTGCCGCAGAAGTTAAAAAATCAGGAGGTTAGAAAAGTTTTGAAAAACTAATGAACACAAAAGTAGGACACGGTCGGACAGAAAAATACCTGTTCCAAAACTAATGAACGCAAAAACCTAGGAAGTTCTTCTAAGACTACCTAGTTGTTTTAGGTAGTCTTAGAACTCACTAATGAATACACCCTTATACTTAGGTGCTTTTATGATTTCTATGTTACATTTAAAATAAATCTGCTTTATATTTTATGTCTTGATAGTTGACACATTAAGTCAAAAAGGGAGCAAAATGCCGAATTCAATAAAACTCCATATACTTAAGTACTTAAATAAAAATTTGTTGAATCAACACTTAAAAAAGCCAATTCGTATGAAGCATATAAGTCAAAAAATAACTTGAAAACTTTTGTAAAGTTTTTTAGTCAATTGACTAATGAATAAAAATACGATAAGTAATTTATTTTATCTTTTTACAAATATACCGTTCATCAGTATTTATGGTAACTTTAATTATAAACTATAATAAAATAAGTTCACAATGTGTTAAAGACTCCTAAATCCTAATTATTTATTAACGTAACGTATTATTTCAAAAGTTTCATAGAATCTTTAACTTTCTTCAAAGAGACAGAAATCCCATAAGGCTTTTGATGTAGCTCATTTCAAAAAGTAGGATTTCTGACACGTTAGTGACTGTGTGCAAAACAAAAATTAAAAGTCTTTTAAAAATATTTTGTAAATTGATAATGAATATAAGCAGATAAATAAGTATAAGTTCAGTAGGTAAAATGCTTTCTATTTTTTTTTGCTTAAATATCATAGAAGATAGCAACTTTTTATTAATTAAAATATGTAAAAGAATTTTTTGAAATGTGTTAAAATATTTTTAATAAGAATGATTGATGTACAAGAGTCAATTACTTTTACACATCTTTAAGTAATAGTAAATATGATAGTGGTTAAATATCCATTGTATTTTCATACAAAAGTTTGTTTTATTATTTAAAGATTTAAAAGATTTTCTAAACAATGACATTTTAAATTGAATTTAAGATTTGAATTGTATAAGTAGTTAAGAATAATAAATACTTACTTATATATTATTAATTGAAAAAAATAATCATGAAATAAAATTTTAATTAAGTTCTTCCGTTCTGAGTTCATTTTCATTATTTTCTTTAACTGTACTAGATTTTTAGATTGTTTGCATTTGATTGTATTTTCTTTGTTGGATTTGCTTTGTAAAGAAATATTAAAAACAAATTTCTTAGTAATTTTTTCTAAATTCTATATGAATAGATATAAGTATACACTAATTACACTCGTAGGAACGTATACTAAATTTGCAATTAAGTTTGTGAAGCTGTAAAGGATGCAAGAAAAAACTTCTTTTCGATTTGTAAGACGAAATATAAGGGTTCCAATTTTGCAATACCAAAATATACGATATCGACTTATCTTAAATTTTAGCAAACCATTAGAATGTTTCCGACTCTTTATTTCTAATGTGATATCTCCACAACGCGGGTTATTCTTACAAAGAAATACATTTACAATTTTCTTATACGTACACAATTCTTACTATAAAGCAGATGTGTCGTTTTTAGTAAAATTTGAATAAAAGAGAGTGACTCATTAACAGCTTCTCATTACTTGTTTTGTGTAAATTTAGATTCTAAAATTACATTAGAATTGAAAATTATTTATTTTATAAGGGAAACAATATTAACTCTTTTCATAGTTTATATAGATCATCATAATTTACATAGGTTTTTCAATCAAATATCTGGCCAATGGCGTAATAGTTAAAACGCAGACCTTTCAAATGGAAGGTCTCAGGCTTAAAGTATCAGATCATCTTTAATAAAAGAAATATGTGGTTGTTAGTTAATATAAAATTAAATCTAATAAAAATTGTATGTATATTTTAATATATATAATATGGGTCATTCTAAAAAAAACAAAAGATGAAAAACAGCCAAGGGTTTTTAAAAAATCACATTTTCAAATTTATATTGTATTACATATACTGAGTTTAATTTTGGAAATATATAGACTGGTGACTAAGTTACTTATAAAATTTACTGCTATAAAATTAAAGGTTTTTTTAGAAATATTTAAGTCTTAGAAAATATATAGATAAAAATGTGCAGAGTAACGTTGGAGAATTGTAACGTATGGAATAAATAGTAACGAAGGCGAATTTTAATTTTTTTAACATGATTAAATCAGAAAATTTTTTAAAAACATTTTTAGAAAATAAATGAATATATGAATAAATGAAAGAAAATCTTTGAAAAAGACCTCCCTGATAAAACCTATTAAGGAACTGAAGGAAACTAACCCAACATCTGAAATAGAAGAAATCTAATCCTACACCTCAGCATCTATAATAAACAACAACCAACAACAAAACAGTATCAAAACCATAAACCAAACAACAACACAACTAAAAGACAAATATCAACCCACACCTGCGGACGTAAGCGAGTTAAACAAAATAATCTCAAGAGTCTACTAGGAATATTTAAAAAAAAAAAAATCAATCAAAAACCATAAAACCATTAAACCCCAAATGGTTGAGTGACCCTTCATCATTTCAAACAATACCAACATCTGGAAAATTAATTGATTTAACGGGCGAGATGGATGTCCCTATTACCACCTCTACTAAGATTAAAGCAGCTAAGCCGCATAGCAAAAAAACTACAAAACTGAAAGAATAAAAGGAAAACACTTCATAAATTAAAAATATTTCATAAAATATATTAATTATTTATATTGCTACATAATTAATACCTTATTTGAACATGAATCCTGATAAATATTTAAGTAACAACAATAATAATATTGATTGCAGTATTAACAATACTACCTACAAAGGCAATATGAGTATTAATAACCACATAGAAAATAATTTTAATAACAATGATAACTACATAGTTCTAATAAAAATAACAACAATAAATACAATCATAATAATAAATAACTATAATAATTATAATAACAATAATATTAATTATTTTAATTATATTCATACTAAGAAAAATATAAATAACCATACAACCGTAAACAGCAAGAAAGTAGAGAAAGTGCAGTGGAACATCCAAGGATAGTGCGAAGAGACCCTATCTCGAGCTCCTAATAGACTAATACAATCCCGTGGTCATAGCACAGCAGGATACAAGCAACCCCAGAGAGTCTTATCTTAACTTTTAATTTTTTGAAATATTTATGAATAAAATAGTATTTGATTTCTTTTAATATGAACTATGAACTACTTTTTAGCACATTTTCAAAAAATTTTTTAAAAATGTGCCTATATAGCTTCACTCTGTCCGTCCGTCCGTATGTTGACAAAAACTTTTACACCGTTTGAAATAGAGTAAAGAAATTTTAACCATGGATAGTTTTTGTAAAAAAATTAATTTCGTGGAAGAATTTTTTTCTGTAGCCCCACCTGTTACGGGGCTACAGCCCCCCAAAGTTGGAAAAAGCCCTATATTTAAATTGTTATAACAAGAGTTCTGTTAGATATATTTTCAATCTGAAAACGGCAAACGATAGCTGGTTTCATAAACTTTATAAATTTTTGACAGGCAAATGTTTAGGGTTGCCATACGGTACTAAAATTTAACATTACACAAAACTCAATTTTTGCAAAATTTTTGGCCCTACATATCTTCTGAACGCTTTAAGCTAGGGTCTTGAAATTTTGGGAGAAGTTAGATACTCAGAAATTAGTTTCACATTTCTATATAGGCACATAACAAAATTTTTTTGTCAAGCCCCCTATTTAGGAGCTATAAGGGCTCGAAAATTGATATTTTGCTATTTTTAAACACCTGTAACTTGAATACCTGTCCAATTTTTTTTTTAGTGATATACAAAATTCAAAGCTCTATAAATATATTTCAACATGTGCCAAAGGTTTTTCTTAATTTTGAAGGGTGACGAAGCTACAGCCCCGGCAAATTCCAAAAAAGCACTATATTTAAATTGATATAACAAGAGTTCTGTTAGGTTTATTTGCAATCGAAAAACGGTAGAAGAGAGCTGCTTTTATACGCTTTACAAAAATATGTCGCTCAAATGTATTGGGTTGCCATACGGTACTAAAATTTACCATTATATAAAACTCAATTTTTCCTAGAACCTAAAAAAATGGAGGGGCGGAGTTAGATGAAGTTAGATCTTTGAGAAATTTGGCACTCTTCCCATTGAAGGGCTATAACAACTTTAAAATAAAAAATTTACTGTTAGCAGTAAATTTTCTATGTAAGCAGTACTTAACTATTTGCAAGTAAATATTTCCAAAGTTAAACTCAGCATGTAATACAATATAATTTTGAAAATGTGCTTTTTTAAAAACCCTTGGTTTTTTTTCATCACTTGTTTTTTAATTATATTAGCAAAATAGAATAAGAGGTCCAAATGCTAAATAGGCAAAGGAACAGATATAATCTGATAATATTTATATTAGGTAAATTACAATTTTTGGTCAAAACTTTTAAATTATTAAACCAAATTTTAAATAATCAATAAGCTTATTCTTGACTTATACTTAAATACAAAAAAAACGTTAATTCACGGATTTTCTCTTGCATTGAAAATTTTATGATAAAAATACATTTTAAAATTATTCTATTGTTAAAAATGAAAATAAAAATTATATGTTTTGAAAGAAAATATTTCAAAAAGAAACTTTTAATTTTGAAAATGATGAGTGACGACAACGACTTTTCGTTGATTTCCAACAAACAAAAATCGGTACATCAGTTAAAATCAAGGAAAATTAAATTTTTAATATTTTATTGTATAAGTAAATAATATACTTAATGAACTAAATTTTATCATTTTTTATAAATATTTCAAGTATTTAAAACTAGTTGAAAAATGAAAAATTAAGGACAAGAGGACAAGAATTTTTAGAATGACCTATAAGTATTAGTGATGTGAACTATCGAATAAAGACTATCGTTTTATTCGATAGTTGAAAAATAATCATTCATTCGATTGTTTAACTAAAATTCGTTCATTCGTTTATTCGTTCAAATTTCTTTGTTTCAGTATTGAAAATCGTTCATTCATTTATTCGTTCAAATTTCGTTCATTCAGTATTAAAAATCGTTCATTCATTTATTCGTTCAAATTTCTTTCTTTCAGTATTGAAAATCGTTCATTCATTTATTCGTTCAAATTTCTTTCATTCAGTATTAAAAATCGTTCATTCATTTATTCGTTCAAATTTCTTTCATTCAGTTGAATGAATTACTATTTATTATGAACTACAAATTTTTAGGAATTATGTAGGTACTAATAATTTTTCTGAACAGTTCAAATAAGTGGACAGTTTAATATATATGTAAATAGAATGAATATTGAACAAATACAAACATGGAAAAAAACGCTATTTTGTTGGAATTTAGAATTTTAGACATTTTGAATTTTGTTTGTATTTTTAGTCCGTCTTTTTACAAAACTTCTACAACGTTTGAGATACAGACATGAAATTTTAAACGTAGATAGATTTTATAAAAAAAAGTACCAGTGCTACAACAACTTTTTTATGTAAACCCGCTGTAAAGCTACAGCCCCTCAAACTTCAAGAAAGCCCTATATTTAAATGTTTATAACTTAAGTTCTATACGGTATCTGAAAACGCCAAATAACGGCTGTTTCTATTAGCTTTCTAAAAATATTTAAAAATAATATATATGTGCTACTTTAAAATCCTTTGGTTTCACATTGTGCCTTGTTTTTCTTTAGTATAACTTATAAGTACTAAGTAAGTAGGTAATACACTTGATATTACTAATACTTACACTTAATATTACGCAAGCATGGATGTATGTAAGAATGTAATTTGGTAATATGTAAGTATGTAATATGTATGGATGTGTGATTAAAATTATAAATTGGTAGAATGAATGAATGAACGAATTCGTTCGATAGTCGAAATCATTCAGTTACTATTTATCGATAGTTCAAATCGTTCGATAGTTCACATCACTAATAAGTATATCAAATACACACAAAATCTTATATAACAAAATGTGAGATTATCATATTTATCATAATACATTCTTGTTCGTTTGCAAAGATATATTTTAATTTTTATTCAAAAGTATGTTGTTATTGTATTATGTAAAAAATCTAAGTAGGTATTTATTTAATTTGCTTCTTTATTATTTATTTTTATTAAGTATCATTTGTGCTATTTTAGTATAAGTTATAAATTATATTTTTTTATTCGATATGATTTAACCAGGTTTTGAATCCGAGATCCTTCATTAGAAAGGCTGACGTTTTATCAGTTGAATTCTAGTTTTATCAGTTAAATCCAAGATTTTAATGCTTTACTTACTTTTTTTTTAAATTTTGGTAAAACGTTTGCCAATCTTTTAACTCCAGAACTTAATACTTCTCATAAATTATGTAATAGTTACCGACTTAATTTATTTCTAAGAAAATATATGACTAAACCCCTAGCTATAATAGTCATATGATAATAGTCATTAGTGCATAGGTGCCATCTGAAAATTTTGTTTAAATTTCAGAATTATTATTATTATTATTATTATTTTAATGTATTATATAAATATAATTGTACAATTTATAATATTTCTGAAAATATTTTAACTGGGATTTCCTTAAACCGGGTATTATTCCACAATTGATATGTTTAAAGTTTATACATTCACGATATTTCATAATTAAGAGCAAATATATTATAGAATACAAAAGAAAAGCCTTTAAAATGTATTAAAATCGAATTTATTATTATAAATGTGTCACGCTAAAATATTTATGTTTATTATCAAATTGTTTTACATTTTTGTTGAAATTTTTTATTAAAAAATATATTCTTATTCTAATGTTCATTTGTAAATTTTTGCGCAAATTTTTTATTATACTAAACAACCATTTACAAAATGATCAATTAATTATTTCAAATGAAAAGTTGCCAAATGTCTCTTTTTTAAAATTGGCGTTTTGAATCCTTTCGTATACTTTGCACGCTTGTATACTAACTGTTTGCAAACCCACCTGTAATACATATATAAAAAATTCTTGTGTAAGATAAAAGATGGCGCACAAAATTTAGCATTTATGTAGGTATTCAAAAATTTTGAAAAGATGATAATCAAATGACTTGGTAAATGCCTTATGCTCCTTAGGAGTAAAAAGAAATATAAAAATTTCAGTCGAATAAATTTCATAATTATGAAGGACATTTCAATAATTATAAGTAAGTGTAATAATTGTACTGGCAAAGATAGTTATTTTAATTTGTTAAGTATCTCCAGTCAAAATTATAATTGAAATAAATAATAATTACAAACATTTTGATGCCCGAGTTCAGTGTTTGAATTCGAACTCGAATTAAAAAAACGAAATATTTATTTTAATATAAACTTGTTTTATTACTTTTAAAATTATAATTAATTGTATTTGATTTTTAATTAGTCTTTTTATACAAAATTTTCAGGTATAATTTAAATATTAATATTACATAATTGCTGATTTAGCGTCTTTTAAAATAAAGGTAATTAGTATTAAAATGTTGCAATAATTTATTAGGAAATTTAAAGGTTCAATTAAAGTTCAATAAAATTATAATTACAAGGTTGAAAAAATTATTTAAGAAGTTAATTTACATTTTAACAAAGAAATTTTATAATATTTTTATTTAGAATATTTCCTTAATAACTAAAAGTGAAATGTAAGCATTATGCAAGTTGATTGATATTGTTACTGGAACATGTGACTTCTTCACTCTTAGACAGGAGCGATGGCCACTAGAGTTTCGAAGGTTCTGTGGTATGAACGACGAATGAATTTTCTGGATAGTTGATTTTGTAGTTTTATTATAACATATAAAAGTAAAATTATAATAAGTGCTGAAATAATGCCAGCTATTAAAGTTATGATATGAAGCTCGGTTTGTTCTGCGTAAATATCTAAATTATCGGTTGTGTCCATTTTTGTAAATTGATAATTTTCTAACCTTTTAAACGAAGTGGAGTTTTGTGAATAAGTAACATTGATTTGAGTGAATTGTGTTGTGAGATATATATATATCAATAACTATATATATTGATAGTTGTTTCGGGGATGTTAATTAAGACAATGTAATTAGGTTCCGGTTGGAATATTTTAATATGTGTAGTTATATCTCTTAAGTGTAGTTCGTAGTTCGCTGGTTTACTTTGTAGTAAGTGTATGTGTGTACATGTGTTCTAGTTTTGTGCATTTATTATTTAAGTACAATATATTAATATCATTTGCAAACAAATAAGGTTTACGCAAAGTTGTTTTATTTATATTAACTGGTAGTGAAATTATTCGGAATAGGTTAAAGGTCTCCTGGGAAGTAATCGGAATTTGTATGTTAAATATAATATTGCTGTCATTATAATAATCTTGAAGAGTTAGAAAATCATATATAACTTCATCTGAATTAATAGTAATTTGGTTAATGAAAATTTCGTGAATTTCTTGGATTTCTAAAGGATTCAGGATTTGTTTCGATATAATGTTGAGTTTATCAAGAACAATTGCTTCTGCAATATTTGTTAAATGGTTATTTAATAAGTTAGTGTTATAATTAATTTGATTTATAAATTGTAAGTATTTAAAATCATCTATATCAGAACAAATAATTTTGATGGTGAATTTCGCCGTTTAGATTATTATGGTTGTTTCGTTCTTATCTTTATGATCGATTTCTTCTTTATATTTACGCAGAATGATTCTATAAATTGCGTTCAGAGTTGAATATAAACGTTCTACAGGAGAATTACTGGAAGATTGTTGGAAGGAAGTAAAATGTAATTCAATATTATATTATTTACAGAAATTTTTAAATAAATTAGATATAAATTCTGTTCCTTGATCACATACTAGTTTCAAGGGTATGCCGTGTAGGCTTATGAAATGTTTCTTTGCTTTAATAATGTCTTAGCAATTTTTGGTCTCTAGTGCGTAAACGGCTGCAAACTTTGAAAATTTATCAATTATAGTTAAATTAAGATTATGATTAATGGTATATATATATATATCAATATGAATAAGACTTAAGGGCTGTAAAGATATTTCCGGATTTTCAAACTTTAAATTTAAGGATTGCCTGTCATATTTAAGTTTCATACAGGTCTCACAATTATTTATAGCACGATTAATTTTGTTCTTCATAAATGGAAAGAAATAAGTTCGTTTTAGATGGCTGAGACTCCCATTTATTCCTCTATGATTATTTTTTAGATGATAGTCATTAATTATTTGATCCTGTTCATCTTCATTTTTTACGTCTATTAATAATTCAGTACATCTAATGATTTTAAAAATTTTACTATTTGAGAAAAATTGTGAGTACACGTTTTGAACAATTTTGAAAGTTTCATTATTGGTATAAATTACAGTAATTTTGTTGGGTGCTAAATATTTTTTAAATAGGTTTGAAATATTTTCTATTGTAAAATTAAGTTGTCGGAAAATTCTTTGTTGTTTATTGCGAAAAATTATTTCGAAAGAGTTTTGATGTTTTTTATCTATTTTTCAAGGATGAATTGAAGGTTAAATTCATTTAAAGGACGTTCTGAAATATATATGTCATCGTTCATATTTTCTTTTGCAGAGTGAATAAAGGAAATTCTGTCGTCTTTCTTTGAACTAGCTATTGTAGCGTTATTTGTTCCTGAAATTTTAATATCTATTTTACTTTTGGACGAAATTGGGTTGTCTCCTGATAACACATTTCTACTGAGAGCATCTGCATTTGAATTTTTATTTCTTTTTTTATAGACTATCTCTTCAAGTTTCAGTCGCCGTCTCACAAGTTTGGAACTAGGATCTTTCAAACTCATCAATCAAGTGAGGGGTTTATGGTCTGTTTCTACCAAATAAGTACTGTTTAAAATATTTGGACGACCATACGATAGAAGTTCTTTCTCTATAGTATAATAATTTTGCTCTGAATCTGTTAAAGTTCTACTAATCACTACCAAAGGGATCTTGTGACAACACAGCGCTGATTGCGAAATTACTTGCATCAGTAGTTAACACAAATGGCTTAGAAAAATTGTATATTGTAAGATTGGGTCGTTGGTCAGTAAGTTCTTACAATTTTCAAATGCTTTTACATAATTTTCATTTAAGTTAATTTTTTTTCCTTTTTTAAGACAAATTGTAAGTGGTTTTGTAAGTGCGACAAAATTTTTTATGAATTTCCTATAGTAACCTAGGAGTCCAAGAAATCTTTTAATTTCTTTCTGACTAGTTGGAAAAGGGAAATTCTTTATTGCTTTAATTTTTTCTGTATTGCGTTTCATTCCCTCGGGAGAGACAATATGTCCCAAAAAAGCAACTTTTTTATGGAGAAACTCAGATTTATCTGATTGAACTTTTAAATTAGCTTCTCGTAATTTATTAAAAACTTTTCGCAAGCTTTCTCCGTGCTCTTGTAAAGACGTAGAATATATGATAATATCGTCTAGAATTTTACCTTGTAAGCATTGGAGAATATTGTCCATAACACGTTAGAAGGTGGACGGGGCATTTTTTAAACCGAAAGGCATTCTTACATACTCATAATGGTCGCCTTCCACGGTGAAACAGTTTTTTTTTTATATCTCTGGCATCCGTTTCAATTTGGTGGAAACCACTCGCGATATCTTAGGTGGTTAAATACATACTTTTACCAAGTTTATCAAGTATTTCGCTGATATTTGGGAGTGGATAACGGTCACTAATAGTTTTTTCGTTAAGTTTACGGTCAGAAGTTTCAGAAGTATACAAACCAGGTTTTATTTGGGTTTTAGAAATATATATATCTCCATTTCTAACATCTACAGGTAGTTTAGTTATGATTTTGCTATTGGGTTCTATAGTATTTTTCTGAGATTGGAAATTAGGTTTGAAATTAAGAGGTAAGGCTAAATTTTTTGTTATCAGAACTTTATTTGTATCTAATATGGCTCCTAGAGATTCTAAGGTATCGTATCCTAAAAGTCCGTCAAAATATTTATGGAATTTAAAAGTTAAAAATTTATTTTCACCAGGTTGATAAATTCTATGAATTTAGGAAGAGTAATCCTTTTATTAAAAGTATGTTTATTTAGAACTCTATATACTTATGAACAGGATTAATTATTTCAAGATCTTCAGAGTGTACGAATTCAGGACTTATGAAAGAATCAGAAGTTCGTGTATAAATTAAAAATTTAAGACCTCGATCAAAGGGAGATTTTATATTCATATATGGGAGTATGGTATCGTGTTTATTAATATCAAAGAAACCGATTGATTTTCCGAGGCTTCTACAGTAAAATTTTCATCATCAGTTTGAGATTCATTAATTATTTGATTTGAAAAATCAACTTCTTCTGGAGAGTAAGAGTGATCAGAATATTCATAATTCTCATATTGATAATATTGATCTAGTTGTTGGTACGTGAGATAAGGCAAATCTGGTTTTATGTCTGATGAATCATAAAATAGTTCTTTGTTTGTGAATTCCGGTTGGTTTGAATTTCGAAAGAATTTACTTTGAGGTGGTGTGCTAAATTGATTTGGCTTAATATGCCTTATTTGAATGATTGTACCAGTTCCAAGTTCCATGGGTTTTGAATTGGTTATATTTGGATTATTTATTCTATTAATTCAGTTATTTTCCATTTTATTATTTGTAAATTGATTTGGTGGACAATAAAATCTTTGTTGTGAATTTTGCATGAAGTTATTATTAGGATAATTAGTATGACGTGGTATTAAATTAAATTGTGTATAATTTGGAAATCTTGAAACATTTGGTGTTGGTACACGATTTGTTGAAATTTTTGAATTTGGCCTTAAATTGTTAGAAAATCAAGGGATTGCAGAAGTATTTCTCGTACAAAAAATATTTTGTTCTTAAATGCAGAACGTTCGTTCCGTTTGCCTGAATAGTGGAGTATGAGATTTTGTTTTATTTGGGTTGGTACGCGAAGAGAATTAAAAATTTCCGTGGTAGTTAATGGTGGTGCTGGAGGGTTAGATTGAGGTGAATTTAACCTCATTATGTTATTATTAAGTGAATAGGTTAAATCAGAAATAGGGCTTAGTTCACTAATATTACACCAATAAATGGCTGAATTATTTAAATTTAAATTTTTACTTTAATTATTATTAATTAATTAATTAATTATTTTTAATTAATTTCTTATCAAGGTTACTAATTGAATTACTTAAATCTATAAGTATTTGTATAATTAATAAATTATTTTTACAAAACTCATTATTTATATCAAAATTACTATTTTTATTTTCAATTTTAAGGATTTTTAATTTATTTACAATAGGATAAGGTAAAAGTCTTTTTGTCATTTACTTGCAAATAATAAAAATAAATTGACTTACAAATAAATTATGATGAGTTGAATCCAATACATTTTTTTTGTAAGAATAGGCACACTCAGGTTTAAACCTTCGATCTTTCTTCGGCAAATTTTTTTGTTGTAAGCACTCGGTAATTCTGCAAACTTTGTTGGGGCAATAATTCTTTGACCTTAGTTAAACAGGAACACACTACAAAATTCACTATATTATTCACAATATATCGCAAATGTTTATATTATAGTCAATTAACCGTTGACATTATATTTAATTGCTTCAATATATATTATATATTTTATTTAAAGATTTTCGTCTTTATTTTAAATATTAAAAATATATACCATGCAAAAAATCACTTGGACAGATCTGTGCCTATCCTACCGACTGCACCAGTTAAGTGTTTGAATTCGAATTCGAATAAAAAAACGAAATATTTATTTTAATACAAACTTCTTTTATTACTTGTAAAAATATAAGTAATTGATTGTAATTGATTTTTAATTAGTCTTTTTATACAAAATTTTCAGGTATGAATTAAATATTAAAATTACATAATTGCTGATTTAGCGTCTTTTAAAATAAAGGTAATTAGTATTAAAATGTTGCAATAACTTATTAGGAAATTTAAAGTTTACAAAGGTTTAATTAAAGTTCAATAAAATTATAATTACAAGGTTGACGAAATTATTTAACAAGTTAATTTACATTTTTATAGTTGAATTTTTACCAAATAGAACAAAATATAAATATGTATAATAAGTATTATCCGGTTTAAGGATAAAATATTTTTTTTTATAATTTTTTAAAATTCTAAAGAACATTCTTTTCTTAAAACGACCATTTAAATTTGAAAAAAAAAAAAATTTATAGATAAGTTGAATTCTTTCCAATCTTATAGCTAACATCATTAGGAATAGTAATCTAAGCTCAGCAGTGATGACTTTTTCCATTTTATGCATTTGAAACAGAAAAAGGCAAGCCAACAACTTTTTTTCAGCTTTGTAACTAATTATTTTTTTAACTAAAAAATTTAATTTTATAAAAATGAAGGAAAAATTCATATAAATCGCTTTACAATTAAAATTTTCTATTGGTGCATTATGAAAATTGACATTAATTATATAAAATGTTTCGTTTCATTAGTGTTTTAAACTAAATTAAATAAGGAACTTCATTTTTGAAACCAATAATTATTAAAATTTTGGTAAAATGGTTTGCCAATCTTTTAACTCCAGAACTTAATACTTTTTATAAATTATGTAATAAGTAGTTACCGATTTAATTTATTTCTAAGAAAATATATGGCAAACATATATTTTACAAATATAACTATAGTAATTATAAGTATTTGGAATTTAGAAAAATTTTTGTGCAAATGTTTTATTATGCCAAACAACCATTTGCAAAATGATCAATTACTTATTTTAAATGAAAAGTTACCAAATGTTCCTTTTGTCAAAAGATATTCGATAAATTGGGGTTTTGCATACATACATACTTATCATACTTGTATACTAATTGCATACAAAACTCCAGCAGTAAAATCAATTTCTTTTATAACATTTTTTTAATTTTATAAAATTAAAGAAAAAATTTAGTATAAATCACTTTACAATTAAAATTTTCAAAATCGTTTAGTTTCAAAAGCATAGAAAGTTTTTGTATATAAACATTTATATTTGTTGCTGTTGTTTGTTATGGGGCATAACACGTGTCATTCTAACACTTTTTCAATTAAATATATCGTGACCTTTAAGGGAATCGACCTGCACCCCTCGTATAGAAAGCCAAATGCTTTCCCACAAATCCATCGAGGCCCCAAAAATTTATATTTACACAATATTTATTTTAAACTACTTAAGTATTTATTTTCTGTAATAAATTTAATTTATGTAGACGTACTTAATAATTTTTCCTAAAATTTTTTATTTTAAATTATATTACCTACGTATTTTTTTTTTGTGACTAAATTAATTAACTACTTTACAGATAAATGTCCAACTCAATATTTTACATGTACTGATGGTAATTGCATTCCATCTAGTTGGAAATGTGATTCTAAATTTGATTGTACTGATGGCTCTGATGAACCTATTGAGTGTGGTAATTTATATATTAATTTTAAATTAATAAATACTTACTTTATAAATAATATAAATAAAAACATTTTAGTTTTTATCTTTAAACATTAAAAAGGTTTGAAGCTTTTATAATTTTACAATTTTTTTGGTAGAATTTATCGCTTAACTTGTATTAATTTTATTTATCTAGAGCGTTGTACAAAGGAATTTAGTAAAAAGTTTTATAAAATGAAAAATTTTGACTTTTGGGGACAAAAAAAATTTACTTTTTGGTGGGTCCTACTTTTGTTAATTTTTTGATTATTACCACTTTTTTGATTATTATTTGATTATTTGTATTACTCTTTTTATTTATATCTATAATTCATTTTGGGTTGAGCTAAAAGTTTTATATTTGTTATTTTTCTACATTTACAGCCGATGCAGCCAATTGCAATGTTGGACAATTTCGATGCAAATCGTCGCATAAGTGTATACCAATCAGTTGGCAATGTGATGGTGATTTTGATTGTGGTTTAAGTGATATGTCAGATGAATCAGATTGTCCGAATTCAAGAACAAAATGTCAATCGTATGAAAGTGAGTGTGGTAATGGTATGTGTTTAGCCATATCAAAGTTTTGTGATGATACTTGGGATTGTGACAGTGATGAGTATAATTGTGGCAAGTTATATAAATTGTTTTCTTTTAAAATTAATTTTAAAATTAGTTTTGTTATTTAACTTCTTTACTTTGATGTTAAAAATAGAAAAAGGACCAAGTTTATGTGCAAATAAACTATGTACATTTGATTGTAAACTAACAAATAAAGGACCTAAATGCTTTTGTCCGAAAGGCTTAGAACCAAGTGGTGAAAATGGTACAGCTTGTACAGATTTTAATGAATGTTCAATTGATGGTATGTGTGATCAAATATGTAAAAATACATTTAGTTCTTATGAATGTTCATGTATTTCGGGCTATACGAAAATTGCAAATCGGTGTTTTGCAATTAATGGTAATTTTTTTTGGAATTTTTTTAGAACTTTTTATTTTTTACGTATACATATTAAAAACAAATATTTTTTAGTGCCAAAAGATGAAATTGCTTCATTAATATTTTTAACACAAGAGCATATACAAACATATTCATTAGGTGGTAGTGAAAATTCAACAAGTATTCGAAAATCTGGTGAAATAACCATAGAAGTTTGGCATCGCAATCGCACACTTTGTGCATTAATATTTAGAACACTGTCATCTGCTCCAACATTAAGATGTCGTAAAATTGATGCTTTAAATGAAACATGGGATTTTCAATTACCAGAAATTTTAGCTACTGCATCATCAATCGAACAAATTCGATTAGATTGGATAAGTGGTAATTGGTATTTTATGAATACCGAATCAAATATGATAATTTTATGTTCAAATAATTTAAAATATTGTCTACCAATATTAAAAAATTTATTAAAGCCGACCTCAATGGCTGTTGATCCTACGAAAGGGTACGTAATGTTTATTTTTTTTTTTTGTATTTCCAATTTGTTTCAAATTCAAAGTCGTTTTAAATTTTAAACCAATAATAATTTATATTCCTTAAAGTAAAGTAGTGTTTTATACCTCATATAAAATATGAATAATTTTATTTGATATTTTTAATCATGGGGTACAATAGGAAATATAGGGTTACAAGGAGCGAAAAGCATTTGCACAAAAAAATTTGCACGTAGTCTTATGGAAGCTTATGTAGGAAGCATGTTGAAATTCCTTAAAACTCAAAAAGTATCCATGTTTTTGATTTTCAATCTTTAATTAACAGTTTATTTGGTATAATTATATTTAAAAAATTTATTCTTTAATTGAAATAAGTTTTTAAAAAAAAAAATCTTTATATTTTAAATCTTTATTATTTTTTTTTTTTACTATAAAAACTCTTTAACCAAATGACAAAATGGAGACCTCAAAAATCAACTCTAAAGACTTAAAATTAAATTTGTAAAATATTAGGTTAAAATTCTGATTTAGAAGCTGAAATTTCGATATGACAAAGATAAATTTCGAAATTTTATTTTAATATAAAATTCACTATGATATTTAAATAAAGTTTTCATAGAAAATACAAATAAATTCAAAAAAAAATTTTGTAAAACTTGGCATTTTGTTCATAAAAAAAATCTTGAAAAAAAAAGAAAATCGAGTATCGTAAAAAAAATCGAAGCTTTCTTTTAAATACATTGAAAATTTTTACAACATTTAAAGGTTTTGGTGGCAGGGCCTTGAAAATTATTATTGGCTCTGATGAAAGCGGTGCAGGTCTAGCAAATATAATTTAACTATGTGAAACAGAATTAATTATTAATTATTATATTTTCAAAATAAAGTGCGTTAATATTTTTTATTAGCTTGGAAATAAATGTTTCTTTGGGCCTCGGTGGTGCAGTGGGTAAGCATTCGGCTTACTAACCGAGGAGGTCCGGATTCTCGTTTCCCGTTCAGGTCATACAATATTTCATAAAAAATTATTTTTCCTTACAAATACCCTTCGTGACCAAATATAATTTAAAAATACAAAAATATATAACACAAACAAAGCAATTAATATTGTAATTATAAATTAATAGAACGTATTTAATTTAAGAAGTCTAAATGCCAAATGGGCAAAGCACTCTTATAATAGCTACTAATAATAAATAAATAAATTTTTCTTAAAATTTTGAATTTTAAGTATATAATTTTTGAAATAAAATGTAGATTAAATATTTTTTGTTTTGTATAAAAACAGAAAAATTTGAAAGTGAAAAGTTGTCAAATCGATTTTAGTTTTCCAAAGTTGGGATTGTAATTGTACGCCTTTACAAAATAAGTAAATAATCCTGCTAAACCTTTAAAAAATGCCAAAAATAATATCTCATGCTATAATTATCTTTTAAATTTTCTAATTTTCTAATTTAATTTATTAATTTCTAAATATTCTAATCTAGTTCATATGATTGTAGTTACAAAATTTCAAAAACGAAATTAGGAAGAAATATTTTTGATTTTTTTTTCAAACTTAATTCATTTGAAATTTTTCTAATCCAAAAAAGTAAACATTTTAACTCAAGGTTTTTTGGGAATTAGTACACTTTTTAAAAATCAAACTTTATAATTATGCCGTTGTTGATAGTTTGTTCTAAACATTTTGAGAACTTTAAATTGTAATAATAATTAAAATTGTAAATTTTTTTTTGTTTCAAATTGCAGATATTTATTTTATACTGATTATACTCCTGCTGTAGTTCGTTCATTCTTGAACGGAAGTAATAAAACTGTGATAGTTAATACAACAATATATTATCCAACTAGTATAACTCTAGATTTAGCTAATGGTCATATATATTACATCGATTTATATACAGATTTTGTTCAACGTGTAGATTATAATGGGAAGAATCGATGGTCAATAAAAAAAAGCATTAATGTATCCAATTTTTTTTTCATATTATTTTCGATTTATTAAATATTAAAATTTTTAGAGTCACTCACTTTTAAAATCAATACATTCCATTGATGTTTTTGAAAACTCAGTTTATATGTCTTCTTGGAGCGATAATAGCATTATAATTTTAGATAAATTTACTACCGATGCCCATAGTATTTTATCTAATGTTAAAAGGGTTTATGATTTGAGAATTTTTCATCGTCAAAGACAACCCGAAGGTAAGGTTTCAACAGATTTTTTTTCTTTTAAATAACCGAATTGAAAATGATTATAGCTGCCCATCCATGTCGTGATCCACCAAATGGTAATTGTGATCAATTATGTATACCATTATGGAATAATAATGTTGCTATTGCACAATGCGTTTGCACACTTGGTTACAAATTAATCAGCAAAACAAAATGTGAATTAAATAAAAAAGATACATTTTTGTTGTATACCGAACAAAATTTAACAAGTATTAAAGGAATATCAGTCCCAACAACAGAATTATTTAGTACTAGTGGAGATGATATTGATAATGATGAAGTTATTGTACCAATATATAACATTACATGGCCAGCACATTTTGATTATAATGCTAAAAATGAAACAGTATATTTCGTAGAAAATGGTATACATGAATATCAAATATATAGTCAACATTTTAATGGAACAAATCGTAAAATTTTAATTAAAAGCACTGAATTTTTAACAAACGTTGCATACGACTGGATCTCAGAATATATCTTCTGGTCGAATTATAATAAAATATCCGTAGCATCTTTAAAAAATACGAGTGGGGTATTTTCATTTTCTGTTGGTAAAGAAGCTATGTCATTGGCTATTGATCCGCACGACGGTCGAATATATTGGTCTCATTGGTTTGGTGCCAATGATGGTATGATTATGTCGTCATGGATGGATGGTACTTACAAAAAAGTTTTAACTGATTCAAAGGAAAAATCAGTAAAATGGCCAACAAGTTTAAATATTGATTTTATTGAAAAAAAAATTTATTGGTGTGATGTAAGAGAACATTCAATAGAACGAATGAATTTAAATGGTAAAGAACGTGAAATATTATTAAAAAATGAACAATACCACCCAGTATCTGTAGCATTTTATAATCAATATGTTTTTTGGGCAGACGATAAAACCAGAAAAATTTTAAGATTTCATATAAAAACAGACAAGAGTGATATTAACTCGTTGACTGGTGTTATATTTTCTAATAACGGCGGTCGCGTTGATAATTTAAAAATTTTTAATAAAAAATTACAATCTGGTACAAATAATTGCAGTAATAAATGGTGCCCGGGTTTGTGTTTACAAACACCAGGTATTAATGGAGCTATTTGTAAATGTCCAGATGGAAGTTCATTAAGTGCATTGGGTAAAACATGTTTACCAAATTTAGATCTTGGTACTCATTGGATTAATTGTACGAATGGTTTTGTATGCCGTGACCAAAAAGAATGTATTGAAACAAAAGATCTTTGTGATGGTATTGAAGATTGTGACGATGGTAGCGATGAAGATTATAGTGAAAAAGGATCTTGCCATATTTTAAATTGTGATAAAAATTATAATTTTATTTGTGATAGTATACGTTGCGTTAGACGTAGTTCTCTTTGTAGTAGAAGTTTGCCTATATGTAAAGATGGTACCGATCAAATGAATTGCACCGTTCAAGTAAGATTAAATTATTAATTTCATTTAGAAATTTTTACTTTGATATCTTTTTTATTTTGTTTTATTTAAATTAGGTGTGTAATGAACATGAATTTACTTGTCATAAAACACAAAAATGTATTCCTTTAAGTTGGGTTAATGATGGCACTATGGATTGTGGTTCAGATGATGTATCTGATGAAGAACCAATTATTCATACTGAATGTTCTGAATTTCCATGTAAAAATGGTTATTGTATTCCATTCTTAAATGTCTGTGACGGGTTAGATAGCTGTGGTGATAAGTCCGATGAATTAGACTGTGACTCACAATGCGGGGCTAAAGAAAAATATTGTGTTCCGATTGGTTGTTATGATGAAGAGCGAATTTGCGATGGTATAAATGATTGTTTAGATTTTAGTGACGAAGCAAATTGTAATGGTACAGAAACTAAAAGTGATAACTTTCATTTAACCATAAAACCACAGCTTTGCGGACATACGGAGTTTGCTTGCCATGAAGGATTTGAATGTATACCAATACATTTACAATGTGATGGTATATCTCAATGCATTGACAAATCGGATGAATTAAATTGCAAACAACTTACACCAATTCCAACACTTGAAACGAATGTTAGTATAGTATGTGAACATCCAGATAGACAATGTGATGTTTCAAATAAATGTATTCGAGTAGATCAATTATGTAATGGTCATATTGACTGTGAAGATGGCACTGATGAAGGTTTATGGTGCTCAAGTAAACTATGTGATCATGTGACTGATTGTTCTCATTTTTGTCATAACGCTCCCGAAGGTTTTGTTTGTTCATGCCCACAGCACATGTATTTAGAAAGGAATGGTTCCAATAAATGTAGTTTAAGACATTCTTGTGAACATTGGGATACATGTTCACAAATTTGCGAACCAAATGGTAAAGCATATAAATGTAAATGTCTTGAAGGATACACATTACAATATGATCAATTTTCTTGTAAAAGTGACAATGCAGATGTACCATTTGTTATATTTAGTAATAGACAAGAAATTCGTGGTGTTGATTTAAAGACTGCAGCTGTTAAAACTTTTTATTCTCCTTTAAAAAATACAATCGCTTTAGACTTTTTATATTTGAATGATACGATTGGGGTTTTCTGGGGTGATGCTATCGATGATAAAATATTTTATGGTAATTTAATCGGAGATGCTATAGTGAATGTTAAAGCAATTGTACAAAATGGTCTATCTACCGCAGAAGGTTTAGCGGTTGATTGGATTGGGATGAATTTGTATTGGATTGATAGTAATTTAGATCAAATTGAAGTTTCTTTGATTGATGGAAGATATCGAAGAACTTTAATTGCCGGTGATATGGAAAGCCCTAGGGCAATTGCATTAGATCCAAGAGAAGGTAATTTTTTTTAAAAAATTTGTAATATATTAACTATTTTTTTAAATTAAGGTTTACTTTTTTGGACCGATTGGGATGAAAATTTTCCTCGAATAGAACAATGTTCAATGGCTGGAGAGTTTCGAAAAACAATTGCACATATGAGTCAAATAAATGGTGCTTGGCCAAATGGTTTAACATTAGATTATACCCAAAAACGTGTTTATTGGGTGGATGCACGATCTGATTCTATACATACGACAAAGTATGATGGAACTGATCACCATTTAGTTATTAGGGATAAGGAAACATTGTCACATCCATTTGCTATAACTTTATTTGAGAATTATGTTTATTGGACTGATTGGAGAACAAATTCAGTTATTAGAGCTAATAAGTGGAACGGTTCCGATATTCAAATAATTCATAGAACATTGACACAACCATTTGGAATACAGATTTTACATTCAAGTAGACAGCCTCGAGAAACATATAATCCGTGTCAAAATAATAATGGTGGTTGTTCACATTTATGTCTCTTAAGTGTTAATCAAACGTATAAATGTGAATGTCCACATGTAATGCGTTTGAATACATATAATGGAAAGCAATGTTTTCAAAATGAGCAAGTCTTATTATTTATAATGGGAAGCGAAATACGGGGTATTGATTTAATTCAACCAAATCACCATACAATTCCAACAATAAGTCATTCGCCACAAGTACTTGCACCACAACGTATTGATTTTTTGGTAAATGAAAGTCGTCTTTATTGGTCTGATACTCAATTGAATGAAATCAAAACCGCTGGGTTATCTGATGGTTACATTGAAACAATCTTGAATACGGAAATTTATAAACCGTTAGGTTTTGCAGTTGATTGGATTTCAAAAAATTTGTTTATATCTTCATTAAAAGAAAAATGTCAAATCGTAGCATCGAATTTAAAAGGTGAATACGTCACAGAAATTCACCGTGATTTGAATATAGTACAAAGCATTGCTTTAGATCCAGCTAAGTATGTATTAAGACTAGTTTAATACATGTAAGGATATATTTATGTAAAAATAATTTTATTTTTCTTTATTTTTAGTGGACAAATATATTGGTCACATTCAGATAAAGCTAATAAATTGAATGAAATTGAAGTTAGTTCTATGGATGGATCTAATAGACAAATTTTATTTAATAGCTCAAAGTCTATGCAGAGTTTAGCGATTGATTTTGCGGATAGTCGGATTTATTTTGTTTATCTTAATTCTGGTATAATATCGTACCTAGATTTACAAGATTTAAAAGTAAATGAAATATTATCTTCAAGTGAAGTGATGTTGATAAGTAGCGTAACTGTTTACAGAAATGCGTTATATTTTCCTGAAAATATTCAAAGTGTTATAATGAGCTGTGAAAAGGATAATTGTATGGCCAGTATGTCGCCTTTAAGAAAAAATACAAACAGTGTTCAAGCGATAAAAATGTTTTATTTGAATGCTCAATTAGGTGGAAATTCTTGTTCTAAGTATAATGGTAACTGTGAACATTTATGTTTACCCGTATCCGCAAAAAGTCATAACTGTAAATGTGCTATTGGATTTGAAAACGATATAAATGGTTCAAATAAATGCGTAGGAAAATCAGAGTTTATTTTTTATTCTATCAGTTATGAGTTGAAAGGAATAATATTGCCTTTAAAAGAGGATGGGGATGAAATTGTTTCAGTAAGTTATAAAAATTTAATTAAGAAACTTAAGTTAGATTAACTTGTTATTATATTTAGGCACTTGGACCAATTTCACGAATATCATTAGCAACAAAAATTGATTTCCATGTAGCAGAAGATCGCTTGTATTGGGCTGATAGTGATAAAGGAACAATAACTCGAATTAGACGTGATGGAACACAAAGAGAAGTAATATTAAAAAAAAGTGATCCTTTTGATTTAACTGATTCTGATTGGTTATCTGGAATAGCTCTTGATTGGGTGGCTGGAAATATATATTGGAGTGATACAAAACGTAATATTATTGAAATATCGCGATTGAATGGATCATTCCGTTATGTAGTGTTATCTAATGTTGAAAAACCAACAGCTTTAGCTGTTGATCCAATAGCCGGATATTTATTTTATTTAGGTGAAAATCAAATAGTAAGGACCGGACTAGATGGAAGTCAACCGTTTAGTTTAGCTAATCAAACGAAAGGTGCTACCAATCTAGTTCTTGATATTGATAATCAAAAAGTATATTGGTGTGAAAAATTATTTGGTGGTAATAAAATAATGCGAGTTGACTATGACGGAAATTTAAAAACTCTAATGCAAAATCATAGTTATGGGGAACCAGTTGCCTTAGCTTTATATGATGATCAAATTTATTGGGCTGACAATATTCCTAGTGGAGGAAGTATTAAAATGGCTACAATAAATAATCTATCCTATTATGAGTCAGTTGTAACAACAGACGGGAGTCCAATAAAAGATTTAAAAATATTTTCAAGTCGTATGCAAAATGGCACAAATTTTTGTGCTGATAATAATGGAGGTTGCCAACAATTGTGTTTATATAATGGAACTCATCCTGTTTGTGCTTGTTCTCATGGAAGAGTAAGTGAAGATGGACGATATTGTGAGGATTATGATAAATTTTTAGCATTTTCTAAAACGACAGCAATTGAGAGTATCCATATGACTGATCCGTTAAACGAAAATAGACCGGTTGAAAGTATAAGTAACTCTACGTTTATGAAAAGTGTAATTGCTTTAAGTTATGATTATGATAATAAACGAATATTTTATTCTGATATTCAATTAAGATCAATTAATTGGGTGTATTTTAATGGTACGGATCATAATGTTATTATTAAGAATCAATCAACTGTAGAAGGATTAGCATATGATCCTGTACATCGTTATCTTTTCTGGACTTCAAACAATGATGCCTCAATTCGATCATTAAATTTGGATATCAAAATTGAAAATCCAGATGCAAATACTAAACGTATTCAACAGGTTCTTCGATTACAAATACTAGATAAACCGAGAGGTATAGCTGTGGAGCCATGCATGGCTATGATATATTGGACAAACTGGAACAGCAAAGCACCCGCTATTCAACGAGCTTATGTTACAGGTTGAAAAATATATATGCATTTTACAAAATTGACATTAAACTTTTTTTTAGGTTTTGGGTTGGAAAGCATAATAAAGGTTGCGATTCTAATGCCTAACGCTATAACTTTGGACTATGAAGAAAACAAATTGTATTGGGCTGATGCGCGTTTAGACAAAATTGAAAGAGCGGATTACGATGGTACTCATAGAGTAGTTTTAGCTCATTCAACTCCTAAGCACCCGTTTGCACTAGCAGTGTATGGTGATTTATTATTTTGGACTGATTGGGTACTCCATGCTGTTGCAAGAGCAAATAAACATTCTGGAGGTGATGTTATTGTTTTAGAAGCAAAAGTTGGAAGACCAATGGGTCTTATTGCCATTCAAAATACAACGAAAAATTGTGAAGCTAATGAATGCCGTGTATTAAATGGTGGTTGCGAAGATTTTTGTATACTTGATAAGAAGGGAAAACCTAGCTGTCAATGCACCAGAGGCATTTTGGCACAAGATAAAAAACGATGTATACAAAAAGATGGTGTTGAATGTCCTAGTGGTTATTTCCGCTGTGGTTCGGGAGAATGTATACCATATGAATTCACATGCGATCAAATTTACCATTGTATGGATCGTTCAGATGAAACTACTAACTTTTGTATAACACGACAATGTCCAAAAGAATTCTTCATGTGTAATAATTATCGTTGCATTCCTCAAAATGAAACCTGTGATGGTATTCATAATTGTGGTGATGGAAGTGATGAAGTTCCAGATCTTTGCAATTGCACTATTAGTGAAAAGAAATATCGGTGTAAATCGGGTGAATGCATTGGTTTTGGATCTCGATGTGATAATTATCCAGATTGTAAGGATGCAACTGATGAAATAGGCTGCCCACCGAGAGAATGTGATGCTAAAGTTTCGATTCCATGTCCTTATACAACCGCTTGTTATATGCAATCTTGTATGTATTTTATTATATGAATTTATTATTTAGTATATTAGTATTAATGTAAATTTTCTTTTTATTTAGGGCGATGTGATGGGGAGAATGACTGTTGGGATAATTCTGATGAAATGGATTGTGAAAATATTACAAGACCACCATGTGGGCCGAATCAATTTAAATGTGCTAATGGTCGTTGTATAAACGAAAAATGGCGTTGTGATAATGAAGACGATTGCTTAGATGGTACAAATATCACTTTAAGTTCTGATGTAAGTGTAATGCCTGACATACTTTAATAAAATAAAAAACAAAACAAAAATTTTACATTAACTTAACATTGTTTTTTGTAGGAACTAAATTGTAAGGAATGTAAAACCAATGAATTTAAATGTGATGATGGATGTATACCAAGTAAATACCAATGTGACGGTACCCCAGATTGTCGTGATGGGTCTGATGAAGGAAGCCAATGCAGTGAAAAGAATTGCAAAGACAATATGTTTAAATGCAATAGCTCGGGGCAATGTATTCTAGAAAAATATGTTTGTGATGGAGAAGTTGATTGTCCTCAACGCGAAGATGAGCACGATCAATGTGCAAGAATAACTTTAACAAGAATTGATCAATGCCCACCACCGAAATTTTTATGCTCAAGTGGAGAATGTTTGGAACCGCAATATGTATGTGATGGTGATACAGATTGCAGACACGGTGATGACGAATACGAAGATTGTTCTTCTTTTTGGCCACACAGACAATGTGGTCCTGATGAATTTCAATGTAAAAACTTACGATGTATACCTAAGAGAAGTGTTTGTGATTTACGTGATGACTGTTTTGATAATTCCGATGAAAATATTGATGTATGCAGTAATTCTTCTAAATTATGTGCTGAACCAGAATTTTATCGTTGTGGAACTGGTGCTTGTGTTAGAACAGAACTATTATGTAATGGTAGAGATGACTGTGGCGATTTTAGCGATGAACAATCCTGCAATGTAAATGAATGTTTGAGTGACATATGTGAGCACGAGTGTGAAAACAAAATTGTTGGATATGAATGTAAATGTCATAAAGGTTTTAAAGTAAACATTGTCAACAGAAATACTTGTGAAGATATCAATGAATGTGATGAGCAACATCCATGTAGTCAAATTTGTATAAATACTTATGGAAGTTATCATTGTGATTGTGTCGAAGGATTTGAACTAAAAAATAGAAATGTTTGTAAAGCAACAAGTAACGAAACTGCAAAATTAATCTTTTCAAATAGATATTACATTAGACAAGTCAATACTCAAGGAAATGGAACAATTTTACTACATCAGTTGTCGAATGCTGTTGCTTTAGATTTTGAATGGTCTACCAAATGTTTGTTTTGGTCTGATGTTACATCTAACTTAGCTACAATTAAACGATATTGTCCTACAGACAATAAAACAGTTACATTGCATCAACAAATGTTGAAAAATCCAGATGGATTAGCTGTTGATTGGGTAGGAGAAAATCTTTATTGGTGTGATAAAGGAATGGATGCAATTGAAGTTTCTAAATTAGATGGCAAATATCGAAAAATAGTTATCAATAAAAATTTAAGAGAACCACGAGCAATCGTTCTTGATCCGTACCGTAAGCACATATATTGGTCAGATTGGGGTGAAATACCTTATATTGGTAAAGCTGGTATGGATGGTTCTGATCAAAAAATGATAATTCAAAACAATCTTGGATGGCCAAATGCTTTAACAATTAGTTTTGAAACTGAGGAGTTATTTTATGGAGATGCTAGGGAAGATTTTATCGCCGTCAGTGATTTAAATGGTCAAAACATTAGGTTTGAAATTTCAAATTTAATTTTTAATTTATCTCTAATAACTTATTTTTTAGAATTTTACTGAGTAGAAATACTCATCCGAATTTAAATCTACATCATATATTTGCTATTGCCGTTTGGGAGGATAAAATTTATTGGTCTGATTGGGAAACAAAATCAATAGAATATTGTAGAAAATATGATGGAACTAACTGTTCATCGTTAATTACAACAATTCATCGGCCAATGGACTTAAGAATATACCATCCTTATAGACAACGGCCTTTAAATACAACAAATCCATGTGATTCAGCAAACTGCTCTACTCTTTGTTTATTGTCACCGGAGGATCCCTATTATAAATGTATGTGTCCAAATAACTTTATTCTGGAAGAAGATAAACGTTCATGTAAAGCAAACTGCACAGCTGCTCATTTTAAATGTCGTACTACTTATAAATGCATTCCATTTTATTGGAGATGTGATACACAAGATGATTGCGGCGATAAAAGTGATGAGCCTGCTGATTGTCCAACATTCCATTGTGAACCAGGTCAATATCAATGCAAAAATCAAAAATGCATACATCCGTCTGCTATTTGTGACGGTATCAATCAATGCGGGGATTTATCCGATGAAGCTGAATGTGATGATTTCACATGTTTTGATAATAATTTTAAATGCGCTAAATTTGGCAATAAAACAGCATTTTGCATTGATATTATTAAACAATGCGATGGTACTGTCGATTGTCCGAGTGGTGAAGACGAACATAATTGTTCACCTATTCAATGTCAAAAAAATCAGTTTCAGTGCGGTAATAATAAATGTATTCCACAAGTTTGGGTTTGTGACAATGATACTGATTGTACAGATAAATCGGATGAAATGAATTGCGAACAAAGAAGTTGTTCCTCAAATGAGTTTTCTTGTAAACAAGGACGTTGTATACCTATGTCATGGCGTTGTGATGGCGAAGAAGATTGTCAGGAGGGAGAAGATGAACCACCAAGTTGTCATTCTATTAAAGAAAATAGTTGTGAACCCACATATTTTAAATGTGATAATTCAAAGTGTATACCAGGTCGTTGGAGATGTGATTACGAAAATGATTGTGGTGATAACAGTGATGAATTATCCTGTCCTTTGCGTAATTGTTCGGAAAGTGAATTTAGATGTGATTCTGGCAAGTGTCTTAAACATGATCAATATTGTGATGGAGAAGTTCATTGCGACGATGGTAGCGATGAAAAGGAATGTAATAATAAAACATGCTCACCCGTCGAATTTAGATGTGAGACTATAAGTACATGCATTAATAAGCAATACAAATGTGATGGTGACGATGATTGTCCCGATGGTTCTGATGAAGTAAATTGTACATGTTCTTCAGATCATTTCGCTTGTGACAATGGAAAATGCATTATGAAAAGATGGCAGTGTGATGGATGGGGTGATTGCGCAGATGGTTCTGATGAAAGCTTGAACACATGTCAAAATCATTCTTGTCATGCGAATGCTTATAAATGTCCCAACTTGAAATGTATTCGTAAATCAGCATTATGTGATGGTGTTGACGATTGTGGGGATGGAACAGATGAAAGTAGTTTTGTCTGTTCTTCATTGCCAAAATGTCGGTATGACCAGTTTCAATGCGATGATAATGCTTGCATAGCTTCTAAATTTAAATGTGATGGTAACTTAAAAATTTTTAATTAAAAGTTTATTATAAAGTTAAACGGAATTTTTTTTTAGGTCAATACCATTGTACAGATGGATCAGATGAAATGAGTTGTCAATCACCCGTGTGTGGATTTGGTACTTGTTCTCATATTTGTATTGAAAAGAAAGCTGGACATTTTTATTGCAAATGCAGTGATGGTTATCAAAAAGGTCCAAATAAAAATGATACATGTCTAGCTGTAGAAATGGACCAAGTTTTATTACTTGCCTCGGAACAAGAATTTCGCTATATATTGCCACAAAAACATTCTAATACTATGGTAATGGGTACATTACAAACAAACAGTCTTAAAATTGACGTATTTGATGCATTGCTAATTGGAAAAACAAATGCTTTACTTTTTTGGATTGATTCGCATCATAATAAAATACATACAATCAAGATTGCAAATCTGAATAATTTAAATTATGAAACAAAGAGACAAACAAGAAGTATTGAAATATTAAATGAATTTGATATTCCAAATATTGATGATCCGAAATCTCTTGCTATTGAATGGGTTACTAAAAAAATTTACATAATAGATTCAAGGCATAATAAAATTGTAACCACAGACATAAATGGAACAAATTACGCCAGTTTAGTTGAAACTGGATTGCATCCAACAGATATTGTTGTTGAACCTGAGTCACGAGTAATGATTTGGTCTACACTTGAAAATGGTATTCTTGTAGCATCTTTAGATGGAAAAAATAAAAAGAGTTTGGTTGAAACAGATGTTGGGTGGCCTATAAGTTTAAGTATCGATTATCCTACTGGTAGATTGTATTGGGCGGATTACAGAAAAGGAACAATTGAAACATGTTTTCTTAATGGTAAAGACCGACATGTAGTGAAACGATTTGAGAAAAATGAAAAACCACAAAAAATTGATGTTTTTGAAGATTTTGTCTATATCAAATTGTATGATCAGAGTATAATTAAATTAAATAAATTCGGTCATGATAATGGTACATATTTGTTGAAGGGATTTCGATCTTCAGATATAGGAATTATTCATCATTTAAAACAAAATCAAAATAGTAAAAAAATACGTTTTTTCTAAAAAGTCGTTAAAGAATTAAATTAAAAATTTCGTTACAGTTTCAAATCCATGTTTTAAAAATCCATGTGATATAAAGAAGGCAATGTGTATATTATCAACTGAACAAAATGGTTACACATGCAAATGTCCAACTGAATATGTAATGGTTCATTTTAATGGAAGTGTAAGTTTTTTTTAACCAAATTTTAATGAAAAATTTGAAAAATCAATTTTGTTAATTTTTCATATTTTTGATTTTATAAGGATGTTTGTAAATCAATAGAAGAATTACCGGAACATTGTCCAATTAGATGCCATAGAGGAAGATGTAAATTTATTGACCATCAGCCACGTTGTATTTGTGATCCGATGTATGATGGGGAATTATGTGATCATTACAGATGTTCGGGATATTGTAAAAATCAGGGGATTTGTAAAATTAGTCAAAATTCAACAGACGTAAAACCATCATTATTTTGCGTCTGTCCAGCTAATTGGTCTGGTACACATTGTGAAATTTCATTACATGAATGTCAAAGTCGTTGTCACAATGGTGGAAGCTGTTCTATATTAGATTCTGGAGAATTTAGATGTGATTGTCCAGACAGATTTGTTGGGGAAAAATGTGAACATTGTTTTAATTTAACTTGTGAAAATGATGGTATTTGCCGAGAAACAGTTTCTGGAACAACACAATGTGATTGTCCTGATGGGTAAACTAAGCTGTTTTAATTAAATCAATATAGTATGATATAAATAAAAATAAGTAGTTTTTTCCTTATAATTTCACTAAAATTATTTATTTTTATAAATACCGGTATTTTGTCTACAACATGTCGACTTCTTCAGTGCTAGTTCTGGATTAACCTATTAATTTTAAATAAATAATTTTATATTTTAATAAATAAGCAAACTACTCGTTTTTTTATTTATTTCATATACATTGCTCTCAAACGCTAAGTGATAGATTAAATATTCAATGTACTATATTTTTAAAATTTTCTCTAGATTCATTGGTAAGCGATGTGAAATAAACGAATGCCATAATGTATGTTTAAATGGAGGAAATTGTACCATTGATATTCAAGGACCACAATGTAAATGTCCCTACAGATTTATGGGAAATAAATGCGAAATTGACCTGTGTCAGACAGAAAATCCTCCAGAATGTAAAATATTAGATATGGCTTTTTAATAATTTTGTTTAAAATTGTTTTAATTTAGTTTGCGATGAATTAATTATATCTATTCATACACCGTGCACAAGTAAAAGATGTCAGAATAATGGAATTTGTCATATTATTCGAAATGAAGGAATCTGTAACTGTACTGATAAATGGAATGGCGAAAACTGTGAGGTATTTTGAAAAATTATTTCAATAATTAATTATTTTTTAAAAATGATCGTGTTTATAATTATTAGAAATATGTAGAGGCTGATAATCCTTGTGTAGGTTATTGTTATAATGGGGGAATATGTAAACTTGATCCGGACGATTTTCCATCATGTATATGTATAGGAGATTGGAATGGTAAACAATGCAACAAGCCACCAAAATGTTTAAATGAGTGTGGCATTTGTAAACTTGGTAGTTCAATTAACGAGTGCTGGTACGGAAAATTTAAAAAAAAAACCTTTATATTAGTTTATCATTTATTTTATTTTAGGTGCAACGATGGAAAAATTAGTAATTGTATTTCTGATAGTAATGAAATAATTTCTGAACACAAAGTTAATTCATCTCAAACATTAACAATAATTGCGGTTATACTTGCAATGTTAATTTTAATCATATCCTTTTTTGGAAGTGCTGTGGTTTTCTATAGGTAAAAAGTGAAATAAGTTTTTTTTTTAAATTTATTGATTGATGGCAAAATAATAAATGCAGAAACAGCTTATTTTATTTAACTCAAAAAAAAAAAAAACAGATTTTAATATTTAAGCCTTATTTAAAATTATATTCTGATTTAATTTTGTCAATTGAGTTATTCCATTTTAATAGTTTTGCTTGAGCCAGTATAATGTTATTTTGTAAAAAAATATTGTAACTTTGAATTTCTAATTTTGCCTCGAGGAACTGACATTTTAAACTTCTAATTTTGTTTTTCAATTCCAAGACTTTAACATGATCAATATAAACGTAATTATAATTTTTCTTTTCCGAACATAAATCTATATTTTCTTGGTTTCCCTTGTAAGATTCTGAATCGATATTTTTAGTATTTAAATTTTTTTTCATATTGTATTATTTGCTTTAAGTGAAATATTTAACAAACGTTTTTAAAAATTAAAAGACTTAAGTCTAAAAATAACAGTAAACAAAATTTTTTGTAATAATTTGTGTTTGCTTACAACATCTGGTGGTAAAATTTGTTAACTTTCCATTTCATAATCCATTTAATATTTTCAAACATTATGCTATGGTTATATAAGATATGGATTCGGTAAATAAACCATAATAAAATAATTTCAAACAAACATTTATTTTTTTTTACAAAAAAGTTTAATTTTTGCAAATTAACAAATTAATTTTTGTTAGAAAAAGAAGAATATCGCAACCGTTTTCACATGCTCGTTTGACAGATAATGTTGAAATAACAAATCCAATGTATTTAGGAGATGCAGACGAAGTACCATCATTTGTACATGACGAGGATAAGGTAATAGCAAATGAATACCTTTCAATATAATACATATTTATTTGTTTAAATTTTGTTAGGGACATTTTGCTAATCCAGTTTATGAAACCATGTATGCGGGAATGCCAATTGATCAAAGTGTTACCGAAATGACTAGTTCTGGTCCAATAGATGAACGCAAAGGTTTGTTACAGCATTCTCATGATGAAACGAATACTCAAGACATTCTTTGATAGTTAACAGATTTTGAAATTTTAAATTAAATTATAAAGTTGATAAATAATTTACTTCTAAAAAATTTCTAAATATGTAGATTTAAATTTAATAACAAAAATTTAATTTTTTTTTTTAAATATCTAAAAAGCAAAGTTTTATAAAGATAACCATCTCGAATACAATCAATATTATTACAAAAATAATTAAATAGTTAATAAAATTAAGAATAAAGTGAAGTGCATTGATATTAAATTTTTAAATAAAATGTTTTAGAATTAGTACTCGAAAATTTCTTGTATGTTTTATTATTTTAGATTTTCTCATTGTGAAATCAATTTATTATATACATAACTAGTATTTACAATGGCATAATTTGTCTAGTAATTTCTTCCTAGAAAATAGAAAAAAATTTTCGTATTTTGTACTTCATTGTTTTTATTCCTAAATAAGTTGAAGTTGAAAATGGCGAGTATGTTTTTTTTTGATATTCAAAATATTTTTTTTTCAATAAAATAACTAATAATTATTTATAATATTAAAAATTATATAAATAATTTTTTTTAAATTATGCTGTTGCATAACTTTAAATAACCACTTATTTTTATTTGTGTTTTAATGTTAAATGTTAAATTGAATAAAATTCGAATATTTCAACAGTATGTTCAAAAGGCAATAAAATTAAAAAAAAAAAAATATAACTTTCTGCTTACATATATGCCAAAATTTCTTTAGTAGGTTAATATTTTTTTTTGTAAATATATATTGAATTTGTTGATCGAAAATTTTATAAAAATTTTCAGTTAATCATTTTTAATTGTTTTTAAATTAATTTTATGATTAAAAAAAAAATTTTACTCAAAAAAAAATTTTAACTTATATGTTAAGTTATTAATTTTAAGATATAAGATTATTAATAATAATTTTTTTTTATAATTAAGAAAAAGAATTTACAACCTTAGCAATGGACTTTAGTAAATTTTGTTTCAACCTTTTGCAATGAACTAAATACCTATATTTAAATTAAAAAAAAATTTTTAAGTTTTAAAAAATTAAAAATGAGTTTTAAAAAGTATGAAATTAAAATTAAAATGTAAATTTATGAATTATTGGCAGCTTTAAAATTATAAAAATGTCGATCTCTCTTTCGGGAACCTCATTTACGAATATCATTGAGGTAAAAGTAATCAATTTTTCACTTATTAAAAATAAAATTATTATAATTTAAGCAATTGTACATTACTGATAAGTTAAAGTACTGTCTCACATAAAGCAAAAGTAACCAATTGATCGGATCTATATAGATCTTTCTGTACTGTAAGAATGTATTCCATTTCCTATGTTTTCCGAAAAAAAATTTTAATTTCATTATTTTATTAAAAGATTTACTCATCAGTTATCACTTATCACACACATTAATATAGTTTATTTTTCTTAATGTTCAGTACAGAATAATATTATGAGTTTTATAAAAAAAAAATATTGTAAAATGTTTAAATAGAATGGATCAATTTTCTTTTAATAATAATATTAATTATAAGAATTGAGAAACAAGAACAAAGGTAAAAAAAATAATATTTATAGCAATAATATGAAATTCGCACAATATACAAAAAACTAAATAACTTAACAGTAGAGGAATGGCAGTAAGATAAGACTCTATATTTTATATTTATATTGGTAATTAATAATTTAAAAAAAATGTACATATAGTTAATAAATAAATGCCGGCGTTCAAATGTTAGATATTAAGTTTTTTGTAAAAATGAAAAAAAATCTTAAAAGTTTAAAGAAATTTTTAGGTTTGCAAAAAATTATCAAAATAAGCAAAGAATTTCCATTGTTTATACGATTATCATAGTCGATAACATAACATTCTTTGATTAAATACTTTGAATAAATTTCCGATTTTGGTGAAATTTAATTATAATAAGAAATATATATTAATAAGAAACACAAAACATCGAGAAAATTATAATGTATTTAAAATGCAAAATGAAAATTTTTTTTTAATTACTTGATCATATTTTTATGTTAAAAAGTTAACGTAACTTTTTTTTTTAATATTTTAATAGCGAAACTGTAAATTAACAATGTTTCAGTATCTTGAAGGAAAATTTAACTACACATTTTCTTTTATGATTTTTATTATAGTTTTTTTTAATGTGTTACAGCATAGTTAAACTTTATTTTATGTTATGTTATGTATTAAATTCTCAACAATTTTAATTAAACTTATAAATTATAATAATTTCTTTCTCTAATAAATTTTTTTTATATGTTATATGTCATATTTTATATGTATATGGATTCAAATAAGTTTATATTCTAAATTCGTTTATCGTAAATATATAATTAAACAAATTTAGAAGTTTTTTCTAAATTATGTAAAATGCCCATAAAATAATTTAAAATTTATGAATAACAATTTTTCCACCTTGTTGTGAAACAATTTCTATCTGTGCATGCATCATATGTAATGAATGTAATGATGTAATGATTTGCCTTTACGGGCAGCTGTTTAATCTAATAAAATGTTTTTTTAAACATCTTTATTTTTTAGTATTATATTTAGCATTATCGGGTATATTATGTCGAAACTTCTATAACTTATTATAAGAAAAATATGTGCGTTTTTAGCACATTTTCAAAAAATATTAGAAAAAAACCGTTTGTATGTCTATATATAGTTTTATTAAGTCTGTCCGTCCATCCGAATGTTTACAGGCACGTATTGCAAAAAAAATTAATTTCATAGAAGAACTTTTTTTTTATACGCTCACCCGTTACGCATCTACAGCTTCGATATATGTACATAATATAAAACTACTGACATGACATATGATACTTTAATATACCGTTATACGAAATACGAATCACAAAGCTCTTTATCCTTTAAAAATTCCAAACGGTTCCAGCTAGAAAATGAAATACATATTGAGTAGACTTAGATTTTAAAAAGTAAATGTCAGTTTTTCAATAAAATTTTTTGTATAGCTCAGTAGCTGAAGGGTTCAAAAATTAAAAATATAGAAACGCCTGTAATTTGAATACCTGTACAAAATTTTATTAGGTAATATGCTAAAAATAGGACTCCAACATTATATTTTAACATGCGTTAGCAGTTTTTCTAAAATTATTAAGGGTTTTCTTAAAAATGAAGAAAATTTCTTGATTTTTTATAATTTTTCTTAAAAAATAAATTTCTAACAAAACTTCTAAATAATTATAATAAACTACTTTTCAGAGTGTATTATATCGTATATTTCAACATCTTTAAATTGTTTTATTTTTTTTGTATCAACCGTTAATTTGGATTTAATTTGAATTTTATATATCTTTATTTGGTTTAGTGAATAACATGTCAAATTGAAAAAATGTACTCTAAAAAGACATCGTCTTACAATTTACGTCTAAAGTCTACAGACAATCAAACTTAGTATTATATTAGTATATTATATATTATAATACCTAAAAACTTAACAATCTGTAGTATAGTTGAAAATTGGTTTAACATATAATCGTTTGATATTCTGTGGACGTGGCATGAAGTTTACAACTATGGTTAAATGTGTATAGTGAAGTTTTAAACATATTTTATGTTGAGTGCGGTCGAAAATTGAGAGAAAACTTAGATTTCATAATCAAAAAACAATGGCATCCATTATAAATAACGAATTTTTTCAAGATTTTTTTTTAATGTACAAAAGTCTTTTAGCACTTTTAAAAGTAAGATCCGAAATTTATAAGAATCAAAAAAATTAAGGGTTGAGATGTATTTTTATGTATCTAAATGTAAAGAAATTGATGCTAATGCTAATGTTGAAAACGTAAAAAAAAACATTACAGATATAAGAGTATGCTATAGAAGGGAGCGGAAGAAGGTTGAAAAAAGTGAAAGATTGGGAGATCAAGAAACGCAACTTTATAGAAAATCAATAATGTAACCAGATCACGAATATATTTTCAATTGCATTTATTCAAAAATTAAAATTGTACGTAAAATTGTACTTATAAATATATTGTAATAGTTTATACCATAATATAAGATAAGATTTAATATAAATAAATAAAGATCTTTTGTAGGAAAATAGATGGCGCATAAAATTAAAATTTGTATATTCATAATCTTATACTATACCTACAGCCAAGTAATCAACGGCTTAGTGAATACCTAGTCAAAATAGACTTGTTGAATTCCCTTTATACCCAAAAGAGAGGAGAAATACAATGGTAAAATTTTCATTCATTGTCCCATAACTTCAGCTTAAAAAAAAAAAAAACAAAAATATTAACAAAAAAATAAAAATCACAAAAAATAAACAAAATTTCATTCGTTGTCCCATAACTTTAGCTTAAAAAAAAAAAACAAAAACAAAAAATAATCAAAAAAACAAATTGGCCCACCCTTAAAGTCCGATGGTTCGAGTGATGTCCAACTTTGCCAAGTAACTTGCCCTATTATTTTATCTGCCCAATTTTAATTTTAACCTTGTAGCTTCATTAGATTCACAGTTATTGAATCGAAAACTTTGTATTTCAGCCCCCGAAAATGGGGCCCTAACATTTTGAAACTTCATATAAGTGCTCGATTCATTATATAACTAACCGTGTGTAATTTTCATCCTCGTAGTATAATTAGTTTTGAAGAAATTCATATTGGTGCAAATAAGTTGTATGGCAGCCCCCTAAAATGGAGCCCTAACATTTTGAAACTTCATATAAGTGCTCGATTCATTATATAACTAAGCGTGTGTAATTTTCATCCTCGTAGTATAATTAGTCCCCCGAAAATGAAGCCGTAACATTTTGAAACTTCATATAATTACTGGATTCATTATAAAAATAATCGTGTGTAATTTTCATCCCCTTAGTATAATTAGTTTTGAAGAAATTCATATTGGTACAAAAAAGTTGTATTGCAGCTCCCCGAAACCATGGTCCGATTTTAACCAAAAACAATAGGGAACCTAGAAATTGTCTAAAAATCACTTTGTATGAATTTGAAGACTCTAGTCCTTTTAGTTTTTGAGTTATCGTGCTGACACACGGACGGACGGACGGACAGACACGCATAGCTAGATCGACTAATTTTTCGATTCTGAGCCGATACGTACCCTTGACACTATATCTAGCTCGTCTAGATCGATGCGTTATTGGAGGAGATTGGAGGAGCAATTTTAATATACCCGATGTCATATATGTATGCACCGGTATAATCAACAAACATATTGTGTGGGACACCAATTATTTGAAATAAATCGATTTTTGATAACTCTCAATTTAAAATTAATTTATGCGACAGCCACTTATATTCATTAGTCAGTTCAATACCGAAATATGTAGGTATAATTGCATTATGACTAGATTAGTTATGTAAACGCCTTACAATAACAAAGATTATACTTAATTTTTATACGGCCTTTGTAAAAAGACTTGAATACAGACTAGTTTGAGCTTAAACAGTTTTAAATATTCATATTTTTTACTATATATCATATATATTTACATACTTTAATCATGGTATTGTATAAATCTTATAAAAACATATTTTTTATGAACTTGAAATAATGGGATAAATAAGAGTAACGTAAATTATAAACATAAATAGAGGACTTCTTCGTTGTTTATATAGGTATCATAACAAAAAAAAACACGAAGCATCACAATTGTTAAATTAAATTTTAAGTAAAATTGTAAAATTGTAAAAAAGTGTAAAAATTCTAAAATAACCAAAAAAACTTCTTATCTTAACGTGTGCTATATTATAATATGGCCAAATTTGTGAAGTAATATTTTATTAAACATGAAATTAAATCCAAGAATTTTAGCTTAACTGCTTGAAACTAACATTTACGATGAATAACAAATATCTACGTTCCATTTTTTTTGATTAGTGATTCGAAAATTTTATAAAAATATACGGAAAGCAAAAAGCAAAAAACTAGTAGGTAGTGGAAAAAATTTAATATTTTAAAAAAGGACATTTCCGAAACTACATAATGCTATGAGAAAGACCAAGAAGTACATGAAAATTAAATTTATAATAAATAATTTTCATGCCAAAAATTATTTAATAGAGAGTATCACCCCTATTCTAAATTCCCTCGTACGGCTAAGTCGGAGATAATCAACGAAAAAGTGATTCTCAATTCCGACTTAACGTTACGAAAAATGCAAAGGTCTACGAAAGAAATATTCATTCGTACCATATTCATACTTCATATTATTTCGTGATCAGTTTACTTTTGTATAAATAAAAAGTTTTAAATGAATTTACATTTTTATTTAATTGTTTAGTTAACTTTGTTTTATAAAAATATTTAAATTTAATTCTTTTCAAAATATTTTTCAAAAATAATTACTACAAAATTGAAAATAATAATCATCATTTTTACTTAAAAAACTGAATTCAAGCGTCAAAGTTGCCATTGTAAATTTAATTTTCTACGAGGGAATTTAGAATCACGAAAAGTTTTTGTTCGTAGCGTAGCCAAATTTTCGTAGAAAGTCTACGAGGGAATTTAGAATAGGGGTGTATGTATTATATAATATTGAAAACCATAATGACTTAACATACGAGCGCTATGAAATTAAGAAAAGCTGTTGAAGCAAGGCGTGGTTAAAGAAAAACCCATATAGGTAAGATTTAATTACTTTATTTTAAACGGTGTAGTCGCAAAGACGGACAGCCTGAAACTATACAGTCAAATTTTTTTTAAAAGATTTGAAAAATATGCTAATAATATAAAAATAATATATATCTCTGTACAATAAATAAAATAAGGTGGCTATAGATTATTCTCATAGCTTCACTAAATAAATAACATACGGTAGCTGTTAATCAACAATTTTCATCATATGTATCTGTTATATTTCATAGAGAAGTTTAGTAATGAAAAGATCTTCATCAATTGTTAATGAAAATTGCTTTATATAATTATTATTAAATAATTATTTTTTGATTGAAAAAAGTTTGCACATAAACTATTTACAACAGGAAAAATAACATATATTATAAAAAAGTAATAAGATAAAAAAAAATTTAAAAATGTTGAACTATTTATGTCAAATAATTACTACGATAATTATTTTTGGTTTATACTTTACAAGGTAAATAAATCTGAAATTTTATTTGATAAATTTCAATTTTAATAAATTGTACTAGTTTTAGTTTTGATATTATAGTAAGTAATATAATAAAATGTTATAAAGGTAACAAAAAAAAAAATTAAATAAATAAAATTTTTATATTTGTTTTGATTTAACTGTTAACAAAAAAATTCAACATAATTACCCGTACTATGGGTACGATAAAATGTTGAAAACAGTTTGAAATAGAATAACTGATAAAGAAAACAATTTTAATTATAAAAACAAATTTAAACAAATATTTTTTGTATAGACAAAATGAATGTTTATTGTTGAAGACACTGCAGTTGTTAATGAAACCAATAAACTGTTCTTTCTGTTAAAAAAAATTTTTTTTTATAAAATTTTGCATAATAGTTAATTTAAAACATTTAAATATAAATATACATATTTAACTTATTGAAAAGAGTATAATTTCTTCTACAAAATCTACGTAATGGGAGTACGCATGAAGTATATTATTATAGAAATTATTAATAACTTTTTGAAAAGTGAGACCGAATAATAATCAGCTTGTTGTTTTATTCATTAAAAAATGATTTAAAAAACTCTTAATTTACATTTATTAATTTAATAGTTTAATGTGCTAAGAAAGCTTTTAGGATAAATCTTCTATTTTTAAGTCAAACGCTTATTACAATTCATCATATCTTGTGTATTTTGTGATAAAGAAATTAAATAAGTTTAGATATTTTTATAAGTAATTAAAAGTTTTTTTCTTTTTTTTTTTTTATATAATACTGGGTGTTTCACAACAATCAAAAAATTTCATAATTTATAGATATTGATTAAAATTTTATAATTTTTTTAAAGATTTAATAAAACTTAAACTTTGAATTAACTAAAAAGTTTTCAAAATATAAAAGTAAACATTAATTAATTAGATTATGTAAATTTTAGGCTGTCAAAATAGTGATATAAAAATTTTATATGTAAATTAAATATTAGAAATAATTTTTTCCCTCTTCCCTAAAAGTATTATACATTTTACTCTTTCTAATGCAAACCATACACGATGGACCGGGTCCTTAACTTGGTACGCGTACTTGCGAAGTTGAATCGTGTATGGGCAAGTTGAAAAACCATTTTGAAGGTTGAAAGTTGGTTGGAAGAAATCAAAAAATTTTGATTTTTGGTGGGCGGAGTCTTTGATTTGCATTTTAGTTTTATCGTGTATGGGCAAGTTGAACAACTTAAATGTCATTTTCTTCTCTTTTTTTTCGTTTTTTTCATTTTTTGACATGAAAGAACGTTGAGATATTCCCATTTGAAAAAATAAGAAAACTATAATGTATAAAATAACAAATAATTAAGTAAAAAATTTAAAATAATTATAAAATTAAGTTAGAAAAATGTTTTAAAATATAAAAAAATATTAAATATCATAGTTTTAGAAGAAAAAAATTAAATAGGCAGAACAATATATTTAAATAAAAACTTAAAAATTCAAAATTAAAATTATCAGATTCTTTTGACATTCAACATTTTTTTTCAAAACAAAAAAAAAAAATTATACGATGGTTCGATGGTGGTTGAACAGTGTATGGTAAGGTTTGTAAACATGTCCGCGTACAAATAATTAGTTGAAAACCTAGTCCTCCATGTATGGGATACATAAAGTTTTAAAGATATAAAATTTTTGTTTCTATGGGTGGTAAAATTCATGATATGCCTGTTAGTGTTTCTTGTGTTAAGGTTCCGTTGAATAAAACCACCGATGTAATATTTTTTTAAATTGATCAAAGGAAAAAATGCGCAAAAATTTTATAAACATTGCAATAAAACAAGGTTCAAGTAATGGTACTCGGTTAGTATCAATAGATTTTTTTCTAATTATATAAAGGCGTACAAATAATTATGTGAACCTATTCCGGAACAATATATTTGGTTCCCAGAATTTCATAGATACAAGTTCATGTCTCATCATTTTTCATTTTCCTTTATAACTTAGAAGAAATTTTGTAATAGACAATGTTTTGTATGTATAAGGAAAATTTTCCCTAAAATTAAAAACCTTTTCCATTAAATTTTGAATTAATGGTAAAATTCTTTGAACTAGTATATGTAAATGCATTAGTTAAGAATAAATAAAAGGAGAAATATATAATAACCTTTTTTGCAAAAACAATTTTCAATTTAATTCTGTTTTATTTTGATTTTTAAATTTAGGAGTTTCTTCTATATGTAATATTTATAAAATAATTTTAAATTTAGAATATTGAATTATTTTTTCACATGTATGTTATTTCTGAATTTGGTTGTTAATATCAATACCAATTAGCACATTATTATAAATTATGGTTTTTTTTTCACTTTTGCTCTAGGTTTTATGGCTTATTTTACAATAATTACAATAATACATACATTTTTATTGTTTATTTCTAAAACAAGTTTTTTCGTTTCTTTTTAAAATTAAGTTTGATTGTTAACGATGGCAGAACTTAATATAATTCAAAAGTATTGCTTCTGTTTATAGTGAAAATAAAATAAAAATATAAAAATATTTTAAATATAAAAAATCATATTAATTAATAATCAGACGGAAAGTAATGTCTGTCATATTGTATATAGATGATAAGCATCTATTATTCGATATCTATAATTTAAACGCAAATGGTGTAATCCATGTTTATTTAATAATATACAAATAATATTTTAGGTAATTACATTGATTAAAAAAATGATTATAAATTATAGCAATGGATATTAAAAATATTTTTAAATTAAAAATATAACTGGAAAAATAAATCTAAAGTACCAAATTTTTTTTTGTAGAAATATATATGAACCTGTATTTTTCTCCTTTTTCTTTTTTAGCGGAATTTTATGATATACATATAAGATATGCCATTGCTATAGATATAAACCCCAATTTCGGCAGGCGTAACATGCGATGAGTACCACTTAAGTGCTAATTGGCTATTCTGTTAGGCTCAAAAGTGATATTGACGTGATGCCTGTTGGCAAAATCATCACGTTTGACTTTTCTAAATTGTTTTTTTCAATTTTTCTTTAGGTTTTTTGCAAAAGCCCAACCTTTTTTTTTAATGGAAAAATCAGAAATTAATTTAAATGCGATGGAATATGTTTTGCAAAAAAGATTAAACACATATTTTTAAAATGCATGTTTTTTAATACATACAAACATTTTAGTTTAGGTACCTGAAAATTTTCACATATTTAAAAAAAAATAAAGAATTTCATTAATTTTAATTTCAGTAATTTGTGAAGTTAAAATAAAAAATATGTTGATTAAGATTAAATCTATGAATCTTTTTTGAAAAATACAGAAAAAATTATAAAATATGAAAAATATGTTAATTAAACTTAATAATTTGAAAAATGAGAGAGATATACATACATAATAAACATTTAATTCTTATTTCTTATACTTTTATTTCTCTTTAAATTTTGAGGTGTCGTACAAATAAAAAAAATTCATGCCACTTATTTTTACAACTCTTTACATCAACAAAAACTCAAAAGTAAAAACAAAAAATATGTAATGTCTACCAACTTCAAGTACCAACTTTCCAAAAGTGAAATCACCTTAAAAAAGTCTTCCAGAATAGCCAAACATGATAATTTTTTTAGAGGACACGTGGATACGAGGATACTATCATAATAGGGGTGATAGTTTGAATATGAATACTATTCAATATTGTATTGTTTGTATTTATATTTTATAAATTAGCTATTTTTTTTTGTTATTTTATTATGTTGCTTTTCAATATATTCTATCTATAGTTATTGCGCTAGAATTTGAATATTATTTATATGGATTTTGTATGTAACAGATAAAGCTGTTGTATGGTTTGTGATTGCTTGCTTTGTTTTTCAGACATATTGCTTATGAAAGTGCATTTTGTAAAAATAAAATAAGTAAAAAAATATCTATGTAGGTACTTACTTACATTATATTTTATATTTTTATTGCACAAAAATATTTCCTTTATTGGAAAAGGTGTTCGTAATTTGATTCGATTGAAGTAATATAATTTGGAAATTGATTTGTAAATAATAAAATTTCAAACTTACTTGTTAAAATAAGAACTATTCAAGAAATAATTATTTTGAAAATACAGCAAAATTTAATTTTTACAAAAATTTGTATTCTGTATATTTTTTTTTGTATATTTTTTAAAAGACTGGAGTAAATTTTTTTTAATTTTTACATTGGTCAAACTGATTGCAATTTTATTAGAATTCTTTTTTAATAAACTAAAAGCTAACAATAATTTATAAAATGTTTATCGAACGTTTTGTTGAAACAAATTAGCAAATTACAAATGTGTTGTTACAGTCAATTCCACTTTTTTAAATTTAGATAACTCCAAAATCAAAAACTAACACAGATAAGTATACAAAATATGAAAGCACTCGATCAAACTGATGAAAAAACGAACAAATTTATAAAACTTTACGCAAACCATTACAGATCCAAAAATTTTGTTCCCACGATGATTTCGTTTTGCCTAAAGCTACACGTGTACAAAGTTTGAAGTCAATTTCCCCAAACTATTTAGATTATAGACAAAAAAGTTTAAAAATTAATGTGTAATATATGATGAGGTGACCTAAACTTAATTCTGCTTCTTCTTGCATCTCTATATATTATGATAATAGTAATCAGAATTACCAATTATTATTTACATTGTCCACTTGAGTTGGATGAACTCTGTTAATATGTTATGACTAATATTATTGTTCTTATATAGTTTTTCTATAGCAGAATTTGGTATTCACATACCAATTAACCATGGAACATGTGAAAATTGGACAACAATGCCTGAAGCTGATGTTGGAAATTGTACAAAAAATGGACGTGTAATACATTGTTTCGGTGGAATGGCAAATGTATATGCTATGAAGTAAATATAACTAATTAAACATAATTATTCTTTTTGAACTCTAATTTTTCAAAATAGCTTTTTTTTTTAGTCCATCGAAAGTAAAAAAAGTTGAAGAATTAATATTATGCGGTTGGCCAAATGAAACATTTGATCCACAACATGTTTTATTACAATTTCCAAAATTACGGTTTTTAAGAATTGAACATGGTCAATTGAAACATATACAAAGAGAATTTTCAGAACTTAGTCATTTGAGGGTAAAAAAAATATAGTATATAATTTCGATAATAAACTTCAGACTACCGATCTCGACCAATAAAACCAGTTTTATTATTATAATTTATTTATTTAACTTTTAAGAAAAAGCTGTTTTAACTTAAGTGTTCAAGGATATTCAAGGCAGGGTAAAACCAATAAAAAACGAGGAAGAGAGCACCAGAGTAGTTTAATTATCCGATTAATTTCTTTTGGCAAAATTTTAAAACACAACTTATTAAGCTTTCAGTTATAAACAAAAGAAAATATAAGTTGAAAGGCAGCTCTAAGAAAAAAATAAGTTGTATGACAGGTACTCGAACCCGTGAATCATAATGGGTGGAGTTCAAGTACCTGTTATACAAATTTGTGAAAATTTCAAAATCCTTACTCCTAGCTCCTTTAGTTTTGACGACCTTTAACGACTCAATTGGATATACTGATCAAGAATATATAACCATATCTAGTTTGGTTGGTAAAATAAGATGAGAGTTATAAAATTAAAACTGATTGGTCGAGTTCAGTAGCTAGAAATTTGTAAAAAAAAGGAAAACTAAAATCGAAAATGCTGCTTTAAAGAAGGTTTTTTTTTTAGAGTATTAACATATCATGGACAAATTTAGTTAATGTTCGAACCAGTTTATTTAGAAAACTTTATCATCTAAAAGAATTAGATTTAAGATGGAATCAAATAGATCATATCGAGCATCCGTTAATGTTACCAGAAACATTTAAACATATGTATTTGAATGGTAAGAAAAAATAAGTTACATATTTTTATTTTATAAACTTGAATAATTACTTTTCATATCTAGCATTTTATGATTAATATAGTTATAATACCTTTATAATGCACCTTTTTGTCTAAATCACTTCTAAATATGTATTGTAATAGAATTGTTGTAGAAAAAAAATTGTTCTTTTAGGAAATCCTTGGAATTGTACAAGAAATTTAGAATGGATTCTAAATCCAATAAACAAAGAACGTATAGTTGATAGAGAATTATTGTTTTGTGCTGATAAACGTTATAGAAGTAAGTAACATGTATATATTTTAGAATGTAAAAAAGATATTTATTTAAATTTTTTAGGCCGACATTTAATGACAGTTTTACATTACCAAGTGGTAAGAGAAAATTTCCTGAATTCTAATTAATTATAAAATTCAAAATTTCTTATATTCTTAAGAATAGGTGCTTAGAACGATGTGCAGCAGTGTTGAATTAAAAAATTGTACTTGTACAATGCACTACATAACAAAAAGTGAAAATGAACGTTTGACCCCGATTTATGCAGTCAATTGTTCAAATTTAAATTTAACACGTTTTCCGTCATTTGTACCACAAAATACAACAATTTTTTATGCGAATAATAACAGGGTCAGTATAACTTTACAAATTATATTAAATTTAGTCAATATGTGACTTGAAATAGTCTTAAAATAATAGTTTTACTCAGACATATTTTTAGCAGTTTATTTTAAAACTTATTTGTTAATGGGATTTATTTTGATTGATTAAATGGTTTTTATAGAAGGTAATATCGATTTGTAACAATTTTTATTTTTTATGTACAATTTAAAAATGTTTAAAACGCGATTCTTTAACGAACACAAACTTCTAAAATAAGTTTTAAAAGCTTAGTCCGTAAATACAATTCCTTGTTATATTATATATTATAATTTCTTGTATATTATTATTATTCTATTTTACTACATATTTGGAAAGGTAGTTGTTAAAATTTAATTTGTCTGACGCGAATTTCATTTCGGCGAATATTAATCTAGAAAATGTTAAATTTTTTATACATACTATTCCTTTTGTTTCATTAAATTTGAGTTTTATGTACATGGCAGGAAATTAATTTTGCTTCACAAGTTAACTTTAATTTTTAAAAATTTGATTCAGAAATCCCTAACCACCCTAATTCAACGATTTGTGATAGATGAAAATGTTGTTGGAGTTCATGCACATTCTTAATTAATAAGTAATAAGTCAATAATAAATATTTTCAATATTAATCTTTTTATTATTTATTACAAAATTTATGCTTTACTTAATTTTTATTAATAACTATTTAATTATAGATTACGGATTTACGTCCGTTACGAAATAATCCAAATTATAGAACAGTTGTTGATGTACATTTAGACAACAATCGTGTACCAAATATTGATGTCTTAGAAGCAGGTTATTGGTTACGTCACTTTCGTGTTTTCAGTTTACGTGGCAATCGTTTAACAAAACTACCAATATATGCATTAGATAATGCATTAGAATTTAATCGTAATGCTGTATCGTTATATTTAAGCCGTAATGCATGGCGCTGCGACTGTAAATTTGCTATGCGTTTCAATGAATTGTTATTAAAATATTTGGATATAATTGTTGACTCAGCAAATATAACATGTAAATATTTTGATGGTGATAATAGTTATACATTAAATGTATTAGATATAGAAAGAAGTCATGTATGCAAATTACCCGCCGACTCGAAAATTCAACCAATTGATTTAGTTAATGGTGTATTAGCACTTTTAATTGTTTTTGTTTTTTCAAAATTAGGCTATGATTATTATCACTATAGAAAATCAGGTAGACTCCCATGGGTCGTAACAAAAATTTTATAAATTAAATATAATAAACTTAAGGTATAGCAAAGACTTTTTCTGCGTATATTGCCTTTGGTGGAAAAAGTTTTATTTCAATAATTTTGTATTTGGTTATGGAAAAAAAAACTATAAAAATTATATGATTATAAAAATTAATTAAACAAGCCAGAAAAACACAGCACCCACACCAATCACTTAAATATTATATATAAAATAGTTCAGAAAAAATAAAAATTATAAAAAAAAATCCTAATCTAATTTTTTTTTTGATCATGGGAATTTAAAATAAGAACAAATTAATAAACAATTATAGTTTTAAAATTAATAAATAAATTAAAAATAATTAAAAAGGTAGGTAATAGAGGTTTGTAATTATTTTAAATTTGAAAACTTACAATCATATATTTCTTATTCTTTCATGTACAAATGAAACTCAACTTTTCATTATGTTTATCATTATAATTAAATAATTTAATATTGGTATAATTATGTTTCTCAAAGAATGTATATTTGTATTATAAATAGGATTTTGATAATTATATGATTTAATTTATTTTGAAGGCTTCAACGAATTTATTTCTAAAAGATACTTACATCAAAAGGAGCTGGTTTTCCACTTTTCACGAATTATGTTAAGTGTTGGATATAAAGCGTATGAAAATAGGATTAGTACTGTATTGAAATGATAACAAGGTTACCCTCAATCTAAATTTTCTTGACAATATTGCAGAGTTGTATATTCATATAATAAACAATTTTTTTTTTATTCGGAATGAATTCTTTCAATTTGATGTCATCTTGATTTTAACTTGTATTTTTGAACCCCATTAAGAAAAATTGGTTTTGTTTTTAAGTATTCAGAATTTGCACATTGTCAACAAATCTAAATTATTGAAAACAAGGAAATTTTGTTAGCTAAAATATTTAGAAAACTTAACGGGATTAGCTTTCTCAAAATTGGCATTGCGCTCAAACAATTACAATATGCTCTTGAAAACTTCCTTAAGATAAACATTTTGTAGAGCTAAAATCTAACAATAAGGTTGGACGGCACAGTGGTTTGAGTATCGACCTTTCATTCGAGGCCTGGGTTCCTAGGAAAAATGCAAAATCTTAACCGGCTTTTTATTCGACTCAGCTACTATAAGAAGTTGGGATCAAGTTAGATATCTTCAATAAAATACATTAATATAACAATATAAACTAATACAATATTTAAACAAGTAATTTAAATGAAAAATACGAGGAAGCGAGTGTAGTAGAGTAGATTGTGTCAACTCTGGGAAACCCGTATGACCGTAATATATGCATTATATCATCCGGTCAATTACTTTTGGCAAAATTTCAAACATACAGCTTTATTACGTGTAGTGGAATACTCAAATAAAAGGAGTTGTATGGCAGCTCCTCGAACCCTCTGCAGTTGGCCAACCAAATTTTGCTGTAACCTTAGCCATTACACTAAACTATTTTTGGCGAAATTTCAGACACCCAGCTTCATTAGGTGTAGTGTAATGCTCATATAAAAGGAGTTGTATGGCAGCTACTCGAACCCTCTACAGTAGATAACCAAGTTTTGCAGAAATTTTGGCCATTACAGCTTCATTAGGTGTAGTGTAATGCTCATATAAAAGGAGTTGTATGGCAGCTACTCGAACCCTCTACAGTAGATAACCAAGTTTTGCAGAAATTTTGGCCATTACACTAAACTATTTTAGCAAAATTTCAGACACCCAGCTTTATTAGGTGTAGTGTAATGCTCATATAAAATAAGTTGTCTGGCAGCTACTCGAACCCACTACAGTAGACCAACCAAATTTTGCAGAAACTTATGCCATAAAACTAAACTACTTTTGGCAAAATTTCAGAAACGCAGGTGTAATAGGTACAGTACATGGTAATACAGAAATATACCATGCAATTCAAATTTTAAATTATTGCAATACGTATTTATTGGAAATGCAAGACGTTTCCATGTACATGTTATAAGGCCTAGATAATGTCATGCTTTGTAATTTTTTAACATTGTATCGTAGAATTTTATACCGAGGTCTTAAAAAGTCCCCTCAGTCCCTAAACAAAGTACCTAAAAGTATTACTCAAAACAAAAGCTTCAAGCTTACAAATACCTTTCCGTTTTACCTTCTTTTTGGTACGAAGTGATTTCACGCATTTCTTGGATTATTAAAAAAATAAAAAGTTATTTAATTTATTTTTATATTAGAATTTTATTCAAAAGAATCCAACTGAAACTGAATGCAATTGTAATTAAAATTTCGCGACTGCTCAGTTTTTAATAGTGTATTCGTTTTATATAATTTTCTAATGGTTGTGTTTTATTATTACTGTTATTGTGTTGATCTGTAATACATAAATGTGAAGTTTGAGTTTCACAAGATTTGTATATTTTTAAATTTTCATTTGAAGCTAGTTTTATATCTGTTAATTGCATTTTTCTTTGTTTTTGTAATTCACTTTCCATGTTTTGATTATCTACTTCATTTACTCCTACTGGATTTATTTCATATTGTTTATCAAAATTATTATTTAGCTTATTATCATTATGGTAACTACTAACATTTAAATTACAAATATTATTTGTTATTGTTACTGTGTCAACAAATAATGTTTGAACAGAATTTAAAATACTTATATCAGAATTAAATTTGTGTAATATTGATTTATTTAGTTCAATTTCATTTATTTCATCATTTTCATCGTCATCATCATCATCATCACCATCAGCATCATCATTATCTTCATAACTATCAATATGATATTGTTCATTTAAAACCGTTGAAGTACTTGATTTGAATGTTTTTTCGGGGTTTTCTAAATCAACATTAAAGTTGTCATTGTAATTAGATGACAATATTATTGGACTGTTAATTTCAGTTTCAATTTGACTTTCATTTTCTAAAGCATGATTTTTATTACTTGTTAAAGATACATAATGTTGGGGTTTTAAATTATGTAATACAGAAATTATTGTTGATTGTTCACGAACCGATGATAGCACACTTATTGGTGATGATGTTTCACTTAACATTGCAACAGAATTATCGTTTTTATTGCAATTACTATTTTTTATAATTTTTTTCATATTAGAATTACAAGTAAATGGTGCTTCAATTGCTTCCAAATTTTTGGTTTTTATTTTTGGTCTTGATTTGTTTTTTGTTTTAGATTTCATTCTAATTTTTAATTTTGTTTTCATTGTTGATTTTGATTTTATTGTTGATTTTGATTTAATTGTAGATTTTGATTTAATTGTAGATATTGATTTTTTTGCTTTACTAGTATGATTACGACTATTGCCATTACCAGAAATTTGAGATTTTCTTAATTTAGCTATTCTTGATTTCAACTCATCAACTGGCATTGCAAAAACTTCACTTGGTGTTGATAATAGTTTACCACATAATTTTTTCATATCATTTTTCCATTTCATTTGAAATAATTGATAATTTAATGAATCATATTTAATATTAGATCTTTGATATAATAATGATTCTTCCTTTGATTGTTCAGATTGATCAGATTGTTTCAGTGGACTATCTTTAATTTCTTTTTGGTGACGGGGCTCGTTGTCTTGTTGTTTTGAATTTTGTTGTTCTGCCAAATTATAATTCGGCAAATATTTTGAAACTTGCCGCCGTATTTTATTACAATGTAATGCAATTTGATTTTCAATATCGGTTGATGACATCTGATAAAACTTTTCTGGCTTTACCCCTAATACACTGCATAACTTCTTTACTTTTGGTACAAAACTACTTTTTACTCCACTTTTTTGACTATGCAAACTTTTTCTTTTTATTGATTTATTGCTGGTTAAAGATTTATGATGCATTGAAATTTCCATAATAGCGTTTCTTAAAGTTTGGGATTGGGAATCCATTAAAAAAAAAACGCGACAAGTGTGAAATTAAAAAAAAATCTACTTGACCTTCCAAAATAAAAGATAAAAGTTATAAATAAAAAATAATTTTAAAAATTTTAACCAAAAGGAAAAAATTTATTTATTAAAACCAAAAAAAAAATTATATAAAAGAATTTCTATTTATTGAAACGACATTTTAAATTTAAAAAATATTTCTAAAAAATTAAAAACATTTAAGTTAAATGTTACTTTTTTACTAAGAACAAAAAAAACATTTTTGAATTGATTATGTTTAAAAATCTTTTTGTTTTAGAATTTTTGTAAAGGATCTGATTAAATCAATTCATTCCCGATCATGTTTAGTTTTGCTTAATTTTTCTTCACATGCATAAAAAAATAGGTAAAGATATTTACTATTATAATGTGAACAAAAATGTTTTTTTAATTTCATTAAATTATGCACCATCTCTATGGACGCAAAAGCATTTTTTAACTTCTCTATTTTTCATTTTGTTCATATGGTCTACACAAGATAGACAATGGGACCCACCGTTACAGTTATTGGTATACGATATGTAAATTTATTTATAGGTTAATGTATGAACAAAGCTATTAATAAAGTATATGTATATCATAATTTCGTATGGAAATACCGAATAACTTTAAGTCAAATCTATTAATAATTGATGATAATAATAATATAATATATAAAAAATGTGAGTATCTGGAACAGCTATGATCGGCAGGTCACGAAGCTTCATTCTATGTTACCCAACTCGAAATAATAAAGAAGTTTTTAAATCATTTAATTTTTTTTTTACTTTAGAAAAATAATTGCATCTAAAATGTAAAGTTTATCTTACAATTGTTCTTGTAAAGTGGAAAATTCAATAAATTAAAAATTTTTATACCCGTATGACTATATAGTCCAAGGGTATAATAAATTTGCCATTACGTTTGTAATGTAGTGAAGGAGGGGGGTAGATATAGACTCAAGTGTATGGATCGGATCAGAATCGAAAAATAAATCGATTTAGCTATGTATGTCCGTCCGTCCGTCATCACGATAACTCAAAAAGTAAGGAGCTAGGATTATGAAATTTTCACAAATTCGTTTTTATGCAAAAAACGGAATCGCTATTTAAATTCAGCCATTTTGGTAGACGGGTTCGAGTACCTGCCATACAACTTCTAATTTTATATTAGCATTACTCTATACCTATGGAAGCTTCGTGTCTGAAATTTTGCCAAAAGTAGTTTAGTATAATGGCCAAAGTTACTGCAAAATTTGGTTGGTCTACTGCAGAGGGTTCGAGTAGCTGCCATACAACTCCTTCTTTTATATGAGCTTTACACTACACCTGATGAAGCTGGGTGTCTGAAATTTTGCAAAAAATAGTTTAGTGTAATGGCCAAAGTCACTGCAAAATTTAGTTGGTCTACTGCTGAGGGTTCGAGTAGCTGCCATACAACTCCTTCTTTTATATGAGGATTACACTACACCAAATGAAGCTGGGTGTCTGAAATTTTGCCAAAAATAGTTTAGTGTAATGGCCAAAGTTACTGCAAAATTTGGTTGGTCTACTACAAAGGGTTCGAGTAGCTGCCATACAACTCCTTCTTTTATATGAGCATTACTCTACACCTAATAAAGCTGAATGTTTGAAATTTTGCCAAAAGTAATTAACCGGATGATAGAATGTATATGTTACGGTCATACGGGTATCCCAGAGTTGACACAGTCTACTCTACTACACTCTTCCTCGTTTTACAAATGATTTTAAATAAAAGCAGACTTGTGCAAATTAACATCAACAGTACTGCATCATGGAATTGCCAAGGGACGTACGTTTCGCGCCGCATACCTCTCCCATTATTAAATATATTACATTAAGTTTGCATTTAGTATTAATGTAAATTATTAATTCATATTATTAAAATTGTTCAATATATTGTAGCGAAATAAGGCCATATGGCCTTTATTCACAATTTAAAATGGAAATAAGCCCATAATTTACTTTATGGTCTTAGTTCCATTTTAAATGGAATCAAATCCATAATTTCAAATTCTGGAATCAGTACTAAAAAGCTGCTGCACCAACACCGCTAATTGTTCTTTAAGAAACTTTTTGGCTGTAGAGCCATAACAGGTGCGCCTAAAAAAGAACGTTCATTGATGAAATTAATATATATTTTTTTTTAATAAGTGTACTTAATATTTTTATACTGAATGGATTATGTATAATATAATTTAGGCTAGTTTGTATTCACGTATAATATAAACTTTTCTTTCTTGTTTTTTTCGTTTGTTTTGAAAGTTTATATTTTGTTATACCTATCTACAAACAAAAATAAATGTAAATTTATACTTTGTGTTCAAGAATTAACTTAATTAGATATACGTGATTAGACCATAGTCCATAAATCATAGATATTTATTATAATTGATGCTTAATTAATTTCATAAATAATTAGATATACACTACTTTAATAAAAAGAATTTTATATGTAAAATAACCGAAATTGATTGTACCTGGCAATATGTACAATAATATGATAATATCTTTTTATACAAAACTTTGACAGTATAGAGAAAAGTGTAAAACAAATAGGACATATATTTTATTACCATAGTAACGTTGGACGCCATAAATGTAATAAACAGAAACATTGATAAAAGAAGTTAAAAACCAGGTGAAAAATTCTACTCTTCCATTATAAAGTTCATTTTACACCCGTTAAGTATATCAGAACTTCAAAAAACATTGATCAAAATCTTAAAAAACAAGCAAATTAACAGTAAAATGTTGGACAGTTTAGAAAAACCATCAATAGATCGACCTGAAACTATACAAGACATTGCAATAAAACTTGTTGAAGAACAACTTAGAATTTTTCAATTAGAAAATGGTCCAAAAGAAAGAACAATTTTTTTCTTAGGAAGTAAAGGAGTTGTAAGTATTTTTTTTTAATAAAATAAAATTAATACCATACGTGAATTATTAGTACGTCAAAAATGATTTTTTATTATTTTACTAAATAGGGGAAAACGGGTATTATAAATAAATTTTTTGATCGTGAAGAGAATTCTAGTCCAACATTAGCATTAGAATATTCATTTGGTAGACGTAGTCAACAACCACAAGATTTACATAAACAAATTCTGAATATTTGGGAATTGGGTAGTTTAGAAAATTCAAAACAATTAATTGAAGTACCAATGCGATCCCACGGTTTAAAAAATTTTTCAGTTATACTTATGTTGGATTTATCACAACCAAATCGCATATGGACTGATTTGTCCAATGCGTTACAAGGCCTACGTTTAGCATATAACAGAATAGCAAATGGTGTTGAAGTAATACAACATCGGGAATTATCGGAAGAGCGTGTTAAAAACACTCATCCGGATTTAGGAACATTAGACTTATTTTGGTTTCCAATGGTTATTGTTGGTGGAAAATATGATTTATACCAAAATTTTGGTAACATTTTGTTTTCAAATATTCTTGATTGAAACTTTTAATCAATTTTTATGTATATACATATTTTCATAATTTTTAGATCCAGAATTAAAAAAACATATTTGTCGTGGTTTACGTTCAATAACTCATTCATTAGGTGCTGCATTAGTTTTTTACACCAATAAAATACCAAAATTATCAAAAACCGTACGTGATACAATTAGTCATTTAGGCTTTGGTAGCCCCACAAACCCATTTCGGTCAAGTCAATACGATTATAATGAACCGTTAATGATATGGTTTGGAAATGATAGTTGGGATAAAATCGGTACAACTCCTGGAAATTTCGAAACTATTGGTGTAAATTTTGAATCAAATATACCACAAATACTAAGTACAAAATCACAATTACCTAATGATCCAGCTGTTGATCCTGCTTTTCAAGAAACTGCAATTGATGAAATGAGAGCTCAAAAGGATGAAGAATTATTATTAATAATTCGACAAAATGATATGCGAGGAAAATTTGAACCAATATCTACATAATTTTATGTAAAAATTTAAAAATATTTATATTATATTAGAATATTAATAATTTAATATTACGTAATGGTTTAAAGTTACATTAAATGTTTTTAAATAAAATAGCAATTGCAATAAAATTTAAAAAATCGGAACTATATCCACATAATCGTAGTTCAAAGGATATACTAAATTTGCCAATCTGCATAAAATAAAGTTTGTATAATGCAATGGATTCGAATAAATATACAACGTATATTTTTTAATGCATAACTCATTTTCTAATAAGTTGTGTAATTATTTGAAATTTTGCATTAAGTAGTTAATTGGATGATTTAATGTAAATATTATTTGTCCGTGTGTGTATCTTAGATTCGACACAGTCTCCTCTACTGTATTTTTCGTTTTTTTTATTAAAACAACTTAAAACCACTATTCTATTAATATTATTATTTTGGTGTGTGACGATTATAAAATTTATTCTAATTATAAGCATACGAACTTAGAGTATGCTAAATTTGTGGAGCTGCAATATATGAACATAACTCAGTATTTAAAACAGTTGGGTGTCTGAAATTTGGCAAGAGTGGTTTAGCCTAAGGTTTGCATTAAACTTCGTTAGTCTAATTCAGCGGGTTCGATTAATAATGATCTAATTAAGTTATGTTAGCTATATGAAGCTAAAACTATGAGTCTGAAATTTTTTGAAAATAGTTTAGGACATACTTTACTCAAAATTTAGTTCGTCACATAAAATTTGTCTAAGAGTGGTTTAGTTTTAAGTTTAATATTTGCATAAAATTTCGTTTATAGATAAATTAGGATTTAATTAAGTTAAGCTATATGAAACTGAAATTAGGTGAATTTTTTTTTTTATTTTTTTTGACAAAAAAATTTTGTTAACCGACTTCTACTAATTTCTTAGGATCTAACTTATCCCAAAGAGCTTAGCTTGAAACGTTTAGGAGATATGTAGGCCAAAAATTTTGCAAAATTTGAGTTTTGTATTATGGTAAATTTTAGTACCGTATGGCAACCCTAAACATTTGTCTTTTAAAAAAACGAGGAAGATTATAGTTGCCCTTGTCAACTTTTAGATACCCGTGCATACCCACTATGGTGTATAAAATAAACCGTAATTTACTTCCCTTATACATTTAACTCATTACCCCATAATTTTGACGTACAAAAAAAAAAAAAAATTAACAAAAAAAAAAAAAAATCACAAAACAAAAAAAATTTTCATTCATTGTCCCATAACTTTAGCTTAAAAAAAAAAAAAAAAAAAATTAACAAAAAAAAAAAAAAATCACAAAAAAAAAAACAAAATTTTCATTCATTGTCCCATAACTTTAGCTTAAAAAAAAAAAAAAAAATAAAAAAAAAAAAAAACAAAAAAAAAAAAAATTGGCCCACCCTAAAAGTCCGAAGGTCCGAGTGATGTCCAACTTTGCCAAGTAACTTGCCCTATTAATTTATCTGCCCAATTTTAATTTTAACCTTGTACTTTCATTAGATTCAAAGTTATTGAATCGAAAACTTTGTATGGCAGCCCCCCGAAAATGGGGCCCTAACATTTTGAAACTTCATATAAGTGCTCGGTTCATTATATAACTAACCGTGTGTAATTTTCAGCCTCGTAGTATAATTAGTTTTGAAGAAATTCATATTGGTGCAAAGAAGTTGTATGGCAGCCCCCGAAAATGGGGCCCTAACATTTTGAAACTTCATATAAGTGCTCGATTCATTATATAACTAACCGTGTGTAATTTTCATCCGCGTAGTATAATTAGTTTTGAAGAAATTCATATTGGTGCAAGGAAGTTGTATGGCAGCCCCCCGAAAATGGGGCCCTAACATTTTGAAACTTCACATAAGTGCCGGAGTCATTATAAAACTAACCGTGTGTAATTTTCATCCCCGTAGTAAAAATAGTTTTGAAGAAATTCATATTGGTGCAAAAAAGTTGTATGGCAGCTCCCCGAAGCCTTGGTCCGATTTTAACCAAAAACAATAGGGAACCTAGAAATTGTCTAAAAATGACTTTGTGAAAGTTTCAGAACTCTAGCTTTTATAGTTTTTGAGTTATCGTGCTGACGGACGGACGGACGGACGGACGGACGGACGGACACACATAGCTAGATCGATTCACTTTTCGATGCTGATTCGATACGTACCCTTGACACTATATCTAGCTCTTATATTTCGATGCGTTACAAACGGAGGAGTAATTTTAATATACCCGATGTTCATATATGTATGCACGGGTATAAAAACCAGCTATCTTTCGCCGTGATCAGATTGAAAGTACACTTAACAGAAATCTTGCTATACCAATTTAAATATAGGGCTTTTTCCAACTTTGGGGGGCTGTAGCTCCGTAGCGGGTGGGGCTACAGAAAAAAGTTCTCCTACGAATTTTTTTTTTTTTGCAATACTTACCCGTAGTTAAAATTTCTTTGCTCTATTTCAAAAGTTTTTGTAAACATACGGACGGACGGACAGACGGACTAACAGAGTGAAGCTATATAGGCAAATTGTTACAAAATTTTAAGTGTTAAAAAAACATTTTGCTGGGAAATAAAGTTTTTGATGATTTAAATTTCGAAAAGTTTTTAAAAATTTTATGCAATAAAAAGATATATAGTATTTTAATACGATCGGTAAATTTATATTACCGTGTAGTACAACCCTTTACAAAGCTAAAGCTCCGCAAAGCTTGAAAAAGCCATATACATATTTAAGTTTTTATAAAACAAGGTCCTTTAGATATTTCTTCAATCTGGAAACAGTAAACGACGGCTACTTTCATAAGCTTTAAAAAATGATATAAATTAAGAGTATATAGTATTCCAATACGATCGGTAAATTTATATTACCTATATTATTTATATTATAGTTTTTATAAAACAAGGTCCTTTAGATATTTCTTCAATCTGGAAACAGTAAACGACGGCTACTTTCATAAGCTTTAAAATATGATATAAATTAAGAGTATATAGTATTCCAATACGATCGGTAAATTTATATTACCGTTATGCGAACATCAATCCTTACAAAAATGTGGACCTCCTACATCTTCTCTATCTATTATCTTCAAATGGCTTACTTGAAACCTGAAGTTTTGAGAAAAGTTAGATCATATGAAATAAATCATATATGGTAATTTTATTTTTGTACTTATTGTTTCTTTTTCCGTTTAGGAGCTCTAAGAAGTGAGAAACCGAAACTTTCAACACCTGTAAAAACTAAATACATGGGTAGATTTTTTTGAGTAATATAAAATTTAGGGCCCGAATGTTATATTAAGAGTTTCCTTAAAATTGAAGAAAGTATTTTTTGATTTTATTACAATTTTAGCTAAAAATTAATTTTTCAATATACTCTTCGCCCTTAAGTTTTGCAAATGGAGTCCTCGACTACCTCTCAAAGAGTGCTGTTCTGATTTTTGTTGAAAATATAATATAAAATAAAATTAATTTAATTTATTTTTTATTTAATAATTTAATTGTTTTCCCTATTTTTGCTTAAACCAATTTTGTGCTTATTGTTTATTTCTTATAAATATATTTTGGTTTTTTTTTCTTATAAACATACAATTTGAAAAAAAAATATAAATAAACTCTATTTTGTATAAGTGAATTTTTACTTAATTTGGTGATGTTAAGTGCTGGCTGATTGAATCAGGGAATCGGCTTAATTTACTTGATGAGACTTCATCATGTAGTTAAAAAAAAGGAACAAAAGGGTAAAACAAGAATTCCCATTACTCACTCACAGTTCTTTCAAATCAAATGATCCTAAGTTTATCACCATCGTGTCGACTGATACCAACAAATCACTAACATCTTTCAGCGTTTTCGCTAAACAAAAAGCTAGAAAGTATCAGTACACAATACGAGTCTATTAGTTTGCTACGAGATGGCAGCCTTTTGGTGTTACAAAAACACAAAAAGTAGCTGATAAATTTATTAAAACAACCAATTTTGGTGGCTTGTGCAACGTTTCTGGTAAATACCACGCTACACTTAACTCGTGTAAAGGCACTTTATTCGATAGGAACTTAATAGACACTACATAAAACGAAATTATAGAACGTTTGAAAGAACAAGGGGTAAGAGGAGTCTATAAATTTTCCAAAAAAATAAATGATAAGTATGGTCCTACCGGACTCATACTCCTCACTTTCAATTTGTATCAGATTCCTACAAAAATAAAAATTGCTTGATACACTCTTCCGGTAAGAGAGTTCCAAATTAAATAAAACCAACTCCCAAAAGAAAACATAAACAATCCCAACGATTCAATCTCTTAATTACTGAAAACACAAAAAATATCTACTAGTTTTCAAACTGTCTACAACAATCAAACATGCAATAATCCTTCCATCGAAAGTCAATCAATCCTCTCTCCTATTCCAAGCTCCTCAACTAACAGAAAACTAACCAGCAAAAAAAATCAAAATCTTAATTCATCGAATAATAACAATTCAATTACACCTAAAACTAATTTTACACCTAGTACTCCAATAATATATTAAACAATTCTTCTGATCTAAGCAAAAAGAACACTAACAATATTAATATTATAAAAACAAATATAAAAACTCCATATAACTGTTATCAACATTAAAAAAAAAAAAAAACCAAACCGGTTTTAATTTTATGTACTTAATTTTAGTTTTTATTGCTTTTTTTATATTATTGTCTTTTAATTTTTAAGTCTATGAAATTAAATATTCTACAATGGAATATGAAAGGGTACATAAATAATTATGAAGAAATGGAATTGTTAATAAAATTACAGAACTCTGACATTTGATGTTTACAAGAAATACATGTCACAAATAATACAGTAAAACCCATCCTTCCAAAACAATATACCGGATATTTTCATAACTTTGATTAAAATTCCAGAGCTAAGCAAGGTAGTGGCATGCTTATTCATAGTTCTATTCCACACAAACCTGTCCATTAACACTCAGTCATAGCTATTGAAGTCAATTTTAAATTTCCAATTATCATAATATCGATATATATATACATATATATATATATACCTCCAGACCAAACTATTTCCAATACCTCACAATATGCTCTCTTAAATTAATTTCGCTTATAAGTTGGAAGATCATTAAAGACCTCCACAACAGCGACCACTATCCAATAATAACTAATTTTACTTTTCCTAATTTTAATATGTACTTATACTCTAAGCCGCTACGTTTCAATTTCAAACACGGGCTAGTTGGCCGAAATTTTAAGATTTGATAATAAAATTAAATAACAAGCTACCCGAATCTGAAAACATTAATAAAGAAACAGCTTCAATTCAAAAAATAATTCGGTCAGCTGCAAATGAAAGCATTCCGCAATGCGCAAAAAAAAAATTTGGTCGTAATGTACCGTGATGGTCTGTAGATTTAGGAAAATTACGTGTAGATAAACAAAAAGCCTGGAAAAATTATAATAAAATACAGACACCAAACAATCTTATTTTCTACAAAAAAATGAATACTATATTTAACAGAAAGAAAAAAAAGCAAAAAGAGCTTCTTTAAATAATTTCACAGAAACAATTAACCCTAGTACCATAAAGAAATCAAATACTTTATGATAGTACCAACATATCAAAAATTTGGAACAATATTAAAGTATGAACCTCAACTTACGGTAATTTTGTATTTGTTTTATTTTGATTGAGTTTTTGGTTGTACCTACTACAATAAGGGCACATATAGTTTCTATATAGATTCTATATCGTGCAAGTTAAAAACTGTTGGACGCAGTTATAAACCATTTTCTCGCTTTAAATAAGATTTTTAAATTTAAAATTTTAAAAATTAAAATTTTTTTTTTTATTTTGTTAATTTTATTTTTATTTTGAATTTTATTTTTTATTTTTTTTTTTGTAAATTTTATTTTGAATTTTTTTAAAAGATGTTGTCGAAAGGTTGATAAAATCGCACATAAATTAGTATGTTTTCTTTTTTTGTTTTTTTTTTCTCTTGTTTTTTTTCTTTCTATTTTCTAACAAAATTATCAACTTTAACCTCAATTTTTGTAATATAACTCTTAATTCAATTAAACCGGTAATCCTTGCTCTATGTGAAACGCAAGTTAGTGGTAACAATGTTAACTTTGATATTAACGGCTACTCACTCATTTCACACTTCGTTCCCAAAAGAGGCAACGCCATCTACATAAAAAAAGACATTGCTTATTTTTATTTATTTATTTATTTAGTTTAAAACTAGTTTAACAATTATCACATTTTGTTTTTATAATCTTTTTTAAATATAAGAAATATTTTCTTTAATATACTTAATAATTAATTTTTTATAAACTTCTAATTTTAATTCTATTTTTATTTCATTTGGTAAGGCATTATACATTTTTAATCCATTGTAAAACAATATTTTTTTATTTCTTTCATTTCTTACTACATCTAATCTAAAATCTAATCTATTTCTTAAATAATAATTATGAACTTCATTTACATCAATAACTTTTCAGATAGATAATTAGGTAATAAACCATATTTAATTTTAAATACTTGAATTAAAACATTCATTATTACTTTTTGCCTTACGCTTAACCACTTTAATGTATTTAACATATATAATCTAGCTGTATATCTATCTATTAACTTTTAATATAATCCTTATTGATTTTAACACTCTTCAAATATATATATTCAAGCCCAACTTTCAATTACGTTTGGGTCAAAATCCATGTTGAAAAGCATGTTATACATTTCTGTTTTCTATACAGATCACCCAATTCAAGTGAACAAGAAACTGTTATGGAGATTGAAAACCTTTTAAACCAAGTCAATGAAATTCTCGATTGTTTTCCTGAGACTGAAATTGTTCTGGCGGGGGAATTTTAATGTTCATAACAAAGACTGGCTTCACTTTTCCAGTACCTCTTCTCCGAGTCAAAACTCGATTGGGAAACAAGTTGAATTATTTTCCACTCTATTTCACCTTTCTCAACTTGTTAAAAATCCCACTAGAATCCCTGACTGTGCTGATCAAGAAAGTCACCTCTTGGATCTGTTTCTAACCATACACCCTGAAAAGTATATGGTTTCAGTTTGTTGCCCCCGGAGGGGCTCTGATCACTGTTTGTTCAATAAAAGCTTCCAGGCAGGCTCGGTGTCCAACCAAAGGTCGCTTTCCAAAAAATTGGTATGGCGTTATAACCATGCTAACTGCGAAGGTCTGAACAATTTTTACAAAACCTTTGATTGGTCACTGTGCTTCCGTGGTAGGAATGTTGACTTTGCTGCAAATGCGATTAGTGGAACTATTCTACTTGGAATGAGATTATTTATACCTCACTCCATGAAATCTATTAAACGGAAACCCAAAATTTGGTTTAATCGTATTTGTAAAGAAACCATTCTAAAAAAAAGAGGAAGCCTTCAAAAAGTATCGGGACAGTGGTTTGGAGACTCACAGGACCAACTATATAGTGGTTCGGAACAGATGTAAGAGAGTTATCAACAAGCAAAAATTCTAGTTCAACCAAAAGTTGAAACGAAAACTAATAAACATGCCCAATAATAGCAAGTCCTTTTGAACCTTTTGGGTGCAAAAAATCTGAAAGAGGAAAATAGCGGGTCTTCTTTTCCTCCACTTGTTGATATAAACAACTACATCGTATCAGATTCAAAAGAAAAAACGAATTTGTTTGGCAAACAGTTCGCTTCTAACTCGTCACTGCCTCAGTCAACTCAAAGACCTCCATCTATTCCAGAAGTTGGCTGCTCCTTTGGTAGAATATACCTTAGGACACGACCAGTGATGAAAATTTTGAAGAATCTTGATACAAGAAAATCAACCGTTCCGGACGGTATTACAACTACCGTCCTCAAAAACACATATACTTCCATTTCAAAACTTCTGCCCAACCTTTTCCATCTTTCCTTTACTTCGGGTATTCACCAAAATGGATGGATTGGAGATTTCCTTTTGAATCGCACGATTCGTGTTCTTGTCGATGGATATTCATCCAAAGATTTTAAAATAAATGCTGGTGTCCCTCAGGGATCTGTTTTATCCCCAGCCTTTTTCTAATATTTATAAATGGCCTACTATATCAATAACCTCCAATCCAATCCATAGCTTCGCAGACGGCAGTACCCTTGTTGTTTCCTATGAATTTTATAGCCGCTGTAACATTAATCATCAGATTAATTCAACAGCAAAAAATTTCACATAAGTGAATTAAATAAAGATTTAATTAAAATCCAAAAATGGGATGACATCAACTCACCAAAAACAACCCAATGCAGTCTAGTCTCGCGAAAAATAGCAACAACTATTCCGAATCTTCTTTTCAAGGAGAAGCTTTGCAGCATACGGAAGACTTGAAGATTTTGTGGATTGAGCTAAACCAAAAATTGACTTGGTCAAATCATATTTTTGGAGTAGCTAAGGACGCTGCTGAATGTTTGGGTTTCTTGTATCGCCGCAAAACTTACTTCTCATCCTCTGATCTCCTTAATATCTATAAAACTCATATTAGGCCGAAAATGGAGTGTAATGCACATATTTGGGCTGGTGCTCCCATTACGGTGCTGCGATATCTCGATAAAGTGCAAAACAGAGCTATTCGTCTTATAAATGATCCCAGTGTTACCTTAACGCTCACTCCTCTGGTATCCCAGAGTTGACACAGTCTACTCTACTACATTCTTCCTCGTTTATACCTATATCAACACAAGTGCAAAAAGAATATTCAAAATTTGTAGATATGGACTTAATGGATTGGATCAAAACTGAAAAATAAATCGATTTACTAAAGAAGTTCGAATTCTTATATAAGATTTGTCTTTGCTAAGGAAATCCAGTTAGTTTGCGCAACCGGTGCGAGAAATTGCCATACAACTAATGTTTTTATATGATTATTACTCTACAACTAATAAAGCTGGGATGTTTGAAGTTTTGCTAATAGTAGCTGTGGACAAAATTTGTAAAATTTGATTAGTCTAGTGCAGTGGACTCGAATAGCTGCCATACAACTTTTGTTTTAATATGAACATAATTTAATATACATATGTGTATATTATCTAAAATTTTATCAAAGAAGGTAGTTAGCTTTAATGGCCAACGTTGTATATATATAAATATATACAAATATATACCATAAAAATTTTATTTTCTTTTGCGAGTTGTGTATCCACGAGTTATCACAGTCAACGCTTCACTCTTCTTCGTCTTAAAGAAATTACTTAAAGTTTTAAGTATTAAAAAAAGAAATTCTAAGGAATAACACAACTTACTTTTCATCAAACTACGTGACTGAACTCTCACCCTCTTTTTAAAACTTTTAATGAAAGAAACGTCTTCCTTATAGGTTCAGAAAAATTTTTATCTTGATGTGAAAAATGCAAAGTATGACTTATTTATTTTGCAGGACATTTTCCCGTTTGCGGTGTCGAAATGGTGATATTTGAAAATGTATCGAAATTTTCTTTAATATTAAAATTAAATTGTGTTATTCTCATGCTTTGAGAACATTTCTTTAAAGTGTTTCCTATCCTGTTTTGTTCAAAAATTTTGTGACAGCAAAGGACGGCATAATTCTTTAACCCCTCTTTTAAGGATATAAATACATAAGTGTATTATTATATTGCATTGTTATTACTGTTATTGTAGTATTTATATAGGGTAAGATATGTATGGGAATTTTATTTCTCATTCTTTCCTAATATTTTTTAATTTGTTTGTTGTATTTCTGTGGAACGTTGAACTGTACGTATGAAATATACATACATACGTAAACCAGAATACGTTAATGTTGTATACACAACCTACAATGGCCTGCATTTAGTTCAAATTATGATGTTTTAATAAAATTGATACTGTTATATTATTAAATTAAGAGCAAGCCTCTAAGAATCACCTTAAGATTTTTTTGTTGTATTTTATTTTATTTATTTGTTTGATATTCTGTAAATTTTTGTTTAAATTTCTCACATATTTTTTTTTATTAATAAGATCTGAAGGATAATGGATAAGAGAAAACCTTTTCATAGATCTTAAAAGAGATTGTCTTGTAGTTTGGAATGTAGAATTCTTTTTAATGTTTAAGTCCATGCAAATAACCATGCGTTTTAAAAAATTAGTTTGTTGCTAAATAAATGTTTATTAGTATGTTGCATGATTATTTAATAGTATTTTTATAAGTTTTAATTTTGTTAATATGTATTTTATTTTCTAAGTTTTCTCTGGTAATATATTAACCTTTATTAAGAATAAAGAATAAATTAATATAATAGGTTGGATTGAGAACTAATATAATTTTCTTTCCGATTTTAAACGTTCAACATGTTTTGAAATGTTTGAGGGATGCTCCGCGGTGTACTAAAATCTAATGTAATTAAAAAAAAGTTAATATAAATAAAATAAAAAAATATATTGTGTGGTTAATTTTTAATATAGCATATCTTGCTATATTAAAAAAAAAGGAATTGTATTTTGTAAAAGAAAACTTCATATTATGTATTATACTTCATTATTTTGTAAAAAAGCGTACTTTCGATAATAAATATAGTTACAGTTTTTAACCCGACCTATTTTTACATCAAACACAGGGAAACACTCTTGAAGGTGATTTTAATTTTAAATAAAAAAAATTAGAATCCCTTTTTTTTATTTTACCCGTAGTTTTCAAATGGAATTTTATCCTCGAAAATAAGTTTTGTACAAAAATAACAATCCTAAAAAAGGAATTTAAAATAAAAGGAAGAAAAACAAAATAATCGTGAGAATTTTTGTTCGGCGGTGTCGATTTTCTTCTGTTCTTTTTCTATTTATTTTTTTTTCTTTTTTTTTGTATTTTTTTTTCTCTCTCATTCCATCGCTGTTTAGTAGAACTTTGTAATAATGTAGTATGTAAGTAATATGTATGTACTCTTAAAGGGACGGGTGCGGATCGAGGAAGTAGTTCCGTTTTTATATTTTTTTATATACTTGTATTTGTATTTTGTTTTAATTTTTGTTTTTTAAATGGGAAAAAAATATTTGTTTGGTCTTTTTTTAATCTAGGAAGGGTCAGACTGATACCTAATTTTTGTGTTTTGTTTATATTATTCCGTTTAATTACATATATTTTGTTTTTTGTTAGGCTTGCCAGATTTTTCAAAACTCAAATCGGGACAGTACAAAAAAAAAATTTATTTTCTATGTATTAATTTATTTTAGCTTTTAAAAATAAACCAAATTTAATGGGAACACAAAAATTAACATTCATTTCAATAACTTTATATAAAAATTCAATTAAATAATAAATTAAAAAATATAATAAATAGAATGAATAATAAATTAAAAAATATGATTTTATTAGTATTGAGTACTAAAGGTTGTTAGTGTACAAAGTCAGTATTTATTGCTACTTTTAGCAGCTTTTAAAATATCTTTATTTTTTGAAATATAATGGTACATTTCGCTTCAATTTTGATCTAAATTTACCAAGCACTGTAAAATAGCTTCTACTGTTTCTGGTAAAAGTCTGCTCCGTTCATCCGTCCACTGAATTGACATAAGTGAAAAAATTCTTTCCACATTGGCATTATCTCTGGGTACATTCAGATTTTTAATTTTGGGCCGGTCAACAATTATTTAATTATGTATTTCATAAATTTAATTTTGATTTTTATAATAAATATAATCGGGACGTTTGGCTGTCCCCAAGACACTTTTTGGGGACACTCGAAAACATCTCTGAAAACGGGACAATCCCGATTAGTCGGGACGTCTGGCAACGCTATTTTTTGTGTAACTTTTCTATAAATTTTCGACTCAAAACATGGGTAAAATTAAGAGTGGTAATACAATTTTTTTTTTTAATATAATGAAGAAGAAGCATATCGACAAGATATATTGATTGATTTCTAAATGATTTAAAATATAATGGTTTAAAATAATTCAGTTATAAGTAATGTTAAACTCAAAAGTTACTTGCTAGAAAATAAAATAGCCAAAATAGAAAATGGAGAGTTCGGCATATTGTTAAATGAGCAATATATAGGTATTACATACCTATAGTATTTTTACTGAAATGCCAAACGGACTGACTAATTGGGATTAAGAATGATGATTTCATAAAATAAATGAACCTTTTAATATATACATAAATAAATTTAATTTTTCTTTTCTCTTCATAAAATTCATGGGAGTTTTCTAAAAAATAGTGACTAACTGCAGCTTTATTTCGTGTTTCACTAACGCTGTAAAAAATTGTTTTGAGAAATTTCAAATACTCCCATCCTATTGTGAACTCAAAATTCAAATTCATAACGACTTCGACAAATTTGTTTATAATTTATATAAAACTATGTGTACATTTTATATCAATTCATCTAAACTTGTTTTTATATTAGGAAGAAAAAAAATTCCCACAGTTTTTGTTTAAGGGTGAAAATAACAGTAATGTTGAATTAGATTCTAAAGAAACACATCACATTATAAAAATTTAAATGGGGTGCTTTTATGTTTGTATAAAAAGCACTTTTAAAATACATAGGCATACACATAAATTCTCACTGGTGTGAGATTGAGAGCAAGTTGAGAGATTAATAAAATGTATGTATGACTGATCAGCTGAATTGAAAAAGAAAAACGGAACACAAAAGAAACTACTAAAAATATATAAAAAACTGATTACTTAATACCTAATAATATGTAGTTTCCTTTTGTGTTTTAGGGGATGATACCAAAATACTTATATGAATTAGCAAATGAATTTCGTTAATCATCGTAGACATTATAAGTTATAACTATTTATAACCTTCATTATAAAAATAAACATAATCATAATTCATCATGATTCATGAATATTCCGGAGTCCGTACTACAATAGCATAAAAACTCTGATAAAATAAGGAGAACGAAATATTAACGAAAAGTCACATCACTACTCAGGTAGAAGCAAATATAAAAAAGAGAAAAATAGGAGCGAAATCAAATAAGTGTTGCGTGCACAAGAAAAAGAAGAACTGTTAGGTGTGTAAATGTATTGCGAAGGAAAAAATGCAATACAAAAGAAACAACCAAAATATATGATGATCTTCGTTTAAGTATTTATGTTTTTTTATGGACAAGAAAATTTTTTATTTTGATCATTAAAATGAAATGTTCCGTTAACGTAGTATCAGTCGACAGTCAGTATCCTGTAAAATTTATCGATGATTCGACGTGTATATGGGAAGCGAAATTAAAATAATAATTTGAGAGTTATTATTTTATTTATATTAATTATTTTTTATTTAACAGTGCAATTTAACTCTTGTTTTTAATTTAGTAGTACTTACTATTTAAAATTACATAAGAAGTTTATTTAAAAGTGAAAAACAAAATTATTTTATAAGTACCTATATTTCAAGTAAAAAATAAATTTTATTAAGAGAATAAAAATAAAAAATTTAATTATATGGATTATAATACTTGTTCAAATTTACACCATTTTTTGGTAAAAGAAGACAAAATGGATTTTACTAATAATAATTTAAATCGAGATATTAAACCAAATCATAATTCTGATTCAAAAAATGGAATGTCTAAAGCGGAATTAAGAAAGGTTACCTTAATTTTAACAATTATAATCTTTATTAATTAATTTATATAATTATAATCTGTGATTTCCTCTTATTGTGGAAACACTAGTACAGAATAATTCAAACTTTTCATATCACGTGGAGTAAGATACCTAAGTATAAGCTAACTTTGTAAAAACAACAGTTAGGATAAAAGTAACATTAAAGTTTAAATTGTAGTGTTTTAACATTTTGTCACTCAGTTTATAAATATTGCTTTATATAAAGTGTATAGTTTATTTAGTGCGCAACCAAGTTGAATCTACTATCTTGATGGTGCAAAATAGAGTTGTGAAAGGTTATTCAATATACCCACACAAATAATATTTGTAACGAAAGAGCGAACTTTTAAGTGCATGAGGAGTCAGGAATTTACAAGCTATGACAAAAATGTTTATTGATACCGCACAAGGAACTGGCTCCTATGTAACATTTATAAGAGTCGTAGCATAAAACTAATAAATTGTATACTAAATTCTGTTTCAAATAATAACATATAAAACAATAATATTTTTTGTTGTCACGTCCTGGTTTTTTGTGTAATTATGAATTCTATTAGAAATATGTTGGTTGAACATGGAAATTTTGTAAAACATACTTATACGGCCTTAATAAGATTTTTAGATTAAAAAGTTTTCAAAAAAAAGATTAAATTCTAAATTTAAAGTTATTCAATATAATAATAGTAGAATAATAAAAAATTATAGGTACCTAATAATAAACCTAGTATACTTCTCATTTAAGGGTATGTTTAAAATTGTACTTATTTATTTAAAATATTAATATTTAATTTTTTTAATTTAGATTAATATTAGTATGAATTTATCTCCAAAGTTAATTTTATAGTTTAAAATTAATATCATTTATTATACTTACATGTAGGTACGAAAAAGATGGTGTGTAATACCTAAATAAACAAATCTATACCTATTATGTTTTTTATCTTGAAATTATAACAATACTAAATGTAATTTGTGATCTCACGAAAACATTTATCGAATATTTATTTAAAATAATTAATTTTTTTCATTTGGTTTTAGAGTAATAAGCCGATTATGGAGAAACGCCGTCGAGCTAGGATTAATCATTGTCTTAACGAATTAAAATCATTAATATTAGAAGCAATGAAAAAAGATGTAAGTATCCATATTTTTTCAAAGTTTTTTTTACAAAATTTATTTTTATAAAATCAAATTAAGTATGTATAATAAATTAAATTTACACCATATAATTTAAAGTGTCCAATTTCCAATATTAAAGAAAAACTAAAATCTTAAAACGAATTTTTCAGAACTTTAAAAAATTATATTTTGATAATCATTTGCGTTTAGTTAAAAATCCCATAATTATTTATCAATGTCCTTCATTTGCGGTGTCTCAAATATCATATTTTTTTGTATATTGTTTTATTTTTTTTTATTTTTTGTAAATAAATATTTATAAATCCATCAACTTAAAATAAAAAAAAGGACCAGAGAAAAAGGGAGCAACAGAAGAATAAAATATTGTAGCAAAAAAGAAAGATTAAAAAAAATTCCCATAAAGCAATTTGATCAGTACTTTTCCCACGCTTCAGACATACGAATCTACTTTAATATTAAATTCTCACTACAGCCGTTGGTTTTATTGTAATATTCTGTTTTTTTTTAACATATTTTGAAGAGTGGAATCTGTATGTAGTGTAGACCCAGCAAAGCAATTTAAACAAAATGAAATTGAAATATTTGGAGAGTTCATATAATCATAAAAAATTAGTAATACGATGAAAGAAATGAAAAGAAGAAAAGAAACATGTGAAAATATAAATTAAAGCAAAAAATAATTTGTAAAAGAAGCCAAGGGAAAAAATTGATAAATGAATGTACATAATTGAAAATTGCAATGTTTTAAATGTTTAGGTGTATAAGTATGTAATAAAATTAGAAAAATGCGTAAAAATTAAAGTATAAATATTGAAAGTGCATTTCAAGAATAAGAAAAGAAAAGTAGGCAAAGTATTCAGGATCATGGCTCTTTTACAGGAAAACTTTAACAGTACGCAGCTATAAACTACTAAATCTCAAGGATAGTTTGTATTGTTACTTACCTAAAAAATATGTTCTGAATGACGCATTTAAAGACGAAAAAAGCAGTTTGAAACATCCTGTTTGTTTTTATGGTTTGAAATACATATATATTAACCGTTTATTTTTGTTAATCTATTAGACATGTATTTATTTGGTTTTAAGATCTAATGATTAAGTTGAGCAAATTATTACCACCACCATGTTATAATACGGGAATCATACATTTCGAACAGATTTTTTTCGAGTTAAACAAAGATGAGTATTCATGTTTAAACTAAATAAAAGTAGGAGTGCCTTAAGACAATATTCTAGAACCTGTACTTTGTTATGATACACTGTGTCACCATTGGGGCGGCGATACTTCCATATTAGCAGTAGGAACAAGACCTCTAGATTTAGCACAAAGTATTGTTTCCCACAAATTAAAATAATATAATAGCCCAAAATTAATGTTTAGTTCGGTGTATTTTTGTATTTGTTGTTTTTTTAATGTTTGAGTTAGATCACCCAAAAACTGAAAGAGCTACAGTTTTGAAATTTTCACAAAACATTTTTCAAACATTTTCTAGGTTACCTTTTTTTTGGTTAAGATCCGACCAAAACTTCGGATAGCCCTCAAACAACTAACTTTTTTATCTCCAATATTTTCATATAAAAATTTGAAACTCGGTTTTTGACTCTCAATAAAAGTATAAATCTTTAATGAAAGGTTAAATACAAATAACTAAAAGATAATTATCGCATCAGGCGATTGTAATATTTGTTCTCCTCCCTGTTTTTATTTCACATTTCACATTTTTATATTATAAATAACGTTTTTTTTTTTACATTACGTTCTATTTAAAACATCGATGAAATAAGTCATATTCATTAATATAACCATCAGTGACAGAGGGTACATAAAAATAATACTTATCAAAATAAATTTCAAATCTCAACCGTCCCATAATGTCCTGTTTTAATCATTTAGAATGTAGTAGCCATTGCATGACGAAGTAAAATGGGGGAAAAAATATTAAATATAAAAATAAAGTATTCAACTTTTCATAATTTTTATTTCAGTTAATATTCGTCTGATAGGATTATAATCTTTTTATTTTTTTCAACGAATACGTATATTTAGTAAAAATTAATACACACTTTTTAATCTCTAAATTTACTTTAATATTTTTTCAACAAAAATTTTGAAGTAGATATAACAAATTTTAAACTAGATTAAGTATAACAAGTAATATTCAAAATGTCCTTTTATTGTAAAATTTTTTTTTAATTTAAGAAATTCCCATGCACATGATTCGGCATTGGTATTTAAGTAACTACAAATTTACCAAAAAAAAAAAATCAAAAGGAAAAGCAAAATAAAAGAATAATATAAATTAAAAAAAAAAAATTAGAATCAGAACTAATCTGCCTTCTAAAGGGCTAAACTTATTACTTTAAGTTGAGAGATGTGAAGAAAACAAAGAAAGATAAGAACAATAAAATATAGAGAAACGAGGAAGATTATAGTTGCCCTTGTCAATTTTTAGACACTCGTACATACCCAGTATGATGTATACAATAAAATAAACCGTTATTTATTTCCCTTTAGCTATTATATATATTAAAAAAATAATTTAAAAAAGTAACATAGGTAAAAAAAATTTAACTATCATCCCATTTTGCTTAAAAAAAATAAAAATTTTAATTCATTATCTCATAATTTTTGTTAAAAAAAAAAAAGCAAATTCGCCCAAAAAACCATAAAAACAAAAACACAAAAAAAACATTAAAAAAAAAAATTAATTTTAATTCATTATCCCATAATTTTAAAGGGCCCTCTATTCCGAGTGTTGTCCAACTTTGTCAAGTAACTTGCCCTATTACTTTACCTGCCCAGTTTTAATTTTAACCTCGTAGCTTCATTAGATTCGTAGTTATTGAATTGAAAACTTTGCATGGCAGCTGTCCGAAAATGGGGCCGTAACCTTTTGAAACTTCATATAAGTGCTCGATTCATTATATAACTAACCGTGTGTAATTTCCATCCTCGTAGTATAATTAGTCCCCCGAAAATGAAGTCGTAACATTTTGAAACTTCATATAATTGCCGGATTCATTATAAAACTAACCGTGTATAATTTTCTATAATAATAAATAATTTAAAAAAGTAACATAGGTAGAAAAAATTTTACTATCATCCCATTTTGCTTAAAAAAAATAAAAATTTTAATTCATTATCTCATAATTTTTGTTAAAAAAAAAAAAAAAAAAATCGGCCAAAAAACCATAAAAACAAAAACACAAAAAAAACATTAAAAAAAAATAAATTTTAATTCATTATCCCATAATTTTAAAGGGCCCTGTATTCCGAGTGTTGTCCAACTTTGTCAAGTAACTTGCCCTATTACTTTACCTGCCCAGTTTTAATTTTAACCTCGTAGCTTCATTAGATTCGTAGTTATTGAATTGAAAACTTTGCATGGCAGCTGCCCGAAAATGGGGCCTTAACATTTTGAAACTTCATATAAGTGCTCGATTGATTATATAACTAACCGTGTGTAATTTCCATCCTCGTAGTATAATTAGTTTTGAAGATATTCATATTGGTTCGAAGAAGTTTTATGGCAGCCCCCGAAATTGGGGCCCTAACATTTTGGAACTTCATATAAATGCTCAATTCATTATATAACTAAGCGTGTGTAATTTTCATCCTCGTAGTATAATTAGTCTCCCGAAAATGAAGCCGTAACATTTTGAAACTTCATATAATTACTGGATTCATTATAAAAATAACCGTGTGTAATTTTCATCCTCGTAGTATAATTAGTTTTGAAGAAATTCATATTGGTTCAAAAAAGTTGTATAGCAGCTCCCCGAAGCCTTGGTCCGATTTTAACCAAAAATAGTAGGGAACCTAGAAATTGTCTAAAAATGATTTTGTGTGAATTTCAAAACTCTAGCCCTTTTAGTTTTTGAGTTATCGTGCTGACACACGAACGGACGGACGGACAGACACACATAGCTAGATCGATTTAATTTTCGATGCTGACCCGATACGTACCCTTGGAACTATATCTAGCTCGTCTAGATCGATGCGTTACAAACGGAGGAGCAATTTTAATATACCAGATGTCATATATGTATGCACGAGTATAAAAACCAAATTGGTCAGTGTCAAAGTAGAACAGAAGTTAAAAGTTGATTAACTTTTGTGCTAAGGCTGCGTTGAAACTTTATTGTTACTTTTGTTGTGTGCATTTTTATTATTTAGCATCTGTTTAACTTTTGAAATAGATCTTCAACGTTGTTGGCTACGCTAATTGTGTTCAGGAGATTATAGTTTGCTCTTAACATGTAACTATATTCGAAATAATTTTATGAAGTTGATTAAACAGTGAGAAAATTTTTTATAGCATCTTTTTGTGGTTACACTTTTTTTCTTTTTTTTCGGTACAATTAAGTTAAGTCTGATTTGAAAAGAAAAATTTAAAAAAAAAAAGTTACGGTAATTTGCAGTAACAATATAAATTTATAAATAAATTAAATCGCAGAGTTGCTAGAAGAGAACTGAAAACTACAAAAATGGTTTAGTTAAAATAATGGAATAAGATGAGAATAATGAAAACAACAGTAGATTTTTTTAAAATTAAAAACGCAAAACTTTAATATCATTTTTACTAATACATTTGTTTATTTTCTAAAATTACAGCCAGCACGTCATTCAAAATTAGAAAAAGCTGATATATTAGAGATGACTGTCAAACATTTACAATCAATACAACGTCAGCAATTCAATTTAGCAATACAAACCGATCCAACCGTTGTACATAAATTTAAAACCGGCTTCACAGAATGTGCTGAAGAAGTATCACGTTTTTTGGGCCAATTAGATGGAATTGATTCTGGAACAAGGCATCGTTTAATACAACATTTAAATGGTTGCGCAACCCGTATAGAAGAAATCGGTACATTTAGTAATTTTTCATCTAACTATCATCAAGTTTTAAATAATTCTGGTTTTAATCAAACAATTTTTGGGGCAACATTTGATAATGCTTCTGTATCTGCAGCAACTTCATCATCCATATTTAATACAACTGGTAAGGTAGCACAAGATGTTGATAATAATTGTCATATAAAAATGAATGGTGTAAAATTGATACCATCTCGATTACCATCCGGTGAATTAGCTTTAATAATGCCAAATTCAACAACATTGCCATCATCACTTTTAATGCCAAAAATTAAAACAAAATCTCTTGAACTTACTACAGCAGCGGCAACAACAACACAATTTCCAAGATTAAGTGCTTTTTCAAAACCAACATCAACTGTTTCATCTATGCATCTATGTACAAATGCATATATTTCAAATCAATACCAAAATCTAAATTCCAATTCTTTGTGTAATAATAATATCGAACATTTGCAAAATAACCAAAAAGGCAATTTAAAATTAGATAATTTGAAATGCCATCATAATCAATTGTTTTCACCAGCAACAATTTGTGTTAATTGCAATACAACAACTGTTTCTAGTCCACCATTAAGTCCAGTTTCATCTATTTCAAGTATAGGTGATGATTCAGCTATACATACAAGCGCTGCATCTGATTATGGCACGAAAACACCACCATTAGAAAAATTAAATACATCTGATTATTTTTCGACCCCACCAAGCAGTGAATCAGTTAAATTAATATCACGTGTTGGACATTTGCAACAACAACATGTTTCATCAACTGTAGATGAACTAATAAGAAATAAAAATGATTTTAAAAAAAAATTAACGCCCATTGCCGACGATTGTATTTTAGATGAAAATCCAAAACAACCATATAATAAAATTATAAAATTAGAAAGCGATGATGAGGGTAATAGTAGTTCAAAACATTTTCTTGATGATTCAAATGATAGTATGTGGAGACCATGGTAAAATTTTATAACTTCAGAAGACAAAATAAAATTATGATAAAAAGGTTTATACTTTATTTGTGTGCTATGAAAATGGTGGAATGAGTACCAGAATTAAAATTAAAATAAAAAGTAATCAAAATACTTTAGTAATCAATAATTTGTAAATTTAATAATGAGCTTTGTGTTAAAAAATGATGTTAATGCAATTTTTTAGTTTTAAAAATGATTTGTACAAATGTTAAGTTTTCTTAAATAGTTTTTTTTTGTAATTTTAAGATTCAAAATTTCTTTATTTTTAAGGCTTTTTTTTATTATTTTTTAATTGCACTGTTTTTAAAAAATTAAAATGAAATATTTGTTCGCTTTAAACATAAGAAAAATTAAGAATTTTTTTCTTTTGATCTGACTTTCTATTTTACTTATTGTCTATTTTTTAAAATGTATTAGTTTTAGTTTTTTTTTTTATATCTAGTTTGATAAACATTATAAAGTTATCTGTGATTTAAATCATTGAAAAAAATTTCATATTAAAAATAAAATGCGTTTTTATGTTGATCTTAGCATATACAAGAAAAAAATCACATAAAAAAATAAAGAGAAACAATCCATTTAAGAAAACTGTTCAACGTTAAAAGGCAATGTTGAACCTTTAATTTTTGTATGTTATTTCAAAAACGAGGAAGATTATAGTTGCCCTTGTCAACTTTTAGATACCGGTGCATACCCACTATTTTAATTTTAACCTCGTAGCTTCATTAGATTCACATTTAATGAATTGAAAACTTTGTATGAAAACTTCATATAAGTGCTCGATTCATTATAAAACTAACCGTGTGTAATTTTCATCCTTGTAGTACCTATAATTAGTTTTGAAGAAATTCATATTGGTGCAAAAAAGCTGTATGGCAGCTTCCCGAAGCCTTGGTCCGATTTTAACCAAAAACAATAGGGAACCTAGAAATTGTCTAAAAATGACTTTATGTGAATTTCAAAACTCTAGTCCTTTTAGTTTTTGAGTTATCGTGCTGACACACGGACGGACGGACGGACAGACACACATAGCTAGATCGATTTACTTTTCGATGCTGATCTGTATCCTTGACGCTATATCTAGCTCGTCTAGATCGATGCGTTACAAACGGAGGAGCAACTTTAGTATACCCGATGTCAAATACATATGTATGCACAGGTATAAATTTACATGTGCTTGAAACTTGCAAATTTTTAGTTTTTTGGTCCTTGCAATTGCTGAACTTCACTCACATTCATTTTAAGCAACATAACAAGTCTTGAATTTAAGTTTCTAATTTAAAAATTTGTTTATGGAAGATATAAAAAGTCAAAAATTTAACAAAAACTGAATTTCACAGGCTTATTATAAATTATACTATTAATATAGTATACTTATATTATTATAGGTTTATATTTTATATATTATTATAAAGCTTATGAAACCAGCTGTTGTTTCCAGATTGAAAATATTTTAATATATCATAAGCCCCATATTAATTATTGGATCTTTGGCTTTAACTTTTTAACGGGTTAAAAAAAGTTATTCATGCAACTTATTCTTTTGCGATAACTATGGGCAAAATCTTATATTGTTTTATTTCATTGATATTGATATAGAACTTTTATTTGATGATTGAATCTGTAAGCTTTTTGATGATGATTGAATCTGCAAAATTTTTTGGAAATACTATGTATGCTTCAAATTTAATTTGTAATTGGTCAACAAAAATATTTAATTATCAAAAAAAAATTATTTCTAAAATTAAGAGATGTAAATTATGACCAATCCTAAAACTTCGTCCAACTCTAGTTGAATTTTGACGTCTTAAGTGAACTTAAGGTTTTGATTAAAATACTTATAAATTCTGCTCCAAACAAGTTTATAGAACTTTGCAAAATGTTTTTAGAAGCATGACAAAATAACTTTTCTAGAGTAACTGATCAGGTCAGTTATCTTGTAGGATCTTTTATAGTTTTTATACCCGTATGACTATATAGTCAAAGGGTATAATAAATTTGCCATTACGTTTGTGACGCAAAGAAGGAGAGGGGGTAGATATAGACTTAAGTGTATGGATCGGATCAGAATATCGGATATCGAGTCCGTCCGTCCGTCCATCCGCACGATAACTCAAAAACTAAAGGAACTAGGATCTTGAAATTTTCGCAAATTCATTTTTTGCAATAGCCGTCATTGCTATTTAAATTCAGCCATTTTGGTCCATGGATTCGGGTAGCTGCCATACAACTTTACAGCTGCGTGTCTGAAATTTTGCCAAAACTAGTTTAGTTTTATGGCCAAAGTTTCTGAAAAATTTGGTTGGTCTACTGCATTGGGTTCGAGTAGCTGCCATACAACTTCTTATTTTATATGAGCTTATATATATTCTACACCTAATCAAGCTGGGTGTCTGAATTTTTCCGAAAAATAGTTACAGCAAAATTTGGTTGGTCTACTGCAGAGGGTTCGAGTAGCTGTATAGTAGTATTCTACTACACTTAACTTAATAAAGCTGTATGTTTGAAATTTTGCCAAAAGTAATTAACCGGATCATATAATGTATATGTTACGGTCATTCGGGTATCCCAAAGTTGACACAGTCTACTCTACTACACTCTTCCTCGTTGCTCTTAAAGGTTTTTAAGTAAAAAATTTGAAATTTTAAATAGGAACTTAATATGAATTTCTTAGGTGTCAAGGAGCACTTTTCGTAAGCTTTAATTTAGCATACATTCAGCATATCTTTTAACGTTTGGAAGATAAAGGAAAAAATGTGGTGTTAAATCTGAGGAATATATTTTTTTGCTATTAATTACTATTTAATTTTTCACGGAAGCTCTTTCTATACTACATCTTACCACCTGGTCTATGGTAATCATATCTGCAATTAAATCAGTTTGTTATACCACCTAACAGAAGTCTTGTTATAAGAATTTAAATATTGTGCTTTTTCCGACTTTGGGAGGCTGTGTCTCCATAACGGATTGGGCTATAGAAAAAAGAGTTCTTCCATGAAATTATTTCTTTTGCAATACCCGTAGTTAAAATTTCTTTACTCTATTTCAAACAATGTAAAAGTTTTTGTAAACATATGGACGGACGGACGGACCAACGGGCGGACAGAGTGAAACATATATAGGCACATTTTTACAAAATTTTTTGAAATTTGCCAAAAAAGGATGTTGAACTACTTAAATTTTTATTATGTACCTATCATTTTTCATATAAGTTAACCAAGTTTAAACAACAAATTTTTAAAATTTTATTTTTTTAATTTTGTTTTCAACATTTTTTTTTATTTAACAAATTTAATTTAAAATTTATGAAACTCATTATTTTTTATTAAAACATATAAACATTTTTAGTTAACGAAACTAAATGTTTGTATGTTTATAAAAACAGGCATGTTAAAATATTTCTTTAATCTTTAAGCAGGTAATTCAAAAGGATTTTATTTATTTCTTATAATTCTTCTAATTTTCAGTATTTTTTTTTCCTTCATATTAAGAAGAATCATACAAATAAGAAAAAAAAACATACCTATATATTTATTTTTATAACTTTTGACATCAACAAAAACTCAAAAGTAACAAACAATTTTTTATGTCTACCAACGTTACAAAAATAACATAACTTCAAAATAAAGTCTTCCAGAATAGCCAAACGTAATAGAGAAGCGCATCGCATGAATTGATAAGCATATCAGAAAAGGGGTGATAAATTTTTACATATTTCCAAAATATAATCTAAATTTTAATAAATGCCAAAGTTAAATAAAATCAGAAAGAAAAAAGGTTTTCGTTATATAATCATAACGTTACTTAGTTCTAATTAAATTATTTAAGCATTAAGTTAAAATTAAACATTTAAGAATCATATATATGTAGCTATACAACATTAGAGTAAATTCCCTACTGTATAAAATATGTTTGTAAAATTGTATTTGCTTGATAAAATAAATAATATTAAAAAAAATTTAAGTTCGTTAAGTTAACTTGTATTATAATTCCTTACATATTATATTATCATAAAATACTGGATCGCCTTTCTCAAATTTAGAATGTTAAAAATTATTAACATGATGAATTTCCAAAAATATTATAGTTTTGCTAATATGTAAATTCCGGCAATTCCGGTCTGAAAAATTATTGCTACAACTATTTCTATACCTATAATTAAAGCAAAAAAATTTTGTAAAACGTCCTGAATTCCTACAAGAATAGTTTTGTATATACATATGAGGCAGGAACATTAATTACTCTATGATGGATCTTAAATATTTCCATTCCCTTAACTTCTTCAGATATATGTATAATTTCTGATTTATATTTTTTCATGTAAAATGTTGACACAAATTTTTCTTGAAGCTGGTAGATGGCGCTAGATTTTAACCAAGACAATAACCAAAAAATAAATATACATATAATCAAAAACTATATAGTCTAGATGCGAAATTGAAAAATTAAAAAAATAAATATGTAGCCAAAAATTATGTAGCCTTAAAAAATTAATGAATAATATTAAAATAAAAATAGAAAATCCACTGTGTACAAATGGTTTATAGTAGTTTTCAAAATCCTACAGGAACCGGAAATGAAATTTAGCAGCAAGAAAAAAGTATTAAAAATATTGCTTCTCAAGTAATGGTTCTTGTCTTGGCATATGTATATTAATTAATGTTAAAACTGGTTTCATCTAAAAATAGCGCTGTTGTATGTAAAATGGCAAATATTTTTCTATAAATTTGGCAGTACAAGTATTTGACAATTTGGTAGCACTTATTACTTGACACTGTAATGTCTGGTTGACTTTTGATTTTGGAAATTAATAAAAAATGACGAGCAAGTATGTATATTATTTTTTGTTAAAATTTCAAATATATTTTATGTATTTTTGGTGTTAAAATTTTATATACCCAAAACGGTTTCTGTTTTTGTTTTTCTAATAGTAGAGTAGCTAGATTTTTTTACAAAATTAAACATTGTGTTTATTGTTTATAATTGTTTTTAAACTTTTATTGTTGGGGTCTCTCTCACCTAGTTCAGTCAAGTTTTTTTTGGAAATTTAATATTTGTTTATTGTTAATAATATAAATTTTTTATTTAACCTTTAAAAAATAATTTAAAATTAAAATAAATGTATGATTAAAAATAAAATAAAACTAAAAGCATAGTTTCAAGTTTTTATTAGTTAAATTAGTTTTTTTTTATTAAAATTGTTTCAGTTTAGCATTTGTGTCCTCTGTTGGAGCTATTAGTGGGAAGAGTGCGAAGAGTCCTTTCTAACGGTGTAATAAATACAGGGTGTGTTCAAAATTTCACAGGTGTGAAATTATAAGTAATTTTTTGGAAGTTTGAATTTATTTTTAAATTCTCAATCTTAATTGCAATGTCTCAGAAACAATAACACTTATTAGGCTGGAATAAAATGTTTATTAAAGATAGTATTATGCTCTACAATATTGCAGAGAATGGTTCCATTTGATTATCTAACGTTAAAAATATCTAACTATGATTATCTAACGGTTTAATTAAAATAGTACAAAATGATAAGATAATTTTGTAATGCACTTTTTGGCCACTCGATGACGTCAGCGGAAATAATAGCATATATATTCGGAAACTTGGACCGTTATGTATCACTTCATTTAAAGATTATTCTTATATTATTAGAATTGATCTTGTAATGAATTCCGTATACAGCTTAAACATGAGATATTACAAGGCCTTATAACATGTAGAAATGTCTTAGATTTTCAATTAAAATTTTATTTGTTATTTATTGTAATAATTTTATATTGCATTTTAAATGTATTTCTATATCTGTAAGTTTTGTAATACATTTTATGTTAACCAAACAATTTCACAAAATTCAACTAAAACTTTAGTGTTTCACATGGAAAAACTATAAAACATAATTCTCTGGTTATTTAAAATTGACTTTAAGGATTAAATTTGATATAGTTTTGAAATAACAAAAAAAGGCAAAATAAAAAAAATCAATAAAAATATTTTATTGTGAAGAAAGATACTCAAATTTTTCATTTACCACTAGAGTATTGATTAATTCCGCAGATATTTGGATATTTTTTTTTAATTTTTTCAAACTGAGTTTACTTAGAGATATATCACCGATTTAAATTTATATATATGAACATAATTTCTGTTTCGAAATTTAATTTATTTTTATTTTTTTTAATAAGTAAGTTTTTCGTTAATAAATCTTAATAATTGTTATCTCATCAGTACTATGTATGCATGTATTACTTATATACATTTACTTATATATGTATTCTAGATATTCAAATTAAATTAATAAAATGAAAAAATGTGTCACCTTGTCAAATCTGTCATTTCTTATAATTGGGAATTTATATAATTTACATATTACGACTATAAACATATTAAATAAAATATATAATTTAATATGTTTATAGTCGTATTAAAGATATATGTATGTATATTTTTCTCTTTTTAGCACATTTTCAAAAAATTTTGTAAAAATGTGCCTATATAGCTTCACTCTGTCCGTCCGTCCGTCCGTCCGTATGTTTACAAAAACTTTTACACCGTTTGAAATAGAGAAAAGAAATTTTAACCATGGATAGTTTTTGCAAAAAAAATAATTTCGTAGAAGAATTTTTTTCTGTAGCCCCACCTGTTACGGGGCTACAGCCCCCCAAAGTTGGAAAAAGCCCTATATTTAAATTGTTATAACAAGAGTTCTGTTACATATATTTTCAATCTGAAAACGGCAAATAATAGCTGGTTTCATAAACTTTATAAATTTTTACAAGGCAAATGTTTAGGATTGCCATACGGTACTAAAATTTAACATTACGCAAAACTCAATTTTCGCAAAATTTTTGGCCACACATATCTTCTGAACGGTTCAAGCTAGGGTCTTGAAATTTTGGGAGAAGTTAGATACTCAAAAATTAGTAGGAGTCGGTTAACAAATTTTTTTTGTCAAGCCCCCTATTTAGGAGCTATAAGGGCTCGAAAATTGAAATTTTGCTATTTTTAAACACCTGTAACTTTAATACCTGTCCAAATTTTTTTTTAGTGATAGACAAAATTCAAAGCCCTATAATTATATTTCAACATGTGTCAAAGGTTTTTCTTAATTTTGAAGGGTGACGAAGTTACAGCCCCTGCAAGTTCCAAAAAAGCCCTATATTTAAATAAACATAACAAGAGTTCTGTTAGGTTTATTTTCAATCGAAAAACGGTATTAGAGAGCTGCTTTTATAAGCTTTACAAAAATATGTCACTTAAATGTATAGGGTTGCCATCCGGTACTAAAATTTACCATTATATAAAACTCAATTTTTGCAAAATTTTTGGCCCCACATATCTTCTAAACGGTTCAAGCTAGGATCTTGAAATTTTGGGAGAAGTTAGATCCTAAAAAAATAGTAGGAGTCTGTTAACAATTTTTTTTTTATTAATATACAAAATTTAAAGGTCCAACATTATATTTTAACATATGTTAAAGGTTTTCCTTAAATTTAAAAGGGGTTCCTTAAATTGAAGAAAGTGTCTCTCAGTTTTATCCATTTTTGCTTAGATAATAAAATTCTAAGTAAAATTCCAAATTTTTGTGTAATTCACAATTTAATTCCTAGAACCTAAAAAATTAGAGGAAGGGGGGGGGGGAGTTGAAGTTAGATTCTTGAGAAATTTGGCGACCTTCTCCATTAAAGGGCTATAAAAACTTTTAAATAAAAAATTTACTGTTAGCAGTAAATTTTATAAGTCAGTAGTAACTATTTCCAAGTAAATATTTCCAAAGTTAAACTCAGTATGTAATACAATATAATTTTGAAAATGTGCTTTTTTAAAAACCCTTGGTTTTTTTTCATCACTTGTTTGGAAATCTTATCTAACCCCTACCCACAAAAAGGGATATAAATCATTCGTCCAAAAATTACCGTGGTATAGCTATTCTATCAACTATTCCAAAGTTGTTCGACAAAATTAATATAGATAAAATTACACCCATCATAAATACAAAACTATACGAAGAACAACATGGATTCAGAAAAGGTCGTTCCACAACAACGATCCTTTTAGTTTACACTTCTGAAATCCTTAATGAAATGGAAAATGGGCACCAAGTTGATGCTATTTACATGGACTTTAGCAAAGCATTCAATCGTGTTGATCTCAAAATTCTACTAAACAAACTTGCAGCTTTAGGTATTTCAGGCTCTTTTCTTTACTAGATATTCTCCTATATTACAAATAGATCGCAAAATATCAAATTTTGGGGATTTTTGTCGGACTCAATTAATGTTACATCAGCAGTACCGCAAGGTAGCCACTTAGTTCCATCGTTTTTAATATATTCATTTCCGATCTTTCTAGTAAACTTTTCGGTGTGTCACATGTTGCATTTGCTGATGATCTCAAGATTTATCATGTAATTAAAAATAGTTCTGGTGTTGCACTAATTCAGACAAATCTAAATTCTCTACAAGAATGATGCTTCTCTAAAAAGTTAGAACTAAACTTTGAAAAATGCAAGGTTATAGGTTAGGTTATATCAAGTTTTACACGTGAGAGATCTACCATTTCTTTCGGTTATAATATAAATAATGTAAACCTTGAAAGGGTTAAAAGTATTACCGATTCAGGGATTCTGTTGGATGATAAACTGAACTTCCAACTTCATTATGAGCTTACGATTTCAAGGGCAAACAATGCTCGGTTTTCTAAAAAAAGGAGTTAAAGAATTCAGCAATATCGCTGTAACTAAAGCTCTTTATTGTTTCTTAGTACGATCCATTCTGGAATATGGTAATATTGTGTGGGATCGCGCATTTCAAATACATTCTGACAGAATAGAATCCGTATAAAAGCAATTTCTCTTATTTGCTTTTAGAAATCAATATAATCCTAGAGATTACTCAATTCTGCCTAGCTACCTCGTAAAACTTAATTCATTAAATGTCTTAACTTTATCCTCACGCAGGCAAATTCTTTCTTTCTGCTTTACTTGTTGTCTTAAGAAAAAGTATTGACGTTCAGTTTTTAGCAGATAATTTTAAAACAAACAATTTGGGTTGAAATACGAGAAGCACTAAATATTTATTTGAAAATACTCGTAGAACTGAATATGGAAAAATGAACCAATAAACAGATGTTGCATTACATTCAATAAACACAGTCATGTTTTTTCAACACAACACATTTCTAGATACACTTTTAAACGTAAATTAAAATTAAAATTTCTTAATGATCTAAGACAATAATTTTAACCTTTAATATATTAAATTACACTTCAAGTTCAAATTATTTTATAATTTAGTTATTTTTTTAACTTTATAAATTGAATTTTAACTGTGTTGTATGCATTATCTACAATGAACAAACAAATAAATAAACTTTTGATTTTAATGTATTTAAATTTTTGTTATGTAATTAAATTTCATGTTAATTTTAAGTTTAAGCTATAATAATTTTTTTTTGTAAAAGCCTAGTTTTGGTTCAAATAAAATAAAATAAAATAAATATGTATTAATATACTCGTATATATGTAAATGCAGGGAAGTTCAATAATATTATTTGAAATATTATATAATAAAAATAGAGAGCCAGTTGGACAGTCTAATTTTCTTTTATTTATTTACAAATTTGAAATTGGGAGAAACTACAGAATTGAGGTCAAAATTAGGGTGCAAACAACTTAGTTTAGCAGTGATTTGCGGGCGTTGGCTTCCATTATTTAATTTTTTAGCACATTTTCAAAAATTTTTGTAAAAATGTGCCTATATAGTTTCAGTCTGTCCGTTCGTCCGTCTGTCCCTTTTTACCTACGACTGCCTACAAAACATTAGCAACGGGTTGGTATTGCAATAAAAATAACTTAATGTTAAAACTTTTTTCTGAATCTCCCCCGTTACGGAGCTACAGCCCCTCAAAGTCGGAAAAAACTCTATATTTAAATAGTTATAACAAGAGTTCTATAAGGTATATTTTCAACTTGTACCGTAACCGTAAAAGACAGCTGTTTTTATAAACTTTACAAACTTTGAAAAGCAAATGTATAGGGTTACCATACGGTATTAAAATTTACCGTTATCTAAAACTTATTTTTGCAAAATTTTTGGCCCTTCATAACTTCTGAACGGCTCAATCTAGAAACTTGAAATTTTAATTCGCAGTTGTTAACGGGTTTCTTGAGTGGACTGGAATTATATTCTAAATATTGATTTCACTTTTATTCATAATTAATAATGAATTGATGAAATAACTAAAATAAAACTATCATTTATTTTTATATTTATTTTTATAAAAATAAATCATAAAATATTCAGTGTAAAACACTATAGATATAATTTTCCAAATCTGCTTTTTTAATAAATCTTGTTTTTTCCATCACTTGTTTGTATTTAACTTTAGGTTTGGCTTGCAATATATCTACGCTTATTATTTACTAATTTTAACATTGCAAATTACATAGTATTTTATTAAAATTTTTTCATTCTTAATTTATCGTTAGTCCTGTTAAGACACACTCTTTTGCTTTGTTTTAAATTTAATATTTTAATTAAAGTATTTAGTGAATTATTTTTAAAATAATTATAACAACAAAAACTATAACTATAAAATAATTTTTTATTTTGAAATTAAATTAAACTCATTATTGTTAATAATATTATATATTTTTGGGAGAAGTTAGATCCTCAGAAATTAGTAGGAGTCGTTTAAGAAAATTTTTTTGTTGCGCCCCCCGTTTAAGAGCTGTTAGGGGTCCAAAATTGAAATTTTGCTATATTTAAGCACCTGTAACTTGAATACCTGTCAAATTTTTTCTTTATTAATATACAGAATTTAAAGGTCCAACATTAATTTGACTTTTACATATTTTAAGGGTTTTTCTTAAATTTAGAAGCGGTTCTTTAAATTGAGGAAAGTGTCTCTCAGTTTTACCTAGTTTTGCTTAGATAGTAAAATTCTAAGTAAAATTCCAAATTTTGTTTTAATTCCCAGAACCTAACAAAATGGAGGGGGTGGGGAGTGAGATTAGATCCTTGAGAAATTTGGCAACCTTCCCCATTGAAGGGCTATTTGGACTTAAAAATTGAAAATATACTGTTTTTTTAAAAGTAAGCAGTGACTATACAGTTTCAATATTTCCAAAATTAAACTCAGTTTTTAACACAATATAATTTTGAAAATGTGCTTTTTTAAAAACCCTTGGTTTTTTCATCACTTGTTTATTTATTAAATGATATAGAAACATTTTGGTACCTGTTTAATATATTTTTATATAAGTATGTACTCAAATTATGTTGAAATCCGTTAATTAAAGTGCGAAGAAAAATTTTACAAAATAAAGTTATGCTCATAAACAAATAATTATATTTTATTTTTCATTTAAATTTGAAAAAAAAATTTTAAATTTGTATTCTTATTTACTGCCTATTGTTATAGGAGTCTTAATTTATTTCTATTTTAGAGTATAAAAAACTACTACTAAACAAAAAATGTATAATATGTATACGAAAAATCTGTACCTATGGAAATGTAATCTGTTGGAAATATATTATATTATTAAAAAAGGAAAGAATAAATCATAGAAAGAAATAATAAAACAAAAAAATGCGAAAACACCAATTCAACACTAAAATTAACAACACTAGAATAAATAATAAAAACGGAACAGGAATAAAAAATAAAGTAAACACTAAATATAAAAATATTAAAAAAAAATAATAAATAATCTGTTATACGCGCACAAGGATAGTAAAATGCCGCTAACGAAAGCATTTTTTTTTGTTTTTCCCACACAACAGAGAGAAAAAAAGAGAACATTTAATTTTTAAATTAAGTTTTTTTATATTTTGTTGGTTGGGCAATCTTATAGATTGATAGGTTTAAGAAGCTATTCTTTAGATTATAATATGTTTTATAGAAGGGCTATTTGAAAACAGGAAAGAATAGTTAATTTCGTTTTATTTTTTACTGTCCAAGTAGTTAAAAAAATACACCTAATCAATTAACCTGGATTGAAACTAATGTGAATTTTCACACATTTCTTGATCTGTAAAAGTTTTCAATTTTATTTGTTTTTTTAACATTCAAAATATTATGATATAAATAAAATCTTTTGTTTTTAAAACATTTTCAAAAAGTTTTGTGCCTTTGAAATAGAGAAAAAAGGTTTTTTGAAATAGAGAAAAGAAATTTTAACTAAAGGTATGTATTGCAAAAAAATAATTTTATTAGTTAGATTTTCGAGAACCATCATAAGATTGCTTAGTAAAATTTGGGAACCTACCCCATTGCCAGGGCTATTAAGATTTAAAAATTAAAACTTTCCTGTTTTTAAAAGTTAACGTTGAAGCTCCAACGTTATATTTCACAATTGTTAATGGGTTTCTTGAGTGGATTGGAATTATATTCTAAGTATTGATTTCACTATTATTCATAATTAATAATGAATAGATGAAATAACTAAATTAAAATTATCATTTATTTTTATATATATTTTTATAAAAATAAATCATAAAATATTCAGTGTGAAATAGATATCTGCTTTTTTAATAAACCTTGCTTTTTTTCATCATTTGTTTGTATTTAATTGTAGGTTTGGCTTGCAATATATCTACGCTTATTATTTATTAATTTTAACATTGCAAATTACATAGTATTTTTCAAAATTAATTTTTTATTTTGAAATTAAATTTAATTCATTATTGTTAATAATATTATATATTATTTAGTTTATTTTATATTTTTTTTTGGTTTGGAATCAGAAGGAATATATCTCAAGTAAAACTTTTCGATCTGTGAAGGGTTTGAAATCACACTCTTTGTCAGTAGGCGCCGGTATATTTTTTTTATATATGCATTTTTAATAATATTACATATCACATAATATATATTAATAATGCATTTTAAAATTAACTTAATTACTCAATTTTAATTATATAATGTTATGACTCAAATTTTAAAACACAATATGGCTTTATGGCTCACTCTAGTGAGTTTAAAGCCACATTAAAAACCTCTGCGATTATGGCTTTATGGTTACATTACGGCACTAATATTTATTGAAATTAAAATTATAAAATACTCCTTTTTTGGTAATTTTATATTTCTATATGCTTATAATCAAAATTATTTTTTAATGAATTAAACAATATAAATTCATGAATATTACCTTTTACAGTAATTTTACATTTAAACCTAGTGATCGGACCGGCGTTGTTACGATTGGGATCTAGTTAATTTACATAAATTTTTAAAGAATACAAATTATTTAATATTTAGGTAGTAATATTATATTAGGTATCAACATTATGCTTTGCAATTTATATTCTTGTATTTAGTTATAATTTTATAACTAAATAGCATTAATACTTTGATAATTTTATTACTTGATGGCATTGATTCTAACATTGGTACTGCATGAAAAAAGTAATATCAAAATAAAAAGCATAAATAAATTTCTAACAATATGAGATACATATAACATATATATATTATTTTTGGCTCTTAAATTGTAGAAGAAGCTATGCTGTGGAATTTAAAGAGGACAAAGAAAAAACTGTTAAAATATTTTATTATCCTACATTAGTTTTCACTAAGGTATTTTCCAGTTTAACTTTCACTAAGGTATCTTCCATAATTATTAAGATAAAAGCTTTGTTTTTAAGATTTGAAGCAGAGTTGGTTAGTTATAGGTAGTAATCCCTGTCCAATTGCACAGGTTTTTTAGGGCATATTTGCTAAAGCATTTTATATCTTCTAGCATTGATACTGTCATTTTGAAATGCTTTGTCCCAGTTACTTCAGACAATATTTTATTACTTTGACAAATATTGAAATTATTTATTAAAAATATTTATTTTGATCTCTTTAAATTTTTTCGCTATGTTTTTATTAAATCTCTGTTTTTTGTCTTGGATATTGTAAATTGCTTTCTCTCTAAACCAACCAACCCAGTATTCAGCCACTTTCCTCTTAGATGGTCTTTATTTATTTTCAAAACAAGACATAAACGCCTACTTGTAGAGTTATAAATAAAGAATATAATTTTTTCACTCGCGTATTTTTCACTCGCGTTTCACTTATTTTATTTTTAATTAAAAAAAAATATTGAATATTTTTTTTAAATCCGAATCCGGCGAAAAAAAATTCTGTTAAGTAGATGCAGAAAAGGCGGGGTCTCATATATAATATATATTAATCAATATAGATTATAGATACATACATACCTATATCTGCTTATATTATTGTGTAGTAGAACATTTAACAGTAAACAACAAAATAAATTTAAATAAATAAACAAATAAAATATAGTTTTCATATAATAACAGGCAGTACGCGATAATATTTAGAATTGTTTTCTCTTATTTATATTATAAATACATATTATAAATAAAAAAAATCAGTTTCTATTCTCCCCTATTTCAAGAACAATAATGAAAACGCGAGTAAAAATTCCTTTGCATGGTTGTATTAATCTGTTATAACGGTTTTGCTGTACGTTTTGTATATTCATAATATATACATATGTTAGTATTATGTATGTAAAGAATCGTATAACACGCAGTTACTGTAAACGAAAGTATTTTATTCCAATGTAAATCTAAATGAAAAGTACTATACGACAAATAAAAATTAAAAAAACATGCTTAATTTTTCTCAATTTTTTATGACCATTTTTTTTAGTTTGACTAAAAATAAAAAGATGGGACTTTGAAATTTTTTTTCGAGTATACTTTTTATTTGGTTTTTTTTTGCCTAAATAATGTTTTCTATTAATTTTTTTTAACTATTAAAAATAACATAAAATAAAAAGGGTACGATTTGAAATGATGGGAAAGTTTAAGAGAATATAGTAACAACATAAAACGGCAACATTAAAATATTAAAATCTATTAATATAATAAAAATGAGTTTAGAGCACGAAAAGAAACTAGAAATCAAATAAGAGCTTTTTGCCACAGGATGTTTTTTTTCTTTTTGTTGATAGAAAATTATAAACTTAAATTACAATACAAGTACAACACAAGCAATAAGGAGAGTAATAGTTTTGCTGATAGTTAATGGAACTTGGAAGCTTGAAATTTGAATATAGAAGAAAATACGATATTATGAGTGTTGGGTCATGGATGTTAAGTAAAAAATTGAGAAATTTTTTTTTTAAATTTCCTGTTTGGTTTTTGTTGTTGTATTTGTTGTTTATAAAAAAGGGGATAGTTATACATACATAGATAGAACTTTTAGTGTATACTAGCATTAATTTAAATTTTTTACCCCGTTATATTTTCCACGGTTTTTTATTTCATTAATAAATAATTAAAAATATAACAAAAGACAAGTTGAATGGTAGACTACTTTATGGTTAGCTGGATTGACTGTTAAAGTTTGAGAAGGTTGAAGGAAATATTTTATATAACTATATATAGATGTTTTTTTATATTATAAAAACACCAAAAAAGGTTTCGCCAAAATAATAAAACTTTGACTCAATTTTGACAAACAAAACAACAAACCTTTGTTTAACTTTTTGTAGGTACATACAACCTATCTATTTATATCAGTTTAAGTAATTTAAGGTAAGTTTTCAATTTTTTTATCACTTTTTATTTATTAAAAGTTAATAAATGCCAAGGTACGTTAAAATTTATTTGTTTAAAATTATTGGTAGCAAGGTTCGAACTCATATTGCTTTGTTTGATACTCAAAGTACTTTATCCCTAAACAAACGAGGACCCCTATTCATAATTTGTTCATCGTTTGTAAGTTACGATTAGTTAAATTACAAAAATTTGCTATTCATTTTATTATACCTAATTTAGTTAATTTCTTTTAATCTCTTTAAAGTTCATAACCTGACACAGAATTGCTATCTTTTAGCTTTAGCTTTATTCCGGTAGTAGCACATAAATTTGTTGGTTCTGAAAAAAATATTTTATGTAAGGAAAAAAATAAAATTTTTAGAAAGTTAAACAAGAAAAATAATTAAAATTTTTAAAATTAAATTGCTTACAAATTTATTAATTAATATTATCTGCTTTGAAAATGAATTATCAGTATTTGTTAATTTTATTAAATTTATTAAAAAAAAATGTTTTAATATACTACATATAACTCGCAAATATTATAGTATTTAATTTTAATTAATTAGATTTTAAAAATAAATTGCTTGCAAATTTATTAATTTTTTTATTAATTACTAAATATCTGATTTGAAAATGGATTATCAATATTTGCTAATTTATTAGACTTATTAAAAAATGTTGTTTTAATATAGATATTATTCTTAATTATTACGTAATTAACAGATAAAGGAGTAAAAAAATTAGAATAATATTAAAATTTTACATATTACTTTAACCCTCCTGCAGTGTTCATATAATCACGACAAACATCATATGCTTTAAGTAACTAAAAAAAAAACGGTTAGTTTTTTAAATATAAATCACATGTTTTTAAATTTGTAAACTCTATATATACTTATTCTCTATTCAATATTTAAAATCATTTGAGTTAACAGTTTCTTATTAATACGAAGTTTAAATTAGTGATTTATTTTGAGCAGTGAAACAAGCTAATTATGGAGAACTGGATAAAGTAAGTTCATATTTTAATTTGTTTTAATTATCGTAGAAATGTATAATAAAGGCTAAATGATTATAAATAAAAATGCTAAATGATTATAAATGAAAATGCTAAATGATATAAAATAATGATTATACTTAAAGATGAAATATTAGTAAGAATACAATTACGTATTTTTTTTTATGCGGTTTTTGTATTAAAAAACCTATAATAACAATAAATTCACATTTGGGGCTTTCCCTTATACCCAATTCTACAACAAAAACTCAAATGGTACATCTATATTTTAAATTGTTAATCGTTTCACTTGATGTTAAGTAAGTGGTTTTTCAGTTATAAAGCGAACAACAGAACAAACAAGGGCTGAAGTTTCACTACGCTATGACGGAATAAACCACTTAATTCAGCATTCTAAGACGTTGCGCGAAAGAAAATTGTCGTCCCATCATATGAACCATATGGTTTTATACCATACCACGAAAAAAAAGTGAATATATTATATTATTTTATTTAAAATGAATACGTTCCTTTCAAAGTTTTATTAATAATTGGAGTTAAAACTTAAATGACGGAAGTGTTATTATTAAAAAATGCGTTCAAAAATTTGAGTGAAAAAAATTCCAAATAGTTAAGTAGGTACATACCTATTTTGTTTAAATTTTCTAATAATTTTTAGCAAATAGTAAAATTAATATTAGTTTTTTACTGAACTGAGAAAACTACTTATATTTACTACTGAAAAAGTATTGAAAAGTATGATAAAAGAACTACTTCCATTTACCACTGAAAAATTACTGAAAAACTATTTCTATTCACCACTGAAAAAGTGCTGAAAAACTATTTCCATTCACTCACCATTGAGAAAAAACTACTTCCATTTCATTTACATTTACCACTGAAAAAGTATGAAAAAGTGCCGAAAGGAAGTAAAAAAACTTTCAATGCATTAGTGCAAAACTGATTAATTTTTTTCCAACATTCATATTAAATGTAGTAGAAAAGAAGTACTTCCATTAAGAACTTCTGCATTACTAGGTCAACAGGGTAGTAAGACATTTTCTTAATTTTGTATGTATTTTTTTTATATTTAACATTTCTATAACCTAACTAAATGATTAAAATTTTTTGTAAAATTCTTGATAAATTAAAGAAGAAAAGTATAATAGGTGTATAAGAGTAATAAATAATACGGCTATTCTTAAACAGAGGGGACCCAAAATATCGAGATGACGTCATCACATTACGGTACTTTATATCTCCAAGTTTTCGAATATATATGACATTTGTACCGATGGCGCCATCTAGTGGTCGATAATGCATTACAAAATTTTCTTAACTTTTTGTAGTATGTTACTTAAAAAATCATATTTATGACCTACGACAATATATAGGAACCAACTTATTACAATTATGTAGTAATAATATTTTTTAAATTTTTCTCAATTTTTGCCTTAATACACACCTTGTTTCATCTAAATCGGTGCTACCGTTTTTGAGATATTGCAGTTTCAAGTGGAAATTAAAAAAAAAATGTTTAACTTTCAAAACAACCACTATAACTGTGAAATTTTCAAAAACATCCTGTATTTATATTACACCGTTAGAAATATCTCTTTCCACTCTTTCCAACGGTATATAATAAGTATAGCATATGTTTACAAATAGCCCCACCAGAGAACATAAATTCAAAACTGAAACAACAATTTTATTAAAAAATACTTTTTCATACATTATTTCTCATACATTTATTTTGCCTTTGTGTTTTCTTGTTGAAATATGTGTGTAAAAATGTAAGAAGGATGCACTTTAGAGTTTGATACAATATTAAGTTGGGTTTTAGTAATTTGCTTAGGGGGATTTTGGAGGTGGCAAACCCATAGTTTTAAAATTTTTATTGTTGAAATATGTTCGCAAAATATAATTAGAAAGGACCTTAGAGTTGACAAAATTGGAACTATGCACTTTTTCCAGAATATTTATATATGTATATGTATCAAGATTAGAAGAGATCTTAGAGTGGAATTCTAAATCAGGATTTCCGCTTTTTCCAGAATATTTATATATGTATATAATATACATATATATACGTTAGTTTCTCACTTAGGAGGGATAACTGTAATAATTTGGTTCCTACATATTGTCTTAGGTCAAAAATATGATTTTTTAAGTAAAATACTACAAAAAGTTAAGAAAATTTTGTAGTGTATTTTTCGATCACGAGATGGCGCCATCGGTACTAAAGACATATATATTCGAAAAATTGGAGATATAAAGTACCGTTATGTGATGACGTCATCTCGATATTTTGGATCCCCTATACGGAAGAATATCCATTATTACATTTCAAATTGTTACACAAAATAATTGTTAGATTATCATTTCAAAATAAGAAGTTACTTTTAATATTATTAATTAACACTAATTAATATGAATAATATTCTCTTTTTTTTGCTTAATTAATTGTTTTTTTTTTATTTGTTTATTTATTTATTTTTTTTTCTGAGCACTTTAATATTTATTCTTTCACCGCAAATTATTTTGAAAATTTAAAATTTTTAACTTTCACTTTTTAAATTTAAAATAAAAACCAAACCCTTGGGTGAAACAAGCATTTGTTTGGATGTACATATGTGTACAAAAAAATGCGTACATTATTTAGTTTAGATAAATAGGCATTTGAATATTCCAATATATATATATATTTATATATATAAATATATAAATATTTATATATGTATATAAAATAATATATACGTATACCTATTTATGATCTACATTCATAATTATAAATATGTCCATTTAAAAGTTTATTTTATTTAACGATCCAATCAAAATTTGTCAGTTCAGTGATTCAGAAAAGTGTTTAACTTATTAGTGTGTATATTCAAGGATATAGACGCAAAATATATATAAATGTATTTAAGTGCATATATGTACCTAAATATAAAAGTTCATTCAACAGTATTTATTACATATTTTTTTAAAATTTTTGTTAAATTCTATATGTATATTGTATGTATGTATATTTTATTTTGAAGTAATGTAAATCTTTAATTATTATCAGAATACTACGTACATGTATTAAAATTTTAAAAGCCAAATTATTTGACCGCATCCTACACAATATTATTGCTGCGTTGCTCTTTTAATTTTATTTTAATTTTATTGTTTATAAAATGCAACAATCATAAAACCACAAAAAAATGTAGAATAATACCAAAACAAAAAATATATGTAGATACAACTTTTACGTATGAATTTTGATATTTTAATTTTTAATTAAATTAAAGTTAATCAAAAAACGAGGAGAGTGTAGACTGTGCCAACTCTGGGATACCCGTATGACCGGAATATAGGCATTGGATGATATAATGCTATTTATGCTAATTACTTTTGCACAATTATACATACATAACTTTTTAGACTTTCGGTTATTTATAAATGAAAATATAAGTTGAAAGGCAACTCTTCAAACCTCTTCCAATACACCGACTATATTTTATCAGATGTGGGCCATTAAAGTTACTAACTATTTACAAAATTTCAGAAATCCAGCTTTATAAGGTATATAAAGTTATGCTTATATAAAAAAAGAAGTTGTGTGGGTACTAGTCGAACCTACTGCACTATCCCTACAAAATTTTGCACAAACTTTAGCCACATAAATTTTTTTTGGGAAAATATCAGACACCCAGCTTTTTTAGGTACTTATAAAGACAGCTACTCGAACCTACTGCAGGAGATCAACAAAATTTTGTACATACTTTGGCCATAAAACTATTATTGGTAAAATTTCAGACACCCACTTCATTAGATATAATGAACATATAAAAAAAAAAATTGTATGCTACAGCTACTCGAACCCATGGAGAACACTGGCTGGATCAATAGCGATCACCATAAAAACGAATTTGTGAAAAATTCATATTTCTAGTTTCTTTATTTGTTAAGTTATCGTACAGACGGACGGACCCTACTTTACAGCGTGACAAACGTAAGGGCAAATTTACTATACCCTTTGCACTACTTCAATATATGTGTATAAAAAATAGAGTTTGACGCTGGTTTGTATTGTTGTTTATTTTATATTTACGAGTACTTTATATCAATTTTCGACAATTGCGTAAAGTTTTTATTTAAAATCAATAAGTTTTATAAATTTATATTTTTTTCTTTCATTTGCATGTGAAAAATATAGGTTGTCGATTTATAATATCAGCATTTGAAGATGTAACATTATAGATCCATTTCCGTAGGTACGAATGACATGAAACATTTTTCTAAAGTGTATGCATGCAAAGTATGCTGAAAATTTATTAAGAGTTTTTATTTAAAACATAAACATCATATGCATTCATATTAGGATTAGATCACTGATATGACCCAAACACAAAATTTAGTTACGCAATTGAAGCTAATTTTTTAATTGTTTAGAGCATCGGTTACGAATTAAAAAAAATAATCAATTTCTAAAATACCATTTACAAAATTCCAAAAACAATCAAAAATAAAATTTCACAAAAAAATTTAAAAAAAAAAAAATTTCATTTAAAAATTTGGAAGGATGTAAAGTAGATTGTGTCAACTCAAAACTGCAAATACCATTTTTTTTTTTCGTTTTTTTATTTGACCAAAGTTTTTTTTATTTTTTATTGTTTTTCTAAACACAAGAGAAGGTTTGAAAGGGTAACTAAAAGCTGATAAGAGTTACTATATCTTCCACGTTTTATATTAAGATAGCTCTATAGTCTATATTTAATAAAGCTGGGTATCTGAACTTTTGTCAAAAATATCTAGTTGAGATTTAAGACCTAAGTTGTGCAAAATTTAGTTAGTATAGAGCAACGAGTTCGAATAGCTGCCATACATTTTCTTCTTTAATATGAGCACAACTAAATATCTAATAAAGCTAAGCATTTGAAATTTTGTTAAAACGAATAGCTGCCATACAGCACATACATAACTCATAGAGTTACGCAATAAAATTTTACCAAAAGTAGTTAAACAAATGATATTTTTATATAACAATATGTTCATACCGATATACTAGAGTTGACAGAGTCTACTATACTATGTTTTTCGTATATAATTTTAAACAATCTTAATTTATTTTATCTGTACTCTAACTTTATGTTTTAACAAACCATAAGTATTGCATTAAAATCTGTCTACTTGTTCTATCAATCTAATTTTTAAAAAAACTTTACAATACATAACATTTTAAATTAATTTTCTAATAAAAAGTTTTGTTTATTTCCAATTTACTGCAACCTGCATACTTAATTTATATAGTCCTCATTATTTTGAAAGAAAATGAACGCTAATTGCTTTAAAGTGCATCATCAATACCGCAATACATATTTTAATATATAAGTATGTTATAAAAATAGATCAAACACTTCATAATCTTTTTTCAGTGGTAAAGGGTGCATTTACATAAGTTTATGCATTTGTTATCATTTTAAATTTATTTTTCGTATGTCCGTTATTTTTTTTCTCTTGCGGCTTAATTTAGAAGTTTAGTTTTCTTCCTTTTTATTCAAAATTCAAAATGAATAAATAAATAGATTAATGATTGTGTGACGGTTGCAGCAAAAAAATTTAATAATTAAATTGTTTTTCTTTCTATTGAAAGTGAAACAGAAAAAAAATATAAAAGTACCAGAATGGCTTAAAGCATGTCATATGAACATATATGAACCTTTATATCATATATGTCTTTAAACATATAGATACCTAGATGTAAACAAATTTTCTAGAAAATTATGTTACTCCTACTGTTCTATTCAAAGTGTATCCTATAACATTATAAATATTTTATAATTTTTGTTGTTTTATAAATGGTTTAAACAAAATTACATGTTATGTAGTATTTTGCCATTGATATACTAATGAAAAATAACGGCTACGGTTCAATTAAGTTAAAGTGCAACTAAAAATAATGAAAAACTTTTATTTTTTAACTTTGGCCCAATGAATTTTTGAACGCCACATATTAAAGCCATTTGAAATATTGGAACAATATTAAATATTAAAGAAAATATAATTTGAAATGTAATTTATAGGTAAAAGGTAGCAAAATCTAATTTAAATTTTAAATTCCGAATTTCAATCTCTAAATTATCTTAAAATGCAAATTAGCTGTTTATTTAAATAAGAAACCCAAATATTGTTAAAATAAAATAAAATTACTAATTCAATACGATAACTTCATTATTAGTTGGAAAAATATTATTTTAACCATTTGGAAACTTTTATATAAAACCTTTACATTTTATCTTTCAAAAATAATATTTTAAAAATAGGGAGCTGTGGATTGAGAATGTAATATTTATAACTTAAGTTTATATCACTCTTTTTTTTATCGGGATCTCGTAGAGAAATTATAGAAACAATATTAATGTTGTTTGATATTTTGTAGCTTTTTTCAATTACTTTGTTAGAAAACCGTAATTTACAGCTGGTTGATAGTAGTTTATATATATCTTAATTCTTTTATTTGAAATTACGTATCTATTTATAAAGATATTAACAATAAAGATAATTTAGAAGAAGATATAGAGGTAGGTGAAATGGAAGAATACGATCAAGAATATTTTTATGCACGTGATAATACAAAATCGAAAAAAAGTTCACCACCACCCAGGAGATTTTTAACGCATAATATATCTATTGCACTCGCAAAATATAGGCCCAACAGCTAGAACAAAATATCTATCTATAGTAGAAACCTACTCAGTATATTCCTTCAAAACCTGCCAAATATGGAATAAAAGTTGTTGGATATGTGACTCAAAAATATTATTTCCATTAAAAGGTCAAATTTATACAGGCTTAGACCCCTCTGGGAAAGTGATATTAACCAAGGTGAGCGTGTTGTAAAAGAACTAGTTGCAGATTACAAAGTGTTTGGTAGAAATGTAACATGCGATCAATTTTTTACGTCGCTGAATTTAGCATAGTGCTTATAACTGAATTAAAAGCTTTGTTATTTTCATGGTAAAGTTCCTATTATGTTCCAAATTTAATTTAATTTTGTTTTTTAATTTTAATAAATATAATATTGTTATAGCAATCTCTAAATTTTTTTGTTTTCAAATAAAAATTCAAAACTTTTTATTTTTTTTAAATATTTATTTAAAATTTATTAGGTAGACTCCACATATACCCGGGTATGTTGATTGCACGGTTAAGGTTTTTTGACGACGAAGTTGTTCTAGAAGATAAAGTTAAAGACTTTTTCAAAATTTTTTATACAAAATGGTTTTTAATTCAAATTTATTTAGCTACTGAAAAGCTCAGTCAGATTGTAGCATTGATATTGGTATGACACATTTCTTAAAATCGAAAACATACCCAGGTATGCGGTTGCACACATAAGGGTTAAAAGTGTACAATGAAAATTTAAAAGTAATAGATAATTTAGCAATCTTCAAAAATAGAATTAAACCACATGTGCTGGAAGAAAAATTTGAAAGCACTTTTAAATTTAAAAACTAGAAAAAAACGAGGAAGATTATAGTTGCCCTTGTCAACTTTTAGATACCCGTGCATACCCACTATGGTGTATAAAAAAAACCGTAAAAAAAAAAAAAAAAAACAAACACAAAAAAAATTTTAATTCATTGTCCCATAATTTTAGCTTGAAAAAAAAAAAAAAATTTAATTTATTATCCCATAAGTTTTGCTTAAACAAAAACCAAAAAAAAACCAAAAAAAAACAAAAAACAAAAATTGTACCACCCTAAAACTCCGGTAGTTCGAGTGATGTCCAACTTTGCCAAGTAACTTGTTCTATTACTTTACCTGCCCAATTTTAATTTTAACCTCGTAGCTTCATTAGATTCACAGTTATTGAATCGAAAGTTTTGTATGGCAGCCCCCGAAAATGGAGCCGTAACATTTTAAAACTTCATATAAGTGCTCGATTCATTATATAACTAACCGTGTGTAATTTTTATCGTCGTAGTATAATTTGTTTTGAAGAAATTTATATTGGTGCAAATAAGTTGTATGGCAGCCCCCCAAAAAGGGGGCCCGAATATTTTGAAACTTCATATAAGTGCTCGATTCATTATATAACTAACCGTATGTAATTTTCATCCTCGTAGTATAATTAGTTTTGAAGAAATTCATATTGGTGCAAAGAAGTTGTATGGCAGCCCCCCGAAAATGGGGTCCTAACATTTTGAAACTTCATATAAGTGCTCGATTCATTATATAACTAACCGTGTGTAATTTTTATCCGCGTAGTATAATTAGTTTTGAAGAAATTCATATTGGTGCAAAGAAATTGTATGGCAGCCCCCCGAAAATGGGGCCCTAGCATTTTAAAAATTCATATAAGTGCCGGAGTCATTATAAAACTAAATTTGTGTAATTTTCATCCTCGTATTATAATTAGTTTTGATGAAATTCATACTGGTGCAAAAAAGTTGTATGGCAGCTCCCTGAAGCCTTGGTCCGATTTTAACCAAAAACAATAGGGAACCTAGAAATTGTCTAAAAATGACTTTGTGTGAATTTCAAGACTCTAGCCGTTTTAGTTTTTGAATTATCGTGCTGACACACAGACGGACACACGGACGGACGGACAGACACACAGCTAGATCGACTAATTTTTCGATTCTGAGCCGAACCGTACCCTTGACACTATATCTAGCTCGTCTAGATCGATGCGTTACAAACGGAGGAGCAATTTTAATATACCCGATGTCATAAATGTATGCACGGGTATAAAAAGAAAAAAAATGTTATCAGGTAGCTGTAGCTGAATAAAAAGAAATTTCATATATTAACATTTTTATATATATTTCAATTTTTTAAATTTTCTTTAATGAACTTTGATTTTTTTCAATTATTATACTATACATAAATACTTTAAGTAAAAAAAAAAAATAAAATACGTTTGTAATTTATGAGGCTATAAAGCTATATAAACAAATTATTGTAATTCATAAAAATTATTTTCTGTAAATTATATAAATTATACTATTAATAAAGAAAAAAAAAATAAGAAATACCTTTCAGATTTCCAAATTTTAAAATTGATTTTATACGAATTTCTTCAAGGGGATTAACTGTTACTTTTTACCTTGATATAATTATGCATCATCTTTTAAAAGTACATCAGATGTTGTTAATTTAAGAACTTTATTAATTTCCTTGTTTTTCAAATAATCGTAAGATTTTATATCGTTATGATGTGTTTTTATTGAAAATTGCACATTTCTGACATTTTTAATTTTTATCTAATAGAAAAATATTGTGTATATTATAATAGTTTAATAAGAAGTATAAATGCCAAAAAGGCAAGAGACTATTATAATAATAAGGTAATACTTACTATTGTGTGGCACTACAAATAAATCTAATATATAAAGAAGAATATTTGTTTTTTTGTATGTTTGTTTGTCCAGAACTTACGTGAAAACCACTTGTCCGATTGCCACCAAATTTTACAGGAATAATTTTTGGAGCCCGGGGCTGACAAAGTATGTGCCAAGTTTCAATAAGTTAACAACTTCCGTTATAAGCTTTTTCGTTTTTTTTCTTTGGAGCCGAAATGGTTTGACCAGTTGGCTTTAAATTTTGCACAAATGTTTCTCTTACCTGGCGGAATAATGTATAAGGTGAGCTACTAAAAAATATTTTGTACCCAATTTGTGTCCAATTTTTGAGGGTGATTTTTCAGTCCAAAAGAGAAGATGTAACAAATTTTTGTTGAGTTCGGTTAAGCCGTTTGGGCACGAAGACGCTATGAATTTTTTTTAATATTTTTGATATCGGGCGAAACGGTTTAACCGATTGGCTTGAAATTTTTTAAATGTTCCTCTTAGTTGTATAAAGTTATTTTAACCTATTTCGTCCTGGCGGGCTTCTATCAAATTTTTGGTTCCTGATTTATGTCCAATTACGTTTTTACCGTTTGGGCACGACGACGCCATGACGTTTTCAGTTAATTTTTTTCTTAAACGGTTTAAACAATTTTTGTGAAAATGTTGCACAAGCATCGATCTTTATTACAAAAGCTCATAGATTCAATGAAATTTTTTAATTTACCTTCATTCTAAAAACTCACTCAATTAATAAGATTAATTTTTGTGCTCTTCTCAAAAAGTGGAAAAACTAAATTAGATCATTTGGTTGCGATAAATTAATCCGTTTGTGCACTATTCAATGCCTTTTTTTCTTTTATAACAATATTTTTAAAACTCTTTGCTTTATTCCACAAAAAATTTTTAATGCAAATTTCTAATTTTAATAGTAATAAAAATAAAGTTAAAAAAAATTCTAATAATATGTTTATGTTATGTATGTTATGTAACACCATAACATTTTCCTTCTTAAAATTTTTCGTAAGTCTTAAATTTTTTGCTTTTTAACAATTTATTCAGTGTCAAATTGCGGTCTTCCTTTTTTTTCTAAAAAAATCTAAAAATCCAAAAGTTCAATATCATATATTTTTAAACAATATTGTAGCGAATTATACTGAAATACAAAATATTTAGATATAGACTCAAAGTTAGGGAATTTAGAAAAATTAAAAAAAGAACAAAGTTATGGCTAATTTAGTATACCCTTTTGACTAATAGTCATACGGTTATAATAAAATAATAGATTATTTACACAGAGATTTTCAAAAAAGAGATTTCCTAAAACGACATTTTCTAAACGAGATTTTCTGAAAACGGTTTACATGATCTTTTCCCTTATATGGAACTTATGTGTGTTCTCATTATTATAATAAAGTATGTTCTCTTTTATACTTTTTCAGTAATGAATAGAAAAAATTTTTCACATTTTTTCAATATTAGATAAATACTCCATACCAAAAACAAACACATTAAATAAATTATTAATTTTATATTTATATTGTCATTATTAAAATTTAATTTAAGTTTCAATATATATATTTTCACAATATTTATTTTGAATTTCAATAGGTATATATTTTTACAACAATTTCAAAAATAACAAAATAAAATAATTTTTCTTTACACATTCCCATGGTGACCAAATATAATTTTAAAATAAAAATACAAATAAATAATTTTACTTATAAATTTATAGAAAGTATTGAAAGTGAAGTGGATGCAGAACGGTCCGCAAGGCCTACTTGTTAGGATGTCACATGCTATTCTCCATGTCAAAGCAACAATAACACAATATGTAATCTATCTATATATCTATCTATATATCTGTGGCCAAATGATATAATAGCTTAAGTTGAATAATTCAATTTCGAGATATGACAAGTTGAAACTTTAATTTGATGCCTGAAAAAATCTAATCAGTATTTCGTCCCGATATTCAAGTCGAAAACAACAACAATGTTTTCCAACATTTTTTTTTAATTTTAATTAAAAAAATTTTAATAACAATAGAGAAAATAACTATTTTTTAACATAAGCTTTTATTAAAATTTTGTTTTACTGTGATTAAAGAATCTTATGTCACATAAGCTAATTTATTAAAATAAGTTTACCTAAAAGTTGACCTTAAGTTGACATAAGATATTTTATCGTATTGCAAAGACTCTCCTCTCCTTATTCTAAGCTATCAGCATTATGAATTTAAAATGAAATTAAGCAAGCTTTCCCAATAGTTTTTATAACATTTTTATTCAATTCAAATTCATAATATATTGTAATTTTTTTTAAGATAATAAATTTCATAAAAAAATTAAATCTTTCTTTGAGAAACAAGAATTTATTAATATTATATTGTAACTATGTAAGAATGTATTTATAACTAATATAGAAAAAATAGAAAAATAATATTTTTAAATAATTAAAGAAAAAAATGTATTTGTAGCACATTATGTATAAGGAAAAATTAAATTATTCATCGTTTTCCTCTGTCAAATCTGGATGAAAATCTAAAATATCTTCTGTTTTGAGATTTTCGTAAAAGCTATGGTAGCATTGATCAATTAGTGGTATCATGTCTAATAAATCCTTTTTCTTTTTTATACTTATTGGTACATCACAATTATAAGATTTTTGTAAATCTGTTTCTGAAATTGAATTAATGCCACGACGATGCAAATTTAATACTTGAAATGCCTCATTTTCGTTGAAAGAAGTTTTGAATAATATTGTACCAAACTGTTTTGTGTACCGCAGCCATTTAATATCTTTCCAATAAAATGCTTTTCCATTATTATCGACTTTACGCCACATAAATTTTTGCTTCAAAAGCAAAGAAAAATTCATAAAATGGTTTTGTGTCATTTCAAATACTATGAATTTGTTTTTCACTCCTGCAGATCGCACAAATTGGTACCAATCCCGGGGATGGTGAATTTTCATAGAAGTCTTCTTTTTCTTCCTTTCAATTATAGAATGGTCCACATCACATTCCATATGCGTGTGGCCTGGCACCAAAAATTTGTGATCTATTGTATCAACAGAATGTTCTTCCTGCATAAATAGTTGAAACATTGTTGCCACAAAAGCATTTTTGTTTTGCCCTGCACAGCAATCACTATAAAAAATAATGTGATTTGTCACTGAGGACAAAGTTTTCAAATGTTGATAAAGGCATGACGCTATTTCATTACCACCGCGACGTGCAATAGCTTCATGCCACATGTAACAAATAGGCTGCCCAGTGCTGAAATTATGTACAGTCAAATTAAATGTCCATAGTGGTCTTTTATAAAAAGATACTGATGACTGTAAGAAAGGTGTTGGTAGGCATTGTTCAAGATCGAAAGCAAAAGTTTTTATTGTGGGATCTTGGATGGATTTTTCTTTATCTTTCGATTTACTCAAATATGCTGCATCAGCAGCTTTTAAATGCTCCTCGTGTTGAGTTTTGAGATCTTCTTTTTCCTGTTCTGTTGCAATATCAATTTTCATTTTCAAAACATCACATTTATGGCAGGTGTCAGCTTTTGGCTTTTTAAATGATAAATTTAATGAATGAAATATTTCAGCAAATTTAGTTATGGAAACATGTGTTGAATATAACTTATCGCAGTGCAATTTATGCATTTCCGATATGGACAAATCACTGACTAAATACCTTTTTGACGTATCACGCCGTGTGTAATGTGATTCGTACGCCGGGAATGATTTAATAAAATCAATTATTTCACTTTGTACATCTGGGGAAACTTTTTTGTGGTTAGTATGGCGACCACGTCCGTCTGCAGAAGTTGTGGGTCCTGAAGACTCCAATTTTTTCTTAACAGTAGTTTTAATGAATTGCTCTGTTTCACAAAACGTGTACCTAAAACATTTTTGGCAAACTGATATTTTTTCGCCTCTGATATCTAAATAATAGTAATTAGTTTTATCTCGATTTCGTGGTTTTGACGTACTTTTTTCTTGTCTTGCAAATTTCTTATCCTGTACATCAATCAATCCAGACACATAACTCTGTCTTAATTGCTGGGAACCCAATGCCCAATAGTTTTGGAAAATTTCACTTTGAGCTTCAAACGAAATTTTTAAATTACATTTTTTCCGACAATCTTCTAGTTTTTTGACCTTTCTATGTCCCACTAATTTACCAGATTTTGTTACATATTGTTTTCCAGCATTTCGTTTGATTTTTCGACCTTTCTGATTCTCTTTAATACGACTGATGTCACTATTTTCATCAAATTCCAGCTGTTGATTTTCTCGAATACTATCATCAATTTCCATTAAAAATTGACTTTCCAAAAATTTTCCCGCCGATTTAGTTTCTTGACTCAGAAGACTAGATGATATTGATTCATTATCGCTTGGAACGTAATTTGGGTCTTTTAACTCTTCGTCAGCGTTTTCAATTAAGTCTAATAAAGTTTGCTGTTCTTCAATTGGAGGATTTTCTTTGAAAAAATATAATTATCCAATTAGTGAAACTAGTAGGAATAAATTTCCAAAATTCATTTTGCAACTTACCAGTATTTTCGCGAATTTGGTAATTTTCTTTATTATTTCCAGAATTTCTTTTGGCATTTAATTCAATTGCCATCGACAATATTTTATTAGCCCTATTCATTTTCAGTTAGTAATTTTGAACAAATTTAAGCAGGCAATATTATAAATTCTGTTTCTATTCGAAATATTACAGTAACGCCAAATAAAATAATGAAAAATAAAATTATAAAAGCAAGAATTAATAAATAAAAATTATAGAATTTTAGTTGATTTCTTTCTGATTAGTATTTAGGTACTTACTCTTTTAATTAAAACTTTAATTAATTTATTGTTATGTTTTTTGCCACAACTTTAATATTTCAAATCTAAATCACTTTTAATTTAAATAAATCGTTTTTACTTTTTAAAAGGAAACGTTAAATATGTTTTAAGATGTTTGCAAAACTATTTTATACAATTTTTTATCTTAAGTACTTAAACGTGACTTCATTTGTCTTCAATAAAATAACTAATGTTGACATAAGAATGCATTTTTGAAAAAAATTAAACGATATAATATCTTAAATAACATAAGCCTACTTGATGAAGAAATCGAACTTTCGTTATAATATCTTAAATAACATAAGTCTACTTGATTTAGAAATTAATAATTCTTTATAATAGCTTAAGTCAACATAATTTTAAACAATATATGATAAACACAACGATAAAAATATCTTATGTGAACTTAAGCTTTTTTAAAAAAACGATTAATTATTTTAAGAGTTTTATTTTAACCTAAATCATAAAACTTAAGCTATTTAATTTAAAATTAATATTTGTCATTGTATAACTTAAGAACAATTTCTAACATAAGCTATTATACAAAATGCAAATATCGATAATAACGACGTAAGCTATTAGATTTTTGTTTCAAAAAACCGTTAGTTTTTAACGTATTTTTACTGGAAAAATTTTAGAAGAAAGAAAAACAAATTGGGAATTCAGTTATGACATTATCTCATTTTACGCTTATGTTGACATAAGCTATTATATCATTTGGCCACAGATATATAAAAGGGAAAGTTTGTTTGTATGTAGCGAATAGACTCCTAAACTGCCCAGCCGATTTTCATGAAAATTTGTATACAGAGGTTTTTGGGTACGGAAAGAAATCGTGGCCCAAAAATTTTGCTCTAACGGACCGCCAAGTTGGGGCTGTGGTGCAAGTATTTAAACTTCTTTGTTCTAAAATGAAAACGGTTTGACCGATTGACTTCAAATTTTGTATACGTGATGCTCTTTGAGAATTGAGTTGACCCTATTAACAGTTTTGGAATTTGTTAACCCATGTCGGGACGATGGTTGGTCAAAAAAAATTTTGGGTCATAATTTTGTCCGAAATTATGAAATTCTGCTTTGGCTAAAAAGAAAGCCACAAAAAAATTTTATTGAGTTTCATTAACCCATTGGGGCCCAACAGCTTTTTATAGGTTTTTTCAATACTTAACTCTAAATCAAAAACGGTTCGACCGATTTTCTTCAAATTTTGTATACGTGCTCCCCTGTGAGAATTGAGTTGACACTATTAACAGATTTGAAATTTGTTAACCCATGTCGGCCCGATGGTTGGTCAAAATAATTTTGGAAGCTAATATTGTCAAAATTTGCGAAGTACTGCTTTGGCTAAAAAGAAAGCCTCAAAAAAATTTTGTTGAGTTCCATTAACCCATTGCGGCCCAACAGCTTTTTATAAAGTTTTTGGTTACTTTACTCTAAATAAGAAACGGTTTAACCGATTTTCTTCAAATTTTGTATATGTGTTCCGTTTTGAGAATGAAATTAACTCTGTTAACAGACTTGCAATTGGTTAACCCATGCCGGCCCGACGATTGACAAAAAAAAGATTTGGAAGTAAATTACGTCAAATTTTGGAAAGTAGTTTGTACTGCTTTGAATTACAGAAAGTTTCAAAAATTACTATACCTCCATTGAGAGGCGCAGCAACGCGCTCCGGGTATTAGCTAGTTTTTAATAATAATATTAACATTTTAAAATATAAAAATTAAAAGAATTTACGGCCCTATATTATTACTCACATTGTATTAGTTATTTCACTCATTTTGAGAATTAAATGATAAAGAACGATTGAATTTTGCTGCAATAATGTTTTCTTATGGACCACTCTTTATACCCGTGCATACATATATGACATCGGGTATGTTAAAATTGCTCCTCCGTTTGTAACGCATTGATCTAGACGATTTAGTTTTAGAACCGAGCACGTATGTGAAGTTTAAAAATGTTACGGCCCCATTTTCGGGGGGCTGCCATACAACTTATTTGCACCAATATATATTTCTTCATAACTAATTATACTACGAGGATGAAAATTACACACGGTTAGTTATATAATGAATCGAGCACTTATATTAAATTTCAAAATGTTACGGCCCCATTTTTGGGTTTTTTTTTTTGTTTATTTTTTTAAGCACAAATTAAATAATGAATTAAAATTTTTTTTTTTTTGATGGTTTGTTTTTGTTTTTTGTTAAGCTAAAATTATGAGGTAGGATGAGTTAAATGTTTTTTAACTATTTTATTTTTTTATATTTTTTTTTGTAATACATGTATTATACCCTTATGCTAAATAAATAACGGTTTATTTTATTTTATACAACATATTGAGTATGCACGGGTATCTAAAAGTTGACAAGAGCTACTATATTCTACTATGCTACTATTTGTTTTTGCTTTATAAATTAAAAGTTTGTCTATAAACATCCAATATCCAATATTTATTATAAATTATGTATTAGTTTTTATTATAAAAGTGTTTTTGATTAAAAAATATATTTATTTTAATTATAATTATTAATTATGGCAATTCTTAAAAATTACTGTCAAAATAAATTTCATATATAAAATTACATAAAAAACAAATAAATGAACTCAAGATATGTCAGTTTATTAGACAAAAATAAAAAAAAAAAAACAAAAAGATTTTCTAGGAAATTTAAATTGACACATAAGTTACGTACCTTTTGCATAGGAAATAAATATACAAAAAAAAAGCAAATTTTATTGTTTTATTAAAAATTTATTCAATATTTATAAACTTGCAACGGCAAAAATGCTTTCAAAATCAAAAGTACATCAAATTAAAAATATAATTAAACATTTTTTACAGAAACGCTATTTTGATATAACTAGGTATGAGCGATTAAAATATCCAAGAACTAGTGATATAAAAATTTATGTAGCAGATAATGAAAATGACAAACAAATTGCTGCTCATTTCATCAGTGATAATTTTTTAAGAAGTGATCCATTATGTAAAGCATATAAAGCTGAAGTAAATGAAGAAAGTTTAAAAGTATTTAAAGATTTATGGTTAGATGAAATGCAATTTAATATGACAATTATAGCAAAATTAAATTTAGACCAATCGGTATGTGGTGTTTGTGTTAGTCATTATTTTGATCAAGAAAGAGAAATGAAACTTTTACAAAAATATAGTGAGCAAGCCAAATCAATCAAATTAGATCGTTTACATGATCTTTTCAAAGCAAGATATGAAATAACAAAAAAAGGAAAATTTCAAAATTCGACAAAAACATGTGAACTCAGTGCAATTGCTACTAATAAATCATTTTCAAATAATTTAAGATTAGATGAACGTTTAGTTCGCGAATCTATAATAAAAGCTAAATTAAGCAGGTATGAAAGAGTTATATGTGAGTGTACTGGTTTACATTTTCGAGAATTACTAGAAAGCTTAGGATTTTGTATAAGCTGGCAAGAATTAATAAAAAATTTGCCTGGATCTTTACAACACAAAAAAGAAGAATATTTAGAAAGACCAGTTTCTATTTATAATAAAAATACAGATTGGCATAAACTTTCTGACGAATAATAAATAAATAATACATTCAAATAAATATACATAAAAATTTAAATAAACAATTTTTATAGTTTTAATTTATTTGAAATATTGTTTTACTGTTATATAAAATGTAGGTTCTAATTTTTTTACATTATTATACACTTTCATATTAATTTGCCGGTCTATGGTTTTATTTTTCAATCTATCACACTGCGAATTCTTAATGTTAGAAGTCCGATCAGAAACTTATAAGAATTTTAGGGTGTAGAGGATGGCGAAGCGGTTTCGGTTGTAAAAAGATATAATAAAAAAAATTACAAATAAAATAAATTTTTTGGTAGTTTTTTGGAAATATTTCGATTTGAATCTAAGCCAAAATTAGGAAACAATATACATAACTTAGCAACATTTTTTAAAAATATATACATATACAAAAGGTTAATAGGTGGAAAGTAAATCATTATTAAAACAAAATAAATCTAAAAAAAATTTTTGAGTCTTTTATTAACAAACAAATATTTTATCGATTGGTTTATTAAATTTAAAATTTAAATAAACAGGTACTTAAGTAAAAAAAAAAACTTAATTGAAATTTAAAAAAAATATTCACCATGAAGTTTGAACCAACAATCCCAACATTTTATGAAATACAAAACATACAAAAAGTAAACTACTTAACTTATTGTATCTATCTTTAAGAATCGAAGTATAATCTGCGTAATACAACATGTAACGGATGCGAAATGATTTTATTTTAATATATGAAATTGATATACAATATATGTATATATATGTATATAATAGTTGTGTCAAATGTAATTTTATTTGTATTTTGCGATTTATAGATAATAATTTGACATGAATATGCGTGTGCGTATTTTGTCTATGGTTTACATAAGAAAAAAAAAATACTTTAATGAATATTTTCATTAATGACAATATTAACATTTCTAATTAGATTTCCTACCATGTTATTGTCATATTATTATCATATATAGGTATGTATGTAGAAAAATTATAAAAGACCATAAACAAAGAACTATGTATATGTAGGTATGTTGTTAATAATTATACCCGTATGACTATATAGTCCAAGGGTATAATAAATTTGCCATTACGTTTGTGACGCAGAGAAGGAGGGGGGTAGATATAGACTCAAGTGTATGGATCGGATCAGAATCGAAAAAGAAATCGATTTAGCTATGTATGTCCGTCCGTCCGTCCGTCATCACGATAACTCAAAAAGTAAAGGAGCTAGGATTATGAAATTTCACAAATTCATTTTTATGCAAAAAACGTATGGATTGGAGGGGGGGGGGGTAGATATAGACTAAAGTGTATGGATCGGATCAGAATCGAAAAATAAATCGATTTAGCTATGTATGTCCGTCCGTCATCACGATAACTCAAAAAGTAAAGGAGCTAGGATTATGAAATTTTTACAAATTCGTTTTTATGCAAAAAACGGAATCGAGTTTTAAATTCAGCCATTTTGGTCCACGGGTTCGAGTACCTGCCATACAACTTCTAATTTTATATGAGCATTACTCTATACCTATGGAAGCTGCGTGTCTGAAATTTTGCCAAAAGTAGTTTAGTATAATGGCCAAAGTTACTGCAAAATTTGGTTGGTCTACTGCAGAGGGTTCGAGTAGCTGCCATACAACTCCTTCTTTTATATGAGCTTTACAATACACCTGATAAAGCTGGGTGTCTGAAATTTTGCAAAAAATAGTTTAGTGTAATGGCCAAAGTTACTGCAAAATTTAGTTGGTCTACTGCTGAGGGTTTGAGTACCTGCCATACAACTCCTTCTTTTATATGAGGATTATACTACACCAAATGAAGCTGGGTGTCTGAAATTTTGCCAAAAATAGTTTAGTGTAATGGCCAAGGTTACTGCAAAATTTGGTTGGTCTACTGCAAAGGGTTCGAGTAGCTGCCATACAACTCCTTCTTTTATATGAGCATTACTCTACACCTAATAAAGCTGAATGTTTGAAATTTTGCCAAAAGTAATTAACCGGATGATATAATGTATATGTTATGGTCATACGGGTATCCCAGAGTTGACACAGTCTACTCTACTACACTCTTCCTCGTTTTAAATATAGGTATACTTTTATTAAATTAAAAGTAACTGCACACCCTAAAATGTAGAAAATAAAAAATTGATTGTAGGTCTTGAGATATTTGTTACTGTGTTAATATTAAAGTAAATTGCTGGTATAAGAAAGAGTTTTTTTTAATACTTGAAAACTTTTAAGCTTAAAATATTGAAAATTTTCATTAACAAAAATTTATGGAAGTTCTTTTGCATTTAAATGTGTTTAAGTATAAAAGTAAATTGCTGGATTAAGATTAACAGAAAGAAGAATTGTCACTCATTAATATTATTAATAATAGGGTTTCGGTACTTAAATTTATCGTTATATACGAAACTTTTTTTAAAAATGAAAAAAAGCTCCATAAAAAAAACTAACTAATAAAAAATAAGTGAAAAGTCTTTGATGCAAATTTTTCTTCTATCGCAATATTTAATTAACAATATAATAAGAACTAAAATTTCTTCTACACCTAATGATAATTTAATGCAAGTTTGCCAGGGAAAGTGTAAAGTAAATAAGTTCATGGATTGGGAAGTTACATTATTCATAATCACGCAAATCCAAAGGAAATTTGAAATTGTTCAAGTTTGTTTTGTTTTACTTGAAATAAATAATATAATTTATAATTATTTGAAAATAATTTTTTTTTTTAAAAAAATTTTTGAAAGTCTTTTCCGATTTTTATTATTTAAGTATGATAATATGAAAATATACAAGTAAAATATTAGAGGTAAAACAATGCAAGCAGTATTTGTCTAGGCAAGCTGCTATATTAGGAAGCATTTTTCAGTTGGTTAGAAAATTAAAGGTGACTCTTTTTCCAGAGTATTTATTAATTTATGTAAGTATGCAAAACTTTGATTACAAAATCAGGATTCCACTTTTTTTCAAAACAGACCTTTAAAATGTAGTTTATATATAAAATTATATACGTCAAACTAACTCCAAAATTTGTGTATATTATTTTTGATATTATAGTTCAAGCTAATTAATATTTGTTTTAATATTGCCCTCATGTGATAACTGCATAAGTGAGTTATGACCCCCCACTTTGAGTCAAAACTCTCAGTGTCAGAAGTCAAAAAGCTAGTTATGGCTCATTATTTTGAGTCTTAAGTCCTTTAGGCACTTATATCAGACTAAATGAGTCTTATACTAAATAAGTCGCTTAGGGAATAATGACCCTGGGGGTTATGACTCTGCAACAATTTTTATACTTATGATAATCGAGGAAGATTATAGTTGCTCTTGTCAACTTTTCGATACCCGTGCATACCCACTATGATGTATAAAATAAAATAAACCGTTATTTAATTTCCTTATGCTATTATATATGTAACAAAAAAAATACAAAAAACTAAAATAGTTAAAGAATATTTAACTCATTATCCCATAATTTTTGTTCAAAAAAAACAAAAAAAAAATACTGAAAAATTTTTAACATTATCCCATAATTTGTGCTTGAAAAAAAAAAAAAAAAAAAACCATAAAAAAAAAAAAAATTCGCCCACTCTAAAAGTTGGTCCGAGTGATGTCCAACTTTGCTAAGTAACTTTGCCCTTTTACTTCACCTACACAGTTTTAATTTTAACCTCGTAGCTTCATTAGATTCACAGTTATAGAATTGACAACTTTGTATGGCAGTTGTCCGAAAATGGAGTCGTAACATTTTGAAACTTCATATAAGTGCTGGATTCATTATATAACTAACCGTGTGTAATTTTCATCCTAGTAGTATAATTAGTTTTGAAGAAATTCATATTGGTGGAAAAAATTATACGGCAGCTCGCCGAAGCCGTAGCCCGATTTTAACCAAAAACAATAGGGAAACTAGAAATTGTCTGAAAATGACTTTGTGCGAATTTCAAAAACTCTAGCCCTTTTGGTTTTTGAGTTATCGTGCTGACACACGGACACACGGGCGGACAGACACGCATAGCTAGATCGATGCTGATCCGATACGCACCCTTGACACTATAACTTGCTCGTCTATATCAATGCGTTACAAACGGAGAAGTAATTTTAATATAACCGATGTCATATATGTATATGCACGGCCCACGGGTATAAAAATATTTAAACTATATTATAAGATTATATCACTAGTTTGGTACTGTATTAGTTAATTTTTAAACAGGATATGTAAAATTTTGAACGGATTTTCAAAATTTGTATGGCTTAAACACTGGAATAACTAAATTTTTTGCACTTATTCGCTTATTTTACTTGTCTTTTGTCGCTTAGTATTTCATAATCTAACTTTTTGAGTAATTGTAGAATTCAAAATTTGTATGGTAACTCCGAATATTTTTTAAAACTTGATAATTGCTCAAATAATAATAAATTTAAAATACCACAGAAAGTAGTTAATTAATTTTTGAACTTTAAACTTACATTCATATAAATTTCATATATTCTCAAACTGAATGGTCAAAGATGCCACTATTTATTATTAATATTAAGTTAGGTAAAATAAAATAGGTTAAAAAATTAGGATTATTATATTAGCTTAGTTTTGAAAAATAGAAAACTTGTTTACCATGATGTAATAGTTATGTAAAGTCTTTCACCCAGTTAAATTTTTTTTTCTTAATGCTAATCAAGAGAATTCAAAATTAAAACTTAAGAAAATAAAAAAGTAAGCAAACACTTCTTATTTCTTAATGGGTGGTGCTCGATATAGATGTAGATATAAGAACACATTCAGTCTTCTTTGAGCGTTTGAAAAGTATGAAACGAAAAGTATACGCGATAAAAATTGAGATAGAGAAAAAAAATTATTATTGAATACGTTTTTTCAAGTTTTATGTTTTACTTTGTTATATTTTACTTTTTGAGTAATTGTTTTTTTTTTTTTAAGTATTGGAACATCGTTTTTGTTGTATTTATTTCTTGGTTTAATATTGATACGAGTCATTACACCTGAAATACTTTTTTAAAAGCATAGGATTGTTAGCTAAACAAATGGATTTAAAATATTTTTCAGGTTTGTATGTTATACATAGTTAAAGTTTATTAAAAACAAGTAAATGTTAAAGTAATAAACTATTTTTATTGTCTAAATAGGATTGCTATGCAATTTATCATGGATTTTTCAAGTAGTTTGTTTGTTTGAATATTGTGATTATCATTTATTATTAAATAAGTCAACACCAAAAATGTATATTAATTCACCAAATTATCCAAATAAATATCCGTCTGGTTCATCTTGTCGTTTTATGGTTATAGCGCCTATTGATTATCAAATTAATTTTAACTGTCGTATAGATTTTGATAAGGTAAGTATTTATAATTTTTTGTTTTAAACTGTAAATATGTTCTACTTCAATTCATATCTGCAGTAAAGGTTTTATATACATGTAAGTTTTATTAAATGTTTTCTTAAAATTTAGAAATGTTGTTCCTATGGGAGCAAAATTGTTGTATTTACTAACTAAACAATTAATTTTACATTGTAGATGTTGCCGGATTTTTGTTCTAAATGGCATGAAATATTGACATTTATTATTACTTAACTTATTTGTAAGTTTAAGTTGGTTTATAAATTGGACTTGTACTGAACATTTGAAATTTTCTAACTTTTGTTCCGTATATATTAGATATTAATTGTTTGAATTTATTTTTGAAAAAGTTTAATTTATTTTGTTAATTGAAAATATGATGGGATGTCAAGAGCATTTGCTCAGTGGTGATAAAATTTTATAGATATTGTTTTGTAATTGTAATAATATCTTTTAGATATATATGATAATACATATCTTTAAAATTTAACTGCTGTTTAAATATAAAGCGAATGGTATTAATATATTTTAAGTTCTTACACCTTTTACAATTTGTTTGTAATTGTTTTTATAAAAGCTTATTGATTTAGATTCATATAGTATTACTTTGTAAAAAATTAGAAAGAAATAGATCATTTTTAAAAAAAGTATTTTAAAAGGGGAAAGGCATTTCTTATACTCTAAACTGCTTAGTTAATTATTAATCTAATACATAGTTTTAATTTTCTTACTAACTAATATTCTTTTCCTGTTTGATGTCTTAAATAACAAGATTTTAATAATTTTTTGCAGAATGCTGATAAAAGCTGTTCAACTGAATTTTTTTATTTTAATGTTCAAGGTTCTACTTTAATACCAGGTTCAGAATATTTTTGTGGTAAAGGAACCTTTAATAGAATAAGTTCGAACAATATTGTAGTAATTTCTTACAACTCTTTGAGTTCCGATGTTGGTGGATGGTTTTCTTGTTTAGCTACAATTAAACCAACACCATGTACATGTGGATGGAGTAATCTAACTATAGAAACATCTAATTTATCAAATGATTATAAAAATGATGTCCTTAGTCCAAGAATTGTTGGTGGTCAGTCGGTTTTTAACAATGAATTTCCATCAATGGTTGGAATTTTTCATTTAGCTTATCAACGAATATTTTGTGGTGCAACTATAAGTAATTTTTAAAATTCTAAAATAGATTAAGATACTTGGTTTTTAATTTGTTTTTGAAAAATTGCAGTTCATCGACGTTTTTTGTTGTCGGCAGCCCATTGCTTTTCTAGTAATGAAACAAGTGATCCAGAAGAGTTAAATGCTCTGGTTGGTGACAATGACATAACAGTTAGTAAGTCAGTTTTTAAGTTGGTTTTTATAAATGTTTAATTATTTTAATATTGTTTAATTTTCAGATAGTCTTTTAACAAAGCTGTATAATATTGAGTTAATTATTTCTCATGAAGATTATGATCCACAACAAGTTACAAATGATATTGCAATCATTAAAACTGTAGACGATATTTCTTTTAATAATGGTGTAGGACCAGCTTGTTTGCCTTATAAATTTGTTGCTAATGATTTAGTTGGTTCAAAAGTAACTTCAGTTGGTTGGGGTACAACTAGTTTTGGTGGTTTACAATCAAACATTCTTTTTAAAGTTGATTTAGATGTCATTTCTTTAGTGCAATGCCAAGTACAAATTAGAAATATAAATTTTGGACAATTTTGTACTTTTACACAAGGAAAAGATGCTTGCCAATTTGACTCGGGGGGTGGTCTGTATTATCAATCTGATGGTAAATTTTTTGTTGTTGGAATTGTCAGTTTTGGTTTCTCATGTGCTACAACATTTCCATCTGTTAATACAAGAGTTAGTACATATTTGATTTGGATTCAAAGGAAATTACCTGAGCTAAAATTTTGTTTTAAATAAATATTTAAAAAATATTTATTAAATATACTTACTCAATTAAAACTTTTGAGAAACTTATGACAGGTTGTGCAAAATTTAATTTTATGAATTGAATTTTCTTTTCACCAAATTATTAACAAGTTCAATTTTTTCAAGAAACTTATTGATAGCATAAAAAGGCAAAAAATAATATTTTTTATATCCCACTCACACAATTTTAGGATGCACTATTACGTTTAAAAAATAAAAAAATGATTCATAATTGAATATAATTAAACAGCTAAATAGTTATTTAGATTTGTTAAGTAAAACGAAATTCGCTAAATAGTAGAATAATATATGTTTTATTTTTTGTTTTCAATTGTAATTTAACTACCAAAATAATTGCTCATATAATACATAAATATGAATATACTTATATCATGTAAACCTAAAACCAAATATAATACATGTATATAAACACATATATCTTAACATCAAATATAGACATATAATGTCTTTATTATACCCGTATGACTATAGGCCAAAGGGTATAATAAATTTGCCAATAAGTTTGAAACGCAGAGATATAGAAACGGGGTAGATATAGACTCAAGTGTATGGATCGGATCAGAATCGAAAAATAAATCGATTTAGCTATGTATGTCCGTCTGTCCGGTCGTCCGTTTCACAAATTAGTTTTTATACAATAGCCGTCATCGCTATTGAAATCCAGCCATTTTTATCCACAGGTTCGAATACCTCTCCCATACAACTTCTTTTTTTTTTTAGGAATACTCTAACCTAATCAGTGATGGAAACCATTTAATTTTTTTGGTTGGTTTGGTTTCGTGGTCCGAAAATATTATAGTCTTGGTTTTGGTTTCGGTTTGCCAAGCCATGAAAACCTTGGTTTGGTTTTGGTCTTGGTTTGGTTTTATTGAAAAGAAATCAATAAAGTAAATCTTCAATTGAATATATTATAAAAAATAATTTATTAAAAAATTAAAAATATAACAAAAACAGAATAATAATAAATTCAAATCCAATATAAGTAAATCCACCAGCATTATAAAAATAAAAACTATATATATAGGAACTGAAAATAAAAAAATTATCCATTATTATATTATTTACAACATATATGTAACATTAAAATTACCTATAAAAACGAGATCAGGAGTTTAGTTTTAGTAAGAGCATATTTTGCAATACCTCTTCCCCCAACCTTTCTCTCTGATCACTTAAAATAAATTTAAGAGCAGAAAATGCTCTTTCAACAGACACTTGCGTAGCAGGTACAGCAAAAATAATTTGAGCAATATTGTATAGTTCTATTTCAGATTGTTTTCTATTTTCCCAATATAAAATAGGATTATCCGTTTTTGGTATCCTTTTTATATTGTCAAAAGCGTCAATTCAATATGAAATTAAAAATGTTTCAAATTTTTTTATTCGTGAGGGCTAGATTATGCATTTCAAAATGAAAAGAGCTGAATTGCAAGTTTTGTTTTGAAAAAGTCTAATGGCTTTTTAAGTAAAAATTTTAATTGCTCCTGCAGGATTTTATTTCATTTTAAATTAAAACCATAAAACCAACTAATTTTTTAGTGGTTTTGGTATGGTTATGGTTTCTGTATTTTAAGTTATGGTGGTTTTGGTTTTGGTTTTGGTTCCTTAAATTTTGACTGGTTTTTTGGTTTTTTGGTTTGGTTCAAAACCGGTTTCCAACCCTGAACCTAATGAAGCTGGGTGTATGAAACTTTTCCAAAAATAGTTTAGTGTAATGGCCAAAGTTACTGCAAAAACTCCTTTTTTATATGAGCATTAACTCTACACCTAATGAAGCTGGGTGTCTGAAATTTTGCCAAAAATAGTTGATTGTAATGGCCTAATTTGATTCAAAATTTGGTTGGTCTACTGCAGTGGGTTCGAGTAGGTGCCATACAACTCCTTCTTTTATATGAGCATTATTCTACGCCTGATGAAGCTGGGTGTCTGAAATTTTGCTAAAAATAGTTCAGTTTTATAGCCAAAGTTTCTGCAATATTTGGTTGATCTTCTGCATTGGGTTCGAGTAGTTGCCATGCAACTTTTTTGATTTTGATCCGATCCATATACTTGAGTCTATATCTACCCCACCCCCTCCCCCCTATTTCTCTGCGTCACAAACGTAATAGCAAATTTATTATACCCTTTGACCAAATAGTCATACGGGTATAAACATAATGAAATCGTTTTGGTGGAGTTCAATTCACCTTTTGTATTTGAATATAAAATAGGGTGGTTTCATTTATATGAAACATTAGGAAGAAACTCGCATTTGGTAACTGCATTTACCAAAGTTTTACCTGTTTAAAATTAAAATTTACGTTTGCGGTATGTGAGTATCTAAAATTTTTAGAATTCGCGTACACTTGGGACAAAATATACTGTTGAAAACATACTAATAGTATAAAATATATATGTAAGAAAGGGATTTTAATGCTTATGTTGGTTTAATATAAACAAACAAGAGTTTTTTACGAACTACAAAAAAAAAAATAACTGTTTCAAAAATAATATAAAGAATTTATGTTTAAAAAATATTTTTCCTCAAAACTATAATAAGTAACATTACAGAAAACGAGGAACAGTGTAGTAGAGTAGACTGTGTCAACTCCGCGACACCCGTATGACCGGAATATAAACATTATATCATCCGGTTAATTACTTTTGAAAAAATTCAGCTTTATGATGTATAAAGTAAGGCTCATGTGATATATGAAGTTGCATGGCAACTACTCGAACCCAATGCAGAAGATCAACTAAATATTGCAGAAACTTTGGCCATAAAACTAAACTATTTTCAGCAAAATTTCAGACACCCAGCTTCATCAGGCGTAGAATACTGCTCATATAAAAGAAGGAGTTGTATGGCAGCTACTCGAAACCACTGCAGTAGACCAACGGGTATCGCAGAGTTGACACAGTCTACTTTACTACACTCTTACTCGTTTTTTGAATAAAATTAATTTAAAGGTATGAGTATTGCCATCATTATTTAGTATGTTAAGTATTTATAATACTTCAAGATTTGAAATATTTGTTTTACATGTTGGCAAGGTCTCGCAAGTTCTTGTGTATTATATATATGATATTTTTAAATTATATTTAGTCACCCGTACGGGAATCGAACCCGCACTCCCTTCGGTTAGTAAGAACAATGCTATGTTATTTTTTGTTTCACAACTCTTGTTTAAATTTAAATCGAAATATTTGTTGCCAAAGTTCTTTAATGTACCTACTAATGCTTAATTATATAAATAAATAAAATAATTATTAAAATTAATAAATGCAGTCACAGTAAAGTTAATATAAAAGTATTTATTTAAGTAAAATCTGCTACTATATTTTATATTTATTATGATATAAGCTATTGTGATATAAATTAGATATGATCTGATCTGGGTTTGAAGTATTTAAAAGCATATAATATAATAAAATAAAAAAATAAAAAAAAATAAAATTATTTATTTTCATAAAATATGAAAATAAAATAAAAATATTTTGTATTATTGTCTGGTTTGCATTTTATTTTATATAAACGATCCCCAAACCAATTTGAAGAGTTTTTGATTTATTTATTACAACTTATTGATGATGATGTTCATAAATTTTGGAGTCCAAAAGTGTAAGATGGACGAAACCAATTCACTTTCTTTTCAAAGTAACAAAAAAGAATGTTGGTGTTGATATGTAATCATGTCTGAAGACGCCCAAATAAATTTATATTTCTTTTATACTCGTATATTGGTGTAAAACCTTTAAGGTGGAATAAAAATTTTTTTGTATTTAATAATATTTAATAATTAATGTTACTTATGCTTTGGCCGCAATGATCGCAGCTATGACGAACATAAACATAATTGGTTTTTCAATGATTGAACTGAAAGTAAAGTAAAAATTTTATTTTATTTTAAATTTTTTAATTTTATTATTTATAAAATAAATAAATTTAATTTTTTGATTTTTATTATTCTTCATTTTAAACAATTAGCTGTTAAAGTAGCCCAGAAATTAAAAGTTGCTTACTTTTGCGCCAAGGCTGTGTTTTTCGAAGTTCATTCTTTATTTTTGATATTCGGAAAAATTCGCATTGTTATCTAAAGATATCGTACAAAAACTTTTGTGCGGTAGAAAATTAATTTTTAAATAATAGTTTTGAAGAATAAAAATTTATCTAATAAATCTATATATATAAAAGGGAATGTTTGTGGGTTTGTTTGTTTGTTTGTTTGTTTGTTTGTTTGTTTGTTTGTTTGTATGTAGCGAATAGACTCCTAAACTGCCCAGCCGATTTTCATGAAAATTTGTATATAGGGGTTTTTGGGTACGGAAAGAAATCGTGGCCCAAAAATTTTGCTCTAACGGACCGCCAAGTTGGGGCTGTGGTGCAAGTATTTAAACTTCTTTGTTCTAAAATGAAAACGGTTTGACCGATTGACTTCAAATTTTGTATACGTGATGCTCTTTGAGAATTGAGTAGACACTATTAACAGTTTTGGAATTTGTTAACCCATGTCGGGCCGACGGGTGGTCAAAAAAAATTTTGGGTCCAAACTTTGTCCGATTTTACGAAATTCTGCTTTGGTTTAAAAGAAAGCCCCAAAAAAATTTTTGTTGAGTTCCATTAACCCTTTGCGGCCCAACAGCTTTTTATAGGTTTTTTCAATACTTTACTCTAAATTCGAAACGGTTTGACCGATTGACTTCAAATTTTGTATACGTGATGCTCTTTGAGAATTGAGTAGATACTATTGACAGTTTTGGAATTTGTTAACCCATGTCGGGCCGACGGGTGGTCAAAAAAAATTTTGGGTCCAAATTTTGTCCGATTTTACGAAATTCTGCTTTGGCTTTAAAGAAAGCCCAAAAAAAAATTTTGTTGAGTTCCATTAACCCATTGCGGCCCAACAGCTTTTTATAGCTTTTTTCAATACTTTACTCTAAATTCGAAACGGTTTGACCGATTGACTTCAAATTTTGTATACGTGATTCTCCTTGAGAATTGAGTTGACACTATTAACAGTTTTGGAATTTGTTAACTCATGTCGGGCCGACGGGTGGTCAAAAAAAATTTTGGGTCCAAATTTTGTCCGATTTTACGAAATTCTGCTTTACCTTTAAAGAAATCCCCAAAAAAAATTTTGTTGAGTTCCATTAACCCATTGCGGCCCAAAAGCTTTTTATAGGTTTTTTCTATACTTTACTCTAAATTAGAAACGGTTCGACCAATTGACTTCAAAATTTGGATACGTGATGCTCCTTGAGAATTGAGTTGACACTATTAACAGTTTTGGAATTTATTAACCCATGTTGGGCCGACGGGGTGTCAAAAAAAATGTTGGGTCCGAATTTTGTCCGATTTTATGAAATTCTGCTTTGGCTAAAAAGAAAACCCAGAAAAAAATTTTATTGACTTGCATTAACCCATTGGGGCCAACAGCTTTTTATAGGTTTTTTCAATACTTAACTCTAAATTAAAAACGGTTTGACCGATTTTCTTTAAATTTTGTATACGTGCTCCCCTGTGAGAATTGAGTTGACACTATTAACAGATATGGAATTTGTTAACCCATGTCGGCCCGACGGTTGGTCAAAATAATTTTGGAAGCTAATATTGTCAAAATTTGCGAAGTACTGCTTTGGCTAAAAAGAAAGCCCCAAAAAAATTTTGTTGAGTGATTTGGAAGCAATTAAATTACGTCCAATTTTGCGCAATACTGATTTGCCCAAAGAGAAAGTGTAGTTCCGTTGACCCAGTGGGGCACAGTGGCTTTTAATAGATTTTTGCGTTACTTAACTCTAAAGTAGAAACGATTTGACCGGTTTACCTCAAGTTTTATATGTGTGAAGCAACTTGAAAATGGAGTTGAGTCTGTTAACAGTCGGTCTTGCGATTTTTCAAAAAAATTTTTTGGTAGTAAATTACGTCAAAATTTGGAAAGTAGTTCGTACTGCTTTGAATTACAGAAATTTTCAAAAATTACTAGAATAATCCTAGAAAAATCGTTTTAAAAAAGATTGCTTTCACACATTTTAAAATTTACATGTGTAAACCGTGTGTAATTTTTGTGTTAACTTTTTGCAGTAACATCAACTTCAGTTAAACCTCCGTTGAGAGGCGCAGCAACGCGCACCGGGTATTAGCTAGTTATTATATAAAAATTATAAGCGATTTTTTGTATGATAGAAATTTCAAATTTAGGGAATAAGTATGAACATGTATGTTGGAATGTTTGAAAGTATTTGTTGGAATATTAAAATATACCTTTTTTTATTTTTAAAAATAAAATTTATGTTTAACAAAAAAATATATAATTTTTTATTAACTTTTGTATAAAAAATAGTATTACTGTTATTCTGGTTACGGATAAAACTCTAATTATTTTTGTGTAAAGTATATTTATTGAATAAATAAAAAATGGAGGTACTTAACTTTTACTTTATATAAAATAGAAGAAACATAAAAAACTAATAATTTCTGTAATGTTGTCTATTTCTACTTTTTCAATTAATTTACCATGCAATTTTCCTTTAATTAAATTTAAGATTTTTTTTATATTTTTTTAGTATGATTTTACCCAGTTTTTCATTAAGTGATTTTACTTTTTTTTTAAATTGTTCCTATTTTGTATTGTATACTTGATTCATTTCAAATTGTTGTAACGACATCCTAAAAGCTTTTTATGATTCTCTTTTGATTTTTAGCACATTTTCAAAAGATTTTGTAAAAATGGACCTAAATGGTTTCAATCTGCTCGTTCATATGTTTTCGTACAAAAACTTTTACACTCTCTAGAAAAGAGAGAAGTAATATTAACTACGGGTAGGTATTACAAAAAAAATAATTTCATGGAAGAATTTTTTTTGTGGCTCTACCCGTAACAGATCAACAGCCCGCCTAAGTCTGAAAGAGCCCTATATTTAAATAAAGACAGCTGCTTTTATTAGTTTTATCAATTTTTGAAACGCAAATTCATTATCGTACGTTACTAAAAATTTACAGTTATGCAAAACTCAATTTTTTGCAAAATTTTTGACCCCTCATATATTCTCAACGGTTTTAGTTAAGGGCTTTAAATTTTAGAAAAAGTTAGATCGCTAGAAGTTAGTAGGAGTCGGTTATGAAAATTTTTTTTTTCCTGTCTCTTTTTTGGAATCTGTAAGGGGTCGAAAATTGAATTTTTGCTATTTTTAAGCACCTGTAACTTGTACCCGTCAAAATTTTTTATATTTTACCATGCCTTAAAAGTTTTTCTTATATTTAAAGGGGGTTCTTAAAATTGAAAGAAAAGTGTATCTTAGTTTTAACTTATTTTGCTTAGATAATAAAATTCTAAGAAAAATTCCAGATTTTGGGGGAGTTCAAAATTTAATTCCTAAAAACACCTAAATTGGGATGGGGGAAGTGGAATTATATCCTCATTGAACGGCTATTAGGATTTAAAATATCCTATTTTATAAATCAGTAACTAAGTCAACAATGTATATATTTCCAAAATTAAACTCAGTATAAAACGCTATATAATTTGATAATGTGCTTTTTTAAAAACCCTTGGTTTTTTAGTACTTGTTGTTTTATAACCTTGTTTGTGAAAAAAAAGTTAAGGTTTTTACTATTTAAATTTTCTAGGTGCTTATTGTGAGCAATATAAAAAAAGTAAGAAAACACTATAAACATGTATAATTTTTTTTTGTAATTACTTTATCATCATTTTAAGGACATTTGAAGTATCTACTTTGTTATATAAATAGACTTTCCGCTTTAATATTTTTGTTTTTGATATAAATATATTTAATATACCTATTATACATGTATTGGTTATATATAAATTTATATTTTTATATTTCACGAATATGTATATAATTGGTATAGTTTTCTGTGTTTACCTTTATAACATTAGATAAATGTTGGGGATATTATTGTTAGCTTTGTAATAAGTACTAAAATTTAATACTATTGTTCCTATAGAAAGAATATTTTTTTATTTGTATTTTAACGTTTTTACTAATTTTTAGAACATTGTTAAAAAAAATTGTAAAAATATGCCTTTATAGCTTCACTCTGTTCGTCCGTCCGTATGTTTACAAAACTTTTAAACCGTTTGAAATAGCGTAAGGAAATTTTAACCATGGGTAGGTATGGCAAAAAATATAATTTCGTTGGAAAATTTTTTTCTGTAGCTCCCCAAATTTAGAAAAGGCCCTATATTTAAATTGTTATAACAAGAGTTATGTTAAGTGTATTCTCAATAAAACAAAATCTGAATCTGAAAACGGAACAAGATACCTTGTTTTATAAGCTTTATAAATTTTTAAAAGGCAAATGTTAGGGTTGCTACATGGTACTAATATTAACCATATTATGCAAAACTTAATTTTAGCAAAATTTTTGGCCACATATGTCTTCTAAACAGTTCCAGATAGGGTCTTGAAATTTTGGAAGAAGTTAGATCCTCAGAAATTAGTAGGAGTTGGCTAAAAAAATTATATAGGTCAAGTACCCTGTTTAGGAGCTATAAGAGCTCGAAAATTAAAATTTTGCTTTTTTTAAACACCTGTAACTTCAATACTTGTTTAATTTCTTTTAACAAATATACAAAATTTAAAGCTGCAGCATTATATTTCAATATTATGTTAAAGGTTTTTCTTAAATTTAAAAGGGGTTCTTTAAATTGAAGAAAGTGTTAGTTTTAGCCATTTTTCTTTAGATAATAAAATTCTAAGAAAAACTCCAAGTTTTGGTGGAGTTCACAATTGATTGAACCTAAAAAAATGGAAGGATGGGGACAGGAAGTGGATGGGCAGACTCTCGCGAGTCATCCTAAAATCGCTTAGCAAAAATTTGGGAACCTTCCCCATTGAAGGGCTATTAGGACTTAAAAATTAAAACTTTTATGTTTTTAGAAAACAGTAACTTATTCACCAGTGTATGTTTTTCCAAAATTAAACGTTAACATTGAAGCTCCACCATTATAATTCGCACTTGTTAATAGATTTTCTTGAGTGCATTAGGATTATATTCCAAGTATTGATTTCACTATTATTCATAATTAATAAATTCATGAAATAACTAAATTATAATATATCATTTATTTTTATATATATTTAAAAAAAAATAAATGACCAAATACTCAGTGAGAAACCCTATATAGTTTTGAAAATGTGCTTTTTAAAAACCTTTGATTTTTTTCATCATTTGTTTTCTTTGCCTTGTGTATATTTTCCCGTTTTAAACAATTTTTTTTTGTTACAGACTAATTCTGAATTCCCGATGGAATTCAAAATTAGATAATATTTTAAAGTCATATACAATCTTTTACTTATACCTTGTTTCTAATGTTCACAATGTTCAGAATTTAATTTTTGTTTTTTTTTATGTATAGAACATCAAGTAACCCCAACTTTACAGGTAAGGGAAATAAAAAATATTGCCTAATAATTCGCATTTGCAATAAAGTGTGTTTAATTTTTGATTTTTTTATATATATGTAGAACTTTTATTAAGTATTTTTAAGCATTTTCATAAGTTTATGTAGAACTTTTAAGAGTCTTAAAAATTTAAATCTGTTTCGTATATTGGTCTTAACATTTATATTTAAGTTAAACAATAAATAGAATGAAAAGAAAAAATTTTGAGTTCAAAAATTTTATTTTCTATATGTTAGACAGAACTCATCAGGACACTTAGCAAATAATATAAAAATAAATAAATTTGTAAATGTAAATGCAGTAGTAGTCTTTCTTTAATTATTTCATAAAAATCCCTTTAGGTAATTTGTCTTCATTAAATTCTTTGACATTTTGTTGTCTAATTATAAAAATATTTAAGGACATTTTTTTGTTTTTTGATTTTGCTAAGTATGTATTATTCATATCGTTATTATAAACATGTGAACATCCTTTTTCTATATTTCCTTTAAAAATTTTTTAATTATAAAGTGTGTAAATGATTGTTATTACGAGTATTGTGCTTATGAATTTATGCGAAATTTTTGTAACAAAACTTTTTTTTCACATTTATGTTACCGTAATTTTGTTTTATTGAGAATTTAAAGAAAATAATAAGAGAACTTTTTATTATTTTTTAAAATGATAATATTTATAATTCACTTTTAAATCTGTAAATATAAATAGTTTTTTCGAAACGTAGATGTCAAAGTATGAAGTAGCATTTTAAAGTATAAAAGTCAAATAAAAAACGGAACCGAATGATTTCTAAAAAAAAAAAAAAAATATCTTTATAATTAACTGGGGGATTACGATTTCGATTCCCGTACAAATCATGAATATTTAGTTGGCAATAAAATTATTGTAAAATAAATAATTCAATTAATCTTTTAGCATATTCTCCTAAATATTTTTTTAAATCTAATCTTTCTGATTTTTCTTTCCAGTTGAAAAATGTTTTTTATAATCGCTTAAATATGAATCCATATAAATGTTTTATAAGAACTTTTCTATTCTTTTTCTATCTAAGTGTGCTATCCCTAAAAATATATTTGTTGATCGCTTAGGATATCTGTGTGGGTAAGTGAAAACATTAGTGAACGCTAATCACAATGAAGCCAATCTAATTTCGAATGATGTTTTTGGAATTGTCTAGCGGAAATTTCTACGTCTAAGAAGGCAAATCATGTATCAGAGATTTTATAGTTTTCTTCCCGAAAGAATTGGATTAATTTGTCTCTTTTTGGTTTCTGCTACAAATTGTTAAGATTCTACAATATCAAGGACTACTTAATTACCAAATTTATACTAATCTAATGTACTTTTGGAATAAGAAATTACTTAGTTTAATATATTTAAGAAAATCAAATCAAATACAAAATATGTTTGTTCTATGTATATGTAGGATATACTATATAATAAAGTAGACATATATGAATATGCGTGTGCGTATTTTGTTTAAAAAAATGTTTTAATGAATATTTCCATTAATGAAAATAATAGTTCTAATTAGATTTACTACCATTTATTTTCATATTATTATCGGCATATTTATGTGTGTATGTAAAAAAATATTAAGAAACATAAATAAAGAACTAGGTATATATCGTTTTACTATTATAGAAATTTTCATAGATATTTACTATAAAATAAAATTTGTTATTTCTACCAAGTTTCTATAAAAATTAATGTTTGTTAATTAAATTACTGTTTTAATAAAAAAGTAAATTGCTTGTATAAGAAACAGATCTTTTAATGTTTGAAAACTTTTAAGCTTCAAATTTTGGTAATTTTAATAAACCAAAAATTGATGGTAGATCTTTTGCATTTAAAATTGTTTTAGCATAAAAGTAAATTGCTGAAATGGGAGACAGTTTTTCTTTCAGTTAGTCTCAGTCCAAGAAATAAATATTAATATGTGATAATATTAAAATAAAATTTTTTTTAAGAAATTTTGCTTTTACGTTTTGAATATATAAAATAAAGTTTGTACAATTATCAGAGTTGTTCATTTATTATTGATTGATTTAATTATATTAAACATTTTTTTACATTCATGTTGCTTATTATAAATTAACAATTGCACCGAGCAACGCCGGATACATCTGCTAATTCATTATTAAAATACATTTAAATTTTACAATATTTACAGGTTTTTCTAGAAAACTTAATAAAATGACTAAAAAAACAACAAAAATTGTAACTTAAAAAATTTGTAAGTAGAAATGCATACCAAATTATTACCAAAATTCCTTAAAAAAAATTTAAGTTTACTGCATTTAAAAGAATTTTAGGATTTAGCCTTTTCTAGCCCTTTACAAAGTATATTTCAATTCATTCAAACACAACGATTTTGGAGTCAGGAATTCATCCATGATACATATATCATATAAAAACCAAAATGCCTACAAAGAAACGACTACATTTTCGAAATAGAGTGATTCCAAAAGTGGAGTAAATTATCAAAAAGTGTAATAGCATAAAGAAATTTGAATAAAACATTAATATGTAGTATATAAGGCTGGTTATATATCGGGAAACAACGTAGACAAAATTTTGTTGAAAATTTTATTCGATACTAATTCTAATAAGTATTGAATATTGTTTTAATTCTCTCATATTTTTTAGTTTTCCAAATCTCAAATATTTTTTATATATACGTCGAGTCGAGTAGGATTTGAAATTTGTATCGAGCTTGAATAATTTTTATTAACGAAAGTTTTGTTTTTTCATGAACAATATGGTTTCTATTGTTAAGTCGGTAAAATCTGATTGCATGGGAGTCTCCCGTTCACATGGCCCGATTTGGCTCATCTATGAACTTAACTTTACTATTTACTTGATTTTGGATAAATTCCCAAAATGAAGTTTCAATTAAAAGTAAAAGATAATATTTCGGGATTTCAAATGTGCTCAAAAACAATTTTTGTTGTAAATTTATCATGTGCATATAAAATATAATATAGTTCTATAATTCTATATTCAATATCAATTAACATGTGTACTTAATTTTTTTTTCATCTATCTACCTGTAAAAATAATTTTCCTTTTTGTACTTTGAAAACATAAACAAAAACCAACTGACTCAGGATATCACAAGACTTGCGTCCCGTCTACATCCCGGATAAAACATCCCGTATTACAATATTAAAAATTGCATGTATTAGCATAAATACTAAGGTATTTTACATGAATATAATATTTATTTATTAGCTGTGTGTACAACCTTCTTTCTTTTATCGTTATTATCATCATCTTTTTCTTGATCAATATCATCATCAGCAATTATGATTAACAAAGATGCCTTAAACTTAATTTTATTATTGTTACATAAATCAAAAACAAAAATTTTTTACTTTTTGATTTATTTTTAGCGTTTTCCTTTTTCTTATAAGTTAATTTTCAACTAAATTTATAGTTTTGAAGGAATATGTATTAAAAATAAGTTTAAGAAAATATACGAGCTTTATATTGACAGAGTGTAATATTTCATGGGAAATTTTTTTTTCTAGAGCCCCAGCGGTTATGGAGCTGTAGCCAAAATCAGAAAAAGCCCTATATTTGTACTGTTATAACAAAAATTGTACACGGTATATTTTTAATCTGAAAACGAATATAAAAACTAATGGAGCTATCTTGATGAAATTTGAACTGTAGGTTACTAGGACTTTAAGTACGGCGGGGATTGCATATAGGCGGAATCGACCCATGGGTTCGGATTCTGAACCTTTTAATCGTTCTATGGGCCAACAAAAATAGATAAAAAATAACGATAACTCAGCTACCATCATGAAATTTGTGCTGTAAGTTACTAGTAATGAGTCTACGGCGAGGATTGCGTACCGTCGAATAAATGCTTGTTTGGCCTAAATTCGATCAAAAAGTTTTAGCATCCGAACCCATGGTCCGATCGGGACCGTATGCAATTCCCGCCTTAGTAATTCAGTAGTTAAAAAATCGTAAATCAAGAATTGTATGATAAATTATTTTAATATAATAATTCAAATATTAGTTGTCAACATTTTTTAACTACGGCTTAGAATATATGTTTTCATTTTTAAAGAAACTTGGTATAGGTATCTATACAAATAGATATTCAAATTTTATTTGTTAGTAATTCTTATGATAACTTTTATAATGAATAACAAAACGATTTATATTGCTTACATTTGCATATTCACCAAAAACAAAATAGGCACTCGCTTATTCATATAAGATTTTTAAAAATGGATATTTTTGGATAGAAAATATGTAACAAATATTATATAATTTATTTTTCAAGTTTCAATTTTGCTTTAAATAAATAAATAAAGCCTAAAGAAAGTACATCGAATTTTTAACTCAAGTGCTAAGAAAAACAACTCTTCTTTCAAGTTTGAAGACCTTCATTGAACTAAATACGTTTTTCTTAAACCTAAAAAAATTCGAGCCAAATTTAACCGGTCGTTTGCTTATTTTGTACAATTAAAAAAATTGTTCCGGTAATAGGTTATATAACGGTAATAGGCTTATCTACCGTATAGATAGAGAAGGTATATAATACAATTCTTAAACATAAATTTACATAATTCGCTATTTAAATTTAAAATACAAAAAAAAATACGTACAACATCTATTATATAATGCATAATAAATAACTATCATCTTCAGTTTTAATTTAAGTTAACTAAATAGTTCTCCAAATGGTAAACAATATTGCCTTGTAAAAAAGTGTAACAAAAGGAAAAATAAAAAAAAAACTCCATTTATAAAGTTTTCACACACAGGCAACCTATTAAGTAACACCATTAGTGTAGTACAATATCATAACAGGTAATGAATGAAATTTTGAAATTGCAATTTATTTTTTAATAAATTTAGAAAGTTGTGGTGTGACTTTTAATTATTTGAAATGGAGACTCTAACTACTACTGTTATTGTTAGTTAAAACAGTTTATACATTTTTTTAAAAAAGTTAGAGAGTAAAAATTGAATTAGTTGCCCCGCCGTAAGACAAAATGGAGAAGAATCTTATTACTGTTTAACAGTTTTGTGATCTTATTATATTTCATTTAAATTTCATGAAATAAATATTTTTAAAAAAGATGTGCGGTGCAAGCGATTTCCAAAACAATAATTTATTTTAAAAGACAAACTGTTTATATCAATATAACAGCATCATATTAATATTAAAATGTAGAATTGTAGCCGCGATATTTTTTATGATATACATATTATACTGTTTTATATAAACTTTATACGAAATAATTTATAATATACATTTTAGTTCAATCTTTGAGTAAATGACAAAAAAACAAATAATGTTCAATTAATATTTTGTTATTTTATATATAAATGTTTAGGAATACATTTAAGGTTAAAATATATATGTAAGTATGGTGATGAGGATATAAATTATGTTTCTCATGATAATTACAATACCAATAATGCATAGTTTAGAAATATATTATTGCGGTTGAAATTATTTTATAAAGAAGTATTTCAAATAATCAGTAAAAAAATGTTTGCCAAATACATAGATATTCGATTATATTTTCGGTTTAGTTTCAAATTTGTTTCAAGAAAATTACATATACTATTAAAATTAAACAGTATTAGTTTATACTTTTGTTAATTAAACCCAATTATATTTACTTATATATATGTAAACCAATACACAGTAGGTTTGAAAAAATAGATTTTTTGAGAATTCTCTTCACTTTTTATCTAATTGTAGAATTTGGCATTGGTTGTTTTTAAAATAATGGCTAAATATATGTTTAAATTATTCCCTATTCGAAATAAGGTGATTCCTATAAATGGAATTTAATAAATTTAACAAAATACACACTCTTTTAAATATACCTGTAAAGTATATTGCAGTTTACATTAAATCATTTGTTTGATAAAACAATACTTTATAAAAACATATATTTGGCCATGTTTTTCCATATTTTTTTGTAAGTAAATTATAAAAACTTTCTATATTTATAGATTGCATGATTTTTTTCGATAAATGCTAATTAATTAAGATTACAGTAATATGAAGCTAAAAACCATTGCAGTAGAAGACTGTATAAATAAAATAATAAATCCGTACATAAGTATGTCTTACATTATATTGCATAAAATTGGGCGGATAAATATTTGCTACATGATGTCAAATATAATTTTAATTAAACCTATCGAAAAAATACCTGTAAAAAGATAAATTTATGTTTTTTTTTTATTTTAAAGTTAAAAGATTAAAAAATTCAGTATAATGTATTGGTGTCCATGATAATTGTTAATATAAATAATAGCGAAATAAAAAATTCACGTTATTAATGCTATGTTTTGTTTTTTAATTTTTATTTCCATTTTTCAAAGTTTGTAACATTACATAAAAATTTAAAGTTGTGATACTTTGAAAATAACAAATTAATTTTTTTTTATAATTATGTATAACATTAATATGACTGAATTATTGTTTTACTAATATTTTAAATAAATTTGATATTAAAACTCTCACCGTAATTATTTTTAATTAAGAGGATTATTAAAACTAATGGTTAGTAAAGTTTTTATTTATTGTACAAGTTATAAATTATAATTTAAAATGTTTTCAATTTTTAACTAAAATTTTAAAATAATTACTACGAAAATTTTTCGGGCGCGATACAAAGTCTCGTGTTTCAATATATCGCGTCTCGAAATCTCGCGTTTTAAAGTTTCGCATTAAAATCTCGTATCTCAAAATCTTGGGTCTTAAAATATTACATTTTTCAACAAAATATTTTTTTTTTAATTAATTAGGTTGGACGAATACGAAATTAAAAACAAAATACCAAATTCAAAAATAAAATTATATTTTATTATAGAATAATGAAAAATAATTTTTTAAAAACCAAAAGTTTTAATTCCATTTTTTAATTTTCATACATTAGCAGCAAATCATTTAATTTTAAGGGTACTGCCGTCTCCAAGCCTCCGCTATAGAAATTATTGAAACTTTGGTTTTCTAATTCAACTTTTAAAACCCTCATACGTTTTTTTCATATATAATATATTATAGTCAAGCTATTTTAACTAAGGGGACCAGCAAATTAATTATTTGAACCCCGATTTTTTACCCAACCTTAAAACCCCTTATAATTTCTCTTCCTACATAATACGCCAGTAACATACTTTTTAATTAATTTTTAAATTTTTTGCGATTTTTAAATTGTATTGCGAAAAAGCAAGATTTAAAAAAACAAGATTTTTAAAAGCACGAAATTTCAATTCGCGAGATTTTGCTACTCTCCCAAATTAGGTATATGTAGATTATACTGCATAATATGCGTATATATTAGTAATATTCATTATGTTAACATTAAATGAATGTTTTTTTTTTTAAATGGTATAAAATTAATGTAAACACTTATTTTCTTCATTTATTAATAAATTAAATTTTAATAATTATGGTAAATACAAATTTCTTAACAGAACGATGGCTTTATGTAATAAATATTAACACATTATTAACCGTAAACTCACCAAATTTACTTTAAAGAAATATTTATATTTGTATCGTTGATATTTTGGGAGTATCTTTAGTTTATAATTTTATTTTTGTTTATTTTTCATATCAAAAATAATTATACTAAGAGGATGAAAACTAACACGGTTAGTTATATAATAGATCAAGCACTCATATGAAGTTTCAAAATGCTACGGCCTCATTTTCGGGGGGTTGCCATACAAGTTCCTTCTTGCACCAATATGAATTTCTTCAAAACTAATTTGATCCGATCCCCCCACCCCACCCCCATTCCTCCTGGCCGATAAATTTTCGACACCATTTTAGATTCGGTTTTGAGAATACCCTTTAGAAATATTGTATTGCAATATTGCGTATGTGTAAACAGCTTTTATATACATCTGTATATAAATTTTCGACATTGACATTCGGTACTGATAATAATTACTTAGTTATATATTTTGGCTTAATTTTTTATTCAAAAAATCAGAAAGTGCAATATTGCATATGTGTTAACTGCTTCTTTTAATTTTAAGGGGCTTGTTTTAAGTTGAAGAACAGTAATCCTTTTAGTTTTCCCAATTTTATTTGAATAACTAATTTTTATTTTATAAATTTTTTATTTAAGATTGCTGTTAATTTTGAAAACATACGCTCTTGGAAACTTTTGATTTTACATACAGGCTTTCTTTTTATTTAAGCTTTTATTTTTTTATTAGACAGAGTTGGAGTATGAAAATAAACTGACTAGACCAATTAAAGCTATGGCAAGATATCTTCACCCATCAAGTGAGTAGAATATTTACAGCACATGAGAGGGAAAATTGAGGCGATGTGATGAGAGTGAAAAAGATGGCAAAGTTTTGGACATACACAAAAATTTTGCAAAAAAAATGTAAAATCAAAAGTTTCCAAGAGCGTATGTTTTCAAAATTAACAGCAATCTTAAATCAAAAATTTATAAAATAAAAATTAGTTATTCAAATAAAATTGGGAAAACTAAAAGGATTACTGTTCTTCAACTTCAAAGACAGGCTAAATGTGTAAAATGTGCTGGAAATTATACGACAGCAGAGTGTAGTAAAAAAGAAAATTTGCAAGCCATATGTGCAAACTGTGATGAGGCACACCTGCTAGCTATTGTGGTTGTTCGGTATCAAAAGAATTACAGAAAAGAAGATGGACTATGCCCAAACCCAAACAATCAAATGAAACAAAAATACCGAAAAAAAGTACACCATTTTACCTAGTAAGGTTGCGAATAGAGTTTTATACTCCCAAGCACTAAAAACTAAAATTAAAGAAAACATTATAACACAAAAACAAATTAAGGTTATAAAACCTAAACGGAATGACAATGAAGTAATGCACAAGATGCAAAATTTAGAAAAAACTACAGAAACTGTAACTAGATAAAATATGTATCTAGAAAAAAATGTATCTAGATAAAATACATATATAAAACTTGGAATCCTAATGGTGTTCTCAATAAAAAACATGAACTAGAAATTGTTCTTAAGATCTAAAAATATTGATTCTAGGTTATGAATGCTATAAGGCAGTTCATCCTAGTAATCATACGAGAGGAGTTAATGCAATTCCAATAAAGGGCACTATGAAATATAATGAAGAATTCAAAATTGAATCTGAAGAAATTCCATCTACTAAACAAGATCCTAATCGATCAATTAAGGATTTGGGAGTATTTTTTGATAGTAAACTTTCATTTCAACCTCATTACCTATACATTAAATAAAGCAAATTCTATGCTGGGTTTTATCAAGCGTTGGGCTAGAGTATTTGGAGACCCTTATGTTTTTAATTTTCTTTATACTTGCTTGGTAAGACCCAATTTGGAATATGCTAGTCAGGTATGGAATCCACTTTATTTAATTTCTTAGATTTGCTTTTTGCCATCTGCCTTGGGAAGATCCGTTAAATCTTCCTCCGTGAGAGCATCGCCTCAATTTATTAAATCTTAACACTCTTGAAAAACGTCGAGAAGTTGCCGATATAATATTTTTAACAGAATTACTCAAAGGCAATATTGATTCTACGGAATTATTTGATAGGGTAGTTTTTTGTCAAGTTTCTAGATTAAGAACATATAACAAGTTTTATCCCCAGTTTCACCGTACTAATTATGGTAAATTCGAACCTTTTAACAGAATGATGGTTTTATGTAATAAATATAAACACATTATTAACCTTCAACTAAACAAATTTACTGTAAAGAAAGATTTATATTTGCATCGTTTGTTTAATAATTTTGTTTATTGTTAAACCTTTAATTATAATTATAATGAAAATTGTTATTGAATTTGTTACTTCTTTAGATGATTTTTAATTGATTTTTCTTTTATTTTGTATGATTGTTTAATATAAATTTTGCATTAATTAGTATTGTAATATTTAATTTTTTTTTATTACACTTTGTTAGTTTTAAGTAATAATTTGTAACGTGTTTGATAGAACTTGAAAATAAATATAGAGAAAATTCCCAGAGTTATAGATGAAATAAGTATATATTAAACATAATATATACATAATATAAACTTTATACCATAAAGCATAAAGCTCGTCTAGAAGGGCATATAAATATTGTAGCTGCTCAGTTAATAAATAATCATATTATTACAGGAAGGCTTAAAAGAAAAACCTATACTCATAGTAAAAGTAAAGATAGTAAAAATTAATGGTTAGTCAGTTTGACAAGTTTTAATAAGGGAAGGTGTGGTTTTTCGGTAAGAATCCGGCTTACACTTCTATAACGGGGCAGTTTGTATCTTTCAAAGATTCCCACCAATCCACGTAAACTAAAAAAAAAAAATTAGACAAAGTTTAAAAACAATTTTTTTTAATTTTCTTAATGACAACAAAATAAAAACCACAATTTGCGATAGTATAATGGTTATGTTTAAATTAAAATTCGACTTTTATTTGTATAAGAAATCTATTAATATAATAATGTTGGGATAACAATTACTTCTTTATGTTTATTTGTATGTGTACAAATATTTTAATTTGAAAAATTCTAACCGCCTCTTTCCAATTAATTGTGGTGTTTCAAATATATTATAAAAGAAATTGTTTTGCACACAGAGTGTTTCAGAATGGTAATCATTTTGTTATTTGAACTTTAGACTGATTTGAAGGAGAGAAAAACTGTTATTTTAAAGGTATGGTTTGGATCAGAAACGAAAAGTAAATCGTTTTAGCTATTTTGGTAAATTCGTTTTTATAAAAAAGCCGTCATAGCTATTGGAATCCAGCAATTTTTCTCAACGGGTTTAAGTAATTGTCATATATTTCCTTTTTTTATATGATCATACCTTTAATAAAGCTGTATGTCTGAAATTTTGCCAAAAGTAGTTTAGTTTTATGGCCATATATGCCATAATATGCCATAAAATTAATTTTTAATATGATAATAACTTAATATATGTAATAATAAAGCGAGTATGTGATTTTTGTTTAGATTTGATGTAGAAGTAGATAACTTTTTTGATTTTTCTTAAATGGAACACTCATTTAACATTTTGCTTTAACCTTTTTTTTCAGATACATATTTGTGTTGAAAAGACATCAAAACAATTTTTAATTAATGGCTTAACAATAATATGCAAATTCAAGATTACAATTTCAAATTATGATAATGATGCTAAACATTTGTATATATGTATTTATATAATAAATATAAAGCTACATTTATTAGAGTAAAATAGTTGATGTTGACTTAGAAATTTCTTACCCAAAAACAAAAAAATTAAAAATACTTGAAAATATTGACAAGAAAAGAGATTATACGAGTTGAGTAAAAAATTGTTTCATAAAAGGTCAATTAAAATAATATCATTATTGAATATACTGTATGTACAATTTATCGATTTTTAAAATATATAAAAATGTATATTATTATATAAAATATTGAAATTAAGAAACAGGTTAGACATATATATAACAACCCGCCTCACTTAAAATCCAATTATATACATTGAAATAAAATAATTTTATAAAACAAAATTTTTCAAATGCGGGGCCCGTAATCCGGTTTTACCAAATCCCGCTTTCCAAAAATTTGTTTAGAAGGGATTTGAAGCGGTAGCCCCTTTTATATTAAATGCTTTGTTGTTAACTTTTGATTTATGAAAAAAAGTTAGAAAGGATTTCCGAGTTGATTCCGAGTTTTCCTTAATTACAAAATATTTATAATTATATGTATGAATGATTCTGAGTTAGGAAGGATGTTAGAGTTGGTTACGAAATCGGGGTATTTCCTTCTTTTCCAGAATATTTGTATATATGTATAAGTGAGATTCTGAATTAAGAGGATTTTAGAGTTAGATTTAAAAATTAGGGTTTTACTCTTTTTCCAGAATATTTATCGCTTTTTGTAGTTTTTATATAAGAAAAACAACAGGATTTTGGAAAAGCGGTATTTTGAAAAAGCTGGATTTTGTGAAAGCGTGATTTGTTGAAGCCGAATTTCGGATCAGACTCTTTTCCAGCTATAAATTATGTTCATTAAAAAGCCTCTTTTTAAATATGTGTATTAAAAAATATTTCAAACAAACTGAAACATTTTAAAGTAAAATAAAAGGCAAAACATTTTTATATAATTAGTTCTTTTGGGACAGAAAAAGCATAATAACATTGAAACATTGGTTTGATGGTTCACATTCCAACAATAGGGTTATTTTTACTCTTATAATAAATAAACTTTAAGAGAGCATATTGTAATATTGTTTGAAGTTAAAAATATAAGGACCCAATTGTTTGACTGTACTAAATCATTTTATTATTCATCATTTCAATATGTAATATATAGATTTATGAAACGGCGGGTTTGGAAGTTCTAATTAGCGAAATTAATTTTCCGCATTTTCAATAAAATCTCAGCTTCATCTAAATTTTCCTAATCGATGTTATAATCCGTCACCGCTACATTACCTATAAAATAAAATAAATTTGTAAGTAGAAAACAAAAACGAATTATTTTAAAAATTGTTTTTGTAGTGTTATTTCTTATATTTGTTTCCAACTGGAAAAATCATTTAAACAAAATGGAAAAGGCTAAAAAAAAAGTAATTAAAAGAATAAGATGAAATTGAAAAGGAAGCAGAATTGAAAACAAATGGTAAATACATCTAGTTTTACAGGAATGAAAGTATATTTTTATTTTTGTTATGTTTACTTCAATTGTATATTAAAAAGGTGTCCTTTTGAATGATTAAAATAAATTTTTAAATATAATATTCTGTTCAAATTTCTAAATATTTTGTATTGTTTTGCAATTTTTTAAATTATATTTTGGAACGTACATCAAAAAGATCTGCAATTTGGGTTTGCGTTTTCAATGCTATAAATTTCTATTATTCCCATACATAAGATAATAATTTCGTTGCATATCGCCATATTTTGCAATTTTTTCAATTTAGAAATCGGTTTCTACAAAATCTTTCAACATTAAATATAATTTTCTGTAATAGTGATATGGTCCCTTAAATTTTTTAATTTCTTAATAAAAATAAAAAAATATTTTTGTGTTTGCCAATTTGATCAATTGATTTCAATCAATATTTTCTTTAAGAAATTACCCAACGAGTTATTTAATTTTATAATCAATAAAACGACGTTCAAAATACAATACAAATTAAAAATTCTTTTCTATTAAATGTTTCCCATATTTATAAATATTATCTTTTATATAAATACTTTGTGTTCGGAGGAATATTTAAATTATAGAAAAAAAACAACGATAAAAACAAAATAAGTTTTTTCATAAAAATAATTAATTAATGGAATAAAAAGGGTTAAAATTAAATATGAGACATTATGTCCTTATTTAAATTTTTATAAAATAAGATAATAAAAGAAACTTAAGCTGTCAAATTATTCATTTTTCAAATAAAAAAAAAAATTAGAAATAATAATAATAAGAAAGAGTCCAGCTAGAAAAAAAATACAAGAAATACTAATTAAAAACTAAATTAAGTTAGTCAAATTTTGGTAAGAGAAGGACGTTAGCATTAATATTCTAACTGATTCTTTATAATACAATAAATTTAAGCTAGGTAAATATAAATCGTAGATTACACAAATAGTGATATATATAAGTAATATATATTTTATAGTTTTGGACGTTTAAAAAAGAATGTGAGGAAATTTAGTATAATATTTATGTATAATATAAAGAATTTTCAAAACTCTGAAAGTGATTCAATATGCGATATTATTGATGGCGAATTCTAATTAAAGTAGCATTAGTAATTCATATTTTGCTATATATTTGGTCCCCATGAAAATTTTTCGATAATTATACTCTATTGACTATATTATACTATAAGAGCATTACTCTATACCTACTGAAGCTGGGTGTCTGAAATTTTGCTCAAAACAGTTTTGTTTTATGGCCAAAGTTTGTTCAAAATTTGGTTGGTATACTGCATACTGGTGTGTTCGAGTAGCTGTCATACAACTTCTTCTTTTATATGGGTACTGCTCTATACATAATGAAGCAGCTTGTCTGAAATTTTGGCAGAAATAGTTTTATTTTATGGGCAACATTTGTTTAAAATTTTGTTGGGGTAGTGCAATGGATTCGACTAGTTGCCATATAACTTCTTTTTTTATTTGTGCATTACTCAATGTTAAAAGTAGTTAACTTTAATTGCCAACGTCTGATTATGATGAAGTTGGTGTAGTGCAAGAGGTTCAAAGGCCTTTCAACTTATCTTTTGTATATAACTGAAAGCCTAATGAATTATGCATTTAAAATTTTGTCAAAAGTAATTAACCATAAATTTGTCAAAAAATTAAATTAAAATTATATTGACACGGTCTACTCTGCTACACCTTGTTCTTTTTTTTTTCAATATATATTAATAAATAAATATAATATACAAATATTATAAATTCAAATAATAAATACAAACCTGCAGCCCCCAGTTAAAAGCCCAAATATTTTCCCGCTACAACATTGAGACCACTTCGTATTATTTAAATAAATAATATAAAAAAAAAAATAAATTTAAACTAAAATATTGTAAGCTATATTTGGAACTTCGCAAGTCGGAACATATATAAATATGTAAACTATAGTCGGAACTTTTCTAACTCTCAAACTTCTTTTATCAATTGCTTAAAATTATAAAAATAAAATTTTCTTTGAGTATATGTTTTGAATTGCTTAAAAAATCTTGTTGGAAATTAATAACACCTTTATCTTGAAATTTTTTTTTTTTTAATAATCTTTACAAAGTGTTTAAGGACGGCATTTACCACTATATGAAATAACTAATATTAAATTTGATATCAATATATCTTTGTGCTTTAATAGGTTTACGGAACGCGATAAAAATTATTTTTTGGCCAAAGCAATACTTTGAAAACTTGAACGTATTTTGCTTCTAAAATTTGAAGCTAATCGGCTAAACTGTTTTTATTTTCGAACAAAAAACTTAAAATTCTTGCACTACCGCCCCAGCTTGGAGGAACGTTAGTGCAGAATTGTAAGCATACCCAAAAAATATATAAATTTATAATAAATTCATATACAAATTTTCATAATAATCGGCAGAGCAGTTTAAAAGTTTATACGCTACATACAACAAACAAACATTCGCTTTTATACATATAGATTCGCTTTTATTTATGTAGATTATAAATAGAAGATAAATAGTTAAAATTTTAAAGCAGTTAAAACAAATGTATTGTTTTTTATTTTAATTTTTTTATGATTTACTAAAATAAAAAAATAAAAAAAAAATAATATCATAAAATAGATCGAAAATTCGAAGATATATAAAATTATTTAAGCTTTTTATAAAACAAAAATGATAAAAAAACTTAGTAATATTTGAACATTTGTAGCTCTTAAAAATATTCTTATAAAAGTGTAAAACATTTAAATAAAAAAAATCGGAAAACAATAATTTTAGAGAGATGAAAACTACTATTTTCTATTCATTCAAAAAACAGTTATTTATTTATTTAATTCTTGTTTAATGTTTTAAGAACAAATTTTAATTAGCCTGGTATAATGAGTGAGAAAGAAGCACAAAATGACGTCTTAAAATTCTGATGAAGTTATATTGATGCATAATAGAGAAATGGAGATGAAAAATAAAAAGTTTTTGATATTGTTTTGAACTTAGATATATAAACACATATAAATAAATAATAATGTTTTTAAGCAAATTAAAATAAATTAATTGAGAATTGGTTTGGTTCATATTTCATCATATTTCTTTATACCAGTATGAATATCAAAGGGTATGTTAAATTTGTCATTACGTTTGCAACGCATAGATGGAAAGGTAGATATAAACTCAAAGATATGGATCAAATCAGATTTGAAAAGCAAGTCGATCTAGCTATGTATGTCCTTTTGTCATTCTGCTCGCACGATAATTCAAAAACTAAAGATGCTTGGATTCTGAAATTTTCAAAATTCGCGAGCCGTTATCGCTATTAAAATCCAGACAGTTTGCTCCACGGGTAGCTGCTCTACAAATTATTTTTTTATATGAAAATAACTCTATAAGTGACAAAGCTGGGTATTTGAAATTTTTCCAAAAGTAGTTTAGATTTATGTTTGAGTGGGTTTGAGTAGTTGCCATATATATTGAAATTATTTTGAAATATTTAATTAGCCTAGTTGGGTCAAACGTGTTTATTCGACTATAATTTTATAATTTTAATTGAATTTTCTTTATATAAAAAAAAATTGAAATAGGGATATCAGAAAGGGACAGGCAGGAATAAAAAGAAAAGGATTTAATATAATAGATTTAAACAAAAATAAAGAGGGTGAGCAAAGGGTTATTATTCCCAAATATTTTTATTCTTCATTTAAAAAAATATTTTAAGCGTTTGCATATGAATTATAGGTACTTTTCCAAATAGAAATTACACCCTTTTTATAAAAAATTATAATAATAATTTTGTGGAAAATATTGTGCTTTCAAATTTCATCTTAAGTGTTTTTTTTGCATATTGATAGGAAAAGAATTAACAGAAAAACGAGGAAGACCATAGTTGTTCTTGTCAACTTTAAATACCCATGCGTTACTTTTATTGTTTTCAAAATATAATATACTTTCTTTCTGCTTATAATAATTTTTTTCTTTTCTTTCTGATTTTCAATATCAAGATGCATTTTTTTTTCGATTAGGATGTTACAAAAACGATAGAATTATCGACCCATTTTTTTAAACGATATTTGTTTATTTCATTTTAATTGATTCAGAGTATTCTCTAGGTTTTATAGCTTTTAATCTTTATTTGACAGTAGGTATATAATTTTCACTTATGGTATTAGCCTCATTTTATCTAGAAGATCATTAAATTTTAAAATAGGTAGTTGAGCTCCCAATAATTTTTATTTGAGAATATGGAATAAAGTCAAAGTACCGTGGTACAGCCTTATCGTTCTAGTACCTTATCAGATTTTAAATAAAAATTAAATTAGGATGAACTAATTTAAATATAAAATGTGGGAGAATATAAAGTTTCCACATATTGCCATTATCAATTTGTGATACCAAAGCATTTCTACAATGGTGTATTTTTAAAAAAAAAAATATTGTTTTTGAGTTTTAATTTTTTTACGGATAAAGGAAATGCAATTAGTCATAAAATAATTATTTGAAAATAAATCAATTAATTTACGATTTCATCAGTAACTCTTTTAGTTAATTTTTTTATTGAGGATAATAAAAACAATAAAACCTAAGTTAGTTTTATATACCTAGCGAGTATGATAATTACTTAATATAATGTAATATTAATTAACTATATCTTTTGTAATTAGAGAAAACAATTAACTAAAGATGTAGTTGTAATAAAATTAAACAATCACAAAAAATTATGAACAACAAAATTTTAACAGAACTATCTTATTATTATTATTCAATAGCTCTTAATTTTTAAGCTTTATTGCTTTGAAAATAAGCTAGTTTAATAGAATTTTGGTATACCTAGCATGAAATTGATGAAATTTTATGTAGAATAAAAAAATATATTATATAAATAATAAAGCTGTAAATAAATTTTAAAAAAAAAAGTTAATTTTTATTATAAATAATCTTATCCAAATTTTCAAGTATAAATCAGTTGTTAAGTACGCGTAATTTTTGAAAAAAAAAAAAATGGTTTTTAGTTCCGGCAAATTAATAAATAGAAATATATATTTTGTTTCTTGCCATTATATTAATATTAAAACATTTTTCATGAAAGTATCTTTAAATATTTTTTATTTTAAAAAACAATTTATTCTAATAATTAAGTTTTAGGAAAAATTTTGAAATGCCAAAAAAATCTATTATACTAGTTTTTGGCCCGTCACAGAATGACGGAAGTTTAATTGAAAGAAGAACTTTTTCTAATTAAGAGATATTTCTAATTTCATAATGTACATTATGTTAAAAGTATGTTAAATAAAATTGCAACCGTTAAATTTTGTATAACGCAGATTATGTTTCGAAGTAATATACATAATTTCTTTTTCTACATTCTATATTGCTTCCTTTGTTTAGATTCAAATCGAAATACTGGTTTGTTTGCTAACATTCTACAATATACCTACTAAATGCAATACAATAAATAGCATATAAATAAATACAATAATGTATCCAGTATCTATTTATATGTACGTAAAATTGTATTAAATAAATGTTGATTTTTGAATTGATTTTTGTATTATAAAATGCAAATTATAAATTTTATTTGGAATTTTTTTAATATACCTAATTAAGTTAAAAAAAATTTATTTTGTTTGGCTTCTTTGGTGCATTGAACTCAGGTACTTTACACTTGAAGCCACTTTCACAACCTCTACACAATTTTTTTCCATTTTTAACTTTTTTTAAATAGACAATAAATTAAAAGATAATGAGGGAAAGATGCAGGGATGGGAATAAATGAGAAGATGAGGGATAGATGATGAGATGACGGAAACTTTGAAATTACTCTGAGACATTGCGTGATTTATTTGTTTAAGCAAACCAAGCAATGCATCAAAGAGTACATTGGGCCTTCGCCTTATTTCAGATTTCCACTGAAAATAATTAAGAATTACTACACAAATGTTCCTGTGAAGCATAGTCTTCTTAATTTTTATTTACAAAATGTTTTACTATTTATTTAGAATTTCCAGAAAATCATCTGTGATTTTTAAAACTGAAATGAACTAATTCATAAACTAATAAATAAATTTAATTTCATAAAAAAATTTTTTATTTATTTTTGTTTTTTGTTAAAATCTTGTTTTAGAAAATTTTGTTTTTAGAAAATCCCTTTTTTTATATTCTGGAGAAAGCTGATAATTCTAGTTGTGTATACAACTCAAATATCCTTAAAAACCAAATTTTTAAATATTAAAAAGGAGATTTTCTAAAAAAGCGAGATTTTTCAATAAAAAATGAGATTTTCTAAAACGAAATTTTCTAAAAACGAGATTATCTAAAAACTAGATTTAAAAAAAAATTACTTGATTTAAAAAACCAAGATTATGGGATGCTCCCCTTAAAACCCTTTTAGTTATAATTTATTTTCAGTTTGATTTTATTTTAATTTTACAAGTTATTTTTATTTAAATTTTTAAAAATAGTTTTTATACAATTTAATGTTTATTATTTTCAAATTTTCTTTTCCTTAATCTTTAAATCAAGTTGACAAGATATACATATGTATAAGTTATATTTTTCGTAAAACCTTAAATCCATTTTTACCATATTTGTTTTAACCCCTAGACCATCCTTAGATATTTTTTGCAGATGTGTATTTAGGTAGATGGATTTAAAAGAATGAATTTGTTTAATTATACATTTTATAGGGAGTCTTGTAGGAACAAAAAAAGGTAAAGCCAACTTATTATACGCATACATTCACATCCAAAAAAAAAATTATATTGGCTTGAGAATGTGTATGATGATGCTAACTACTATCATGTTGATATTGATTATATTATTAATGATGTGGATGCAAAGCACGATGATTAAACTACACTGAATTGAAATACACAACAGAAAAAATAGGAGAAGTAGATTGTGGGTTTCAAACTCCGCCCAAAAATATTCGGTCACGCAAAAGGCATGATTGGTTCAGTAGAATTAATCGTATCTGATGGAATATAAAATAACATCTATTCTACTTTTGTTCTATTTCAATATTCAGTTTTTCATTTTTGGTACAGAAAGTAAAAATGCAAAATTAATGGAAATTGGGATGAAATAGAGGAAAGACTGAATGGGATGGCTTATATCGATTGAAGAATAGTAAAAAAATGCAATTCAACTTACAAAAATTCTATTTTTTTAGTTTTGTTTTGAGTTTTTTTCTAGCAGCTAAAACGTTGGGAAAAATATTTAAAAAACAAACAGCAAAAAATCTGAATATTTTTTTTTTATTTAAAAAAAGGAAAAATAATTTTTGACCACGATTCCAATGCCGATTACATTTTTTCATATTTGTTTATTATTGTTTTTTTAGTGTACAACTTTTTTTTGTAGTTCAGTATGTTTGGTATGCCGAGTGAAAAACTAAAAAAAAAATAGTATCACAATTAAAAATGTGCCCATTTTGTTTTATTGTTTTGAAGCAAAAGTTAGTATAGGTAGTAAGCTTAAAAAAGCAAAAGAATGATGAGTAAAAGAGGCAAAATAAAAAAAAATCCAATAGTAAAAAATGAAAGAAAAATAAATCCAACGCACGCACACATGTAAAAATACTTTCGTTTTATAGGTATTCTTATTGCTGTTTGTTTGTCCATTATTATCCTACGACATTGCAACTCAATGTGCAATAGTTACCTTTTAAATGTAAATAGGATTCGGGGAAGCAATTGCAACATTTATAAAACTAAAAGAAAAGAAAAAAAAACAAAAAACTTAGAAGAACTTTTTTTATATACTTTTAGAAAACTCCGAAAAATCCAGACCGGCTATGGCCAATCGTAGGTGACACTTATTAGAAAATACTAAAAGAATGAAATGAAACAGAGAATAAAATTGAAAAAAAGATAATAACAAAATTTTTTCAACAGTTAGAGATTTTTTTTAGACAGGCAGGTTTAACTAAAATGCATTTTTTTTGTTAGTTGATTCTCCCAAAAAGATAACAGTAATAGATGGAAAAAGGAGAGGGGGATATCTATTTTTCTAATTTAACTCTACCTGGTTACGCAGTTTTTTTTTATACCTATCTATATATGTATTTCCATCGTTGTCGCAAAAAGATTTTTATTTAATTTTTTTTTTTTTTTTGCTTTAGTACCTAATCAATAACAGAGATAAAACTATATTAAAATACTACTTCTGTGTTATAACTTTTTTTAAAGTTCTTATATTACCTAAAGGGGTTTTGAATTACAACAACAATATGAAACGTGACTGCAATGCAATTATAAAGTATTTTTTTTTCTAATCAAAAAAGTAAAATTAGAAAAAAAAGGTTTTAATTTAAACTTTTTTTATGTATTTTGTAACGTTTTAGCCAACCTCTTAGTACAATTTTGTTATTTAAAAATTAATAATTACATACCTATTTGAAAGTGTAGCATAGGCTTTAGTTGTTATACAATTTTTACATAGTCTTATAAATTTGTATATTAACATTTTACTTATATATTCATTTCATATATATATAAATTTCATACACAAAAATAAAAAGGATGAGTTGCAGAAAAAGTGTGTGAATGCAAATACAATGGAAATTCAACTCCTTAGAAAGTTTGAATCGATTATGAATAAAAAAAAAACGGGAACAGATAAAAAAGTCAAAATTGTTTTGAGAAAAAAATAAATTTGTAATACGTAATTGGATTACATTTTTTTTGTAATTTTTTAAATCATGATTAAATGTTGCAGGTAGATTTAATTATAACATTGAATAAGTTTATAACTTAAAAAGTATAACATACTTCACACAGATATGTACGGCACGCACTTAAATAAAGGACTAGCAAAGGAAAAAAAAAATTTGTAACTTCTAGAATTTCTCAAAAAAAATAATATAAAAAAAAATTTCAATCTTTATTTTTCAAAAAAAAAAAATTTTATAATAGGAAAACACAAAGCAGAAAAACATTTTCTAATAGATTTAATGTATGTGTCCACAGCTAAAAAATTACTTTGAAAATTTATTTTCAGTTTTGTATATTTTTAGAAACTAAAATCAATTTGTGTTAGGACTCCTATGTGTTTATCATTAAAACTTTTTTAAAACGAGTGATATGCCCAAATTTTAAATATTCATTTTATTTAACAGAATCGGACTGAACAAATAATTAACTATTTTCTTTTCAGAAAATTAATATAATATTTTGCAAAACATAATTTTCCTTTAATTTTAATATTAAAATGGAATTTCTAGGTAACATAATGTTTAAAAATTACAGCTCTCAAACTTAATGTATTTTATTCTATAAATTATAGGATATAGAATATTAAATTTTGTTCTATGTTATGTATTTAATATAGAATATTGAATTTGGTTCTATATTATGTTTTATTTTTACGTGGAAGCTTCTGATCTGATTGTAACCAAATAAAACACACCGTAGCACGAAAGAATATAAAAAATATTCAACTAATGGTTGGGAAGGCTATTAAAAAAGATATATTAACATCATTAACTAATATTTCAAACATATTCAGACTCCAGATAAACATTTTAATATTCTATACGTTAATAAATAGTTTAGTCTAAAAAAATAATCTATTCTGTTTTCAAAATTAAATGCAACGTCTAAAAATGCGAAACAAAAAAAAAATTCAGAAGAGCGATTATAAAGTACTAAATATTTTAAAAATGCAGATTAATAAAAATAAGCTTTGCAATGAGTGTATGAAAGCTGCGGAATGCCATCATACACAGAACAAGATTATTATACCATAATATATGCACTATAATGTGTAGTATAAAAAAAATCTTGAGTCAAACTATTGCATATTTACTTATTTATTAATTTATTTATTTCTTTAAAAGAGCTTGGAGTCTATACATAGTGATAAGAATATATATTTAAATTCAAATACTTAAACTATATTAATTATATTAAAAGAAAAATATTAAAATTATTACAAGCTAAAATATAAATTAAGTTCAAAAAGTAAAACAAAAATAAATCGAGGATGATTATAGTTGCCCTTGTCAACTTTTAGATACCCGTGCATACCCACTATGATGTTTAAAATAAAATGAACAATTAAATTATAAATTACTTATGAAATTTTATAACAAAAAAAAATTTGGCCCACCCTAAAAGTTTGTCCTAGTAATGTCCATTTTGCCAAGTGGCTTTTCCTATTATTTTACTTTCCCATTTTTAATTTGAACGTTGTAGCTTTTTTAGATTCGCAGTTTTCGTATTGACAACTTTGTAAAGAAGCTTCCCGAAAATGCGGTTGCTATTTTTCAAAACTTCGAAAAATTGTTTGCCATACCTATTATATATTTAGCTTAATTTATTTAATGAAATGTTTAAAGAAATGTACTTTCATTAAAAATACCTACCTTTTCTACAATTTTAAAAAAAATATGTGCTTATAAAAAAGCAAAACAGCCCTTGATTTTTGACTTATAGTCATACGGGTATAAAATTATGAATAGCTATAGTATACATTGAATATGTACTGAATGCTCATCAAATATATTGGCCAAAAAAAATATATAAAGTTATTATAACATAATATAGTGTATGCATTGAAAAAAGAATATAACAAAAAACCTTCAACCAAAAAACTATCTATTGCACCATAAAAAAATAAATCATAAAAAAATAGCTATATCTATAATTACGAAATACCATTGAAGTCATATTCATACCATATCTATAGCATGGAAAATTATTATATATATCAACATAAAATTCCGCTCAAAAAGAATAAGAAAAAGAACACAGATCGATGCTTTACAAACGGAGGAGTAAATTTTATATATCCGTGGCCTTATTTACAAGCATGGTTATAATTATGGAAATTATAAACTAATATAAAAATAAATAATTTATTGTAAAATAAAAATTCACAAAAAGAAAAAAAATATAATGTAAACGAAATTAAGGAAAGTAAATTTAAATGTATTAGTCATAAATACAAATGTTATTAATATCAATAAATTATGTTGGTCTATAAGCTAATTATAAAATTGACGACAAATAATATTTCTTTACAGTAACCCTACTTCTATAAATTTATATTTTTGTTGACATGTATTCTGTTTTGCGCTACTATTAAGACATCTGCATATAATTAAACTAAATTTATTGAATTTTATTAACTTACCTTTTATTTCCCAATACATTCTGATTCTTTCGTCCCCCTTAATGATATTTGTCATATATAAAATACAAAAAATTTTCAGCACTAAGATTTCAATTTCAAAAAATTTGACTATAATTAACACAATAATATTTTCAAAAGCTTGTTTGATTCTTTAATTACTATTAGAGGGTTTTTAATACAATAATGTTATATAATTTAATTACAATTGATTAATATAACATTTAAAAAATAAATTTAAAGCAATTTTTAATTGTACTAAGTTTTGATTCCTATTATAATATAGTTTTTGCCTTTTTAATTAAAAAAACAGGAAAAATAAAAAAAATACAATTTTTTTTTAAATTAAGTTTTCTCTAAATTAACAAAAATTGAAAATTAAAAAAAAAAACAAATATAACTATATAAAATATTTATAAAATAAACGGAAGAAAATTTTGTTTTGTGCTTTGCTTTTTTTAAGGAAATAAAAACATTTTTTAAAAGTCAGAAAATTCAATTAGCTTTAGCAATTTTGTTTTCTATCATGGGGATTTTTTAATTTCATCATACATACTTGTATATATGTGAACCATGTTTTAAAGGATTAGAGTAAACAAAATTTTTAGTCGTTGGTTTATAAGTTATTAGCGTACGTTTGGATGTTCTTCGCTTTTTACTTTTTAATTTTTTATATTAGTCCGGTAGGTTTTTCAGCGAATTGGGATAAAAACAAATATGGAAAATATTTATATATATTCTTTCAAGCCAAAAGTAGTTAGAATAAGTTTACAATGTTTCTCATACATGAATTAAAAATATTTTTATTTAGTTACTAAGCACATATATAATTTCCGTCGAAATGAGGCTTATCTTTTGCGAAGATAACAATCTTAGAAGTGGATCTATGAATAAATAATAATGTTAGAAGTGTTGATAGTCGTTATTTTATAAAACGAGACAATAATTGAGATACCTTGAAGCTTTATAAAAATTGATAATAATGGACCAAAACATAACTTTACATCAAAGTAAAATTATAAACAGAACGAATTATAAGTTAAACATAAATTATAAATCGAACGGGAAACTTTTGCTTTATTATAAAACTTATAAATAATACTGTACATATTAATAATTGTTAATAACAATTTACCAAAATATCTAAAGAAGTTATTAAAAATTTAAGGAAATGCTTCTACTGTAAATGATTTTATTTAAAAACTATAAGAAGCATTTTATTTGATAACAAAGATTAAAAACAAAACAAAAAAATTATGTTTCTAAAACAAAACATAAATTAAGATGACAAATATTTCAAAAAATTCAGAAGATAAAGCTTTCAGCAAAAGCCATTTTTATAATTTTAAATTAGACGAGGAAGAGTATAGTAGAGTAGACTGTGTCAACTCTGGGATACCCGTATGACCGTAACATATACATTATATCATCCGGTTAATTACTTCTGGCAAAATTTCAAACATACAGTTTTATTAGGTGTAGTGTAATGCTCATATAAAAGAATGAGTTGTACGGCAACTACTCGAACCCTCGGCAGTAGACCAATTAAATTTTGCAGTAACTTTGGCCATTACACTAAACTATTTTTGGCAAACATTCAGACACCCAGCTTCATTAGGTGTAGTATAATGCTCATATAAAAGAAGGAGTTGTATGGCAGCTACTCGAACCCTCTACAGTAGACCAACCAAATTTTGCAGAATCTTTGGCCATTACACTAAACTACTTTTAGGAAAATTTCAGACACCCAGTTTCAATAGGTACAGAGTAATGCTCATATAAAGTAAGAAGTTGTATGGCAGCTACTCGAACCCACTGCAATAGACCAACCAAATTTTGCAGAAACTTTGGTCATAAAACTAAACTACTTTTGGTAAAATTTCAGACACGCAGCTGCAATAGGTACAGAGTAATACTCATATAAAAAAAGAAGTTGTATGGCAGCTACCCGAACCCATTGACCAAAATTACTGGATTTAAATAGCGATGACGGCTATTGCAAAAAAACGGATTTGCGAAAATTTCAAGATCCTAGGCCCTTTAGTTTTTGAGTTATCGTGCGGACGGACGGACAGACGGACATAGCTAAATCGATTTATTTATTCTGATCCAATCCATACACTTGAGTCTATATATACCACCCCTCCTTCTCTGCGTTACAAACGTAATGGCAAATTTATTATACCCTTTGACTATAGTCATACGGGTATAAAAATGTTAATTTTCACTGGCAAAAAGTTGCCCTTAACCAAAAATATATGACTTAAATCACTTTTTGTCAGAACAAGGATATTTTGTATCACTCTGTTATTATATGATTATCGGTAAATTAATTTTTTTTATGTTAAAAGTATTCAGATTGTTAGAAATTACCGGGTAACGGATGGTGTACGCGAAATAACGTCAAGAAAATTTTTATATTTTTGCTCTTCAATTTTTTTGTATTATTTATATGGTTTTAAAGAAAACTCAATTATTGCAAAAAATTTTTGTCCTTTTTATTTATAATTTTTTTTCCTTTTTTATTTAAAATTTTGAAATATTCCAGTATTGCATAAAAAAAGCAAAACTAAAGAAAATTGGGAAAATTAAAAAAAAAAACTTTTCTACGGGTTTAAAATTGATATTTCTAAAATAATTTAAAACAATTTTAGTTGTTTAGTTTGTTAGAGAAATATTAAAACATAGTAAAAAAGGTGCAGGGTCACAACTCCCAAGGTCATAAGGTCCTAAGGGACTGTAAGTCTTTTCTGATCTTTATAATTTAGAGTATGATAATACAAAAATATATATAAGGCAGCAATTCTAGGTCTTATTTCACCCAGTCAAATTTTTTAAAATCGGTTTTATTGACCGGGTAATAAAGCAAGTTTATTTATCCAAGCCAATTTTTTTCTTTATATTTTTCATCTGCTTGCTTTATTTCAAAGCGTAAATAACGATTAAGTAAATAATGATTCTATCTTTGGTAAAGTGTTCACTGTTAATTAAATATATTTGTGTTGACTGAGTATTTAAGTCGATCTTATATTTTTATTTCCTTTTTAATGGCTTATGTTGGTTGTAAAAGGTTTCTTCTAAACATATTTGCTATTCAATAATTTTTTTATATGCTGGATAACATGAATACCAGCGCAGTTCCGACCATATACAAATGGATTTTTACACTTTTTTAGAATAAAAAAAATACTTTTTGTATAGTTATTTAAATCCTATTTATTCAGTACTGAACAAGTGTTGCAACTAATCTGTGTTAAAGTTCCATAAAATGAATGAAACGAAAATATGGTGCAGTTACTATCTACATCACTTTTTATAACTAAATAGAGTGTTACTTTATTCTACCATATTTGACTTTTATAATTAAATAGACTAAGTAATATTTGAATTATTTATAACTAAATACACTATTTTTACAAATAAATAGAGTGTTACTTTATTCAACACTTCATATAAGTCGGTACCTAAATTGTTTAATTTTTTTAATAGTTTTTAACCAATAGGAAAAATTATTATTAGAAAAGATGGTAAAATTACGTATAAATAAAACTGATTAAAGTTAATTTTTAACTATTTTAAGTTAATTACTTATAAGAAATTGCTGTTTTGTGTATTATCTTTAGATACTATTTAAGATAAAACTCATATTAACAAATTAAATTAATTTGAAGTAGATGAACATTTGCTTGTTAAGAAAACTATTTTTTAAACTTATTTTTTAATTGTTTAAAATCGACGACTCGAATAAATAATTTAAAATTATCTTTAATAAAATGTTCTAAATTTTGTCTACAAGTTCTGGTCTATGTCCAAAAAAAAAAATGTTTTAATTATAAAAATCAAAAGGATTTAAAATAATACTTCAGAATTATTTGCAGGGATACCAAAGAACAATTATTTTATTACTTTTGATGAGATGTCATAGAAAAAAATTACTGAATAAAAATTAAAAAAAAATGCTTACAAAAACGGAACAAAGAAAAAAAAAGAAATAAAAATCTCCATACTTTTTTTTAGTAATTTTTAGAGAGCTCTTCAATAATGTACAAAGGCCTTATTAAGAACAAGTACCTTTGCATAATGAACTTTTTACTCTTTCGTTTTCGCTTTATTCATTCATTTTTCATAAGAATAAAAAAAAATTATTTTTATATATTGTTTTTTATCGTTTTAAAACCTTTCTACACATTGTTAAATATAACTTCCTGGTTGTTTTTTTTAATATTAGATTTCTTGAGATTGCTTTGAATACAAATTTTTCTAAAGTTTAATTTTCAAATAAAAATTATGACAAATTTCCGGAAATTAGGAATAATTTTTGTTTTGGTACTTACAGTTTAAACTTTGATATGATAATTACTAACTTGGAAAGATGATTAATTTACCTATAAAATAAACAAATACAAACGATTTTAAATAAATTTGATTGAAAATTATATTGAAAGTTTTATGAAAAGTATAAAAAATTAGATACTTTTTGCTTATTGAAAATATTTTCTTCTATTTGAGCTGGTTGCCGTATGCATTGGTTTTATATGTCAAAAGTATATGACTGCTTGATAACAGGTAACCGTTCTTTGGAAACTATTTTTTGATGACATATTGATAAGAACTAGTATCCTTACACAAAATAATGATTATAAAAGGAAGAATTTAAAGTTATTGTTTATAAAGTTAGAAGAAAATTATAAATTTTTAGAAAGAGATTTGAATGAAGGAATGTTTAATGAGGCATATTATCAAATATCTTGATGGATATTTTATTTATAAGTAATTCTTAATTGATAAATTCATCTTAAAAACCAATTTAAGTTTTAGTTTTTTGTTTGTATTTTTTAAGATTATTTTGGGAAATTTAACACTATGAATCTACCTTTTGGACTTAATACTTTAAGTATTTGGCTCCAAATTGTTTTTGAAATTATAATGTGGCATTTACAATTTATTTTAAATGTGTGTGGAATTTATAGTGAAACATAAACCGATCAGTTCAAATTTAAATTATCTTTGGTCTCTTGAATCTTGTTCTTTGTTTCATTTTATTATAAACTTCATTATTTCAAAAGGCAATAATTATTTTTAATATGAAAATCAACCCTTTTATTCTATATTTATATAAAGATGCTTTCGTTGTCAAAATTTTGCAGGATTGTTATAAAAATATAATTATTTAAAAAATTATTTTTTGCTTTTTATGCTTGCGTTTGTTCAGTTTATACATTTATTTTAACAAGGTAACATAATTAAGTGCTATGACAAAAAAAAATATTTAAATGGGAGAACTTTTGTGATGAAAATTTAAAAAAAAAACTGCCATAGCGTTGTCACTGAAAATCCCAAAGGTGAAAATAGTTTAAGCTATCAGGGAAGTTTCAAACATCATTATTATATAAAAAATACGCAACTGAATTGTAGAAGCATTTCATTTGTGTTTTACAAATGTTTAACCATCAACATTACAATGATTTTGTAATGAATTATTACATGAAACGGGAGGTGATGAAGGTATTAATGCTTTTTTTAGCAGTTAGTAAAAAGAAGTCCAAAAAAATGTATAATAATTTATATCCGTTACACATAGTTTCCATTTTCTACATTAAAAACTTTGAAATAATAATGAGTTGGTTCCATATAAATTATTTGGTATGGTATGAAAGGTGAATCTATCATAAAATTGTAGCATGAATGATTAATGGTATCTGCAACCTTGTATGTGATATGTACCTGAACGATATTTGTGATATCCTACCAGGTCAAGAAAATAAAAATGTGATATTTATAATTATGTATCTAAAATATAAAACTGATTTATAACATGCTTTGAACCATCAGTTTAGGACCAGAAAGTATTTCTTAAATTGCAAAAAAAATTCCACATTGCATAAAATTGACCGTGCCGTTGTTGAGTTCTTTGTTGGGAGCGTATCGTAATCTCGCGAATTCAAATTTAGTACTTATAATAATTTCGTGCTTTTAAAAGTTGTTAAAACGCTTTGTTATTGACTTGTTATGTATGAAGAAAAATTAGAAGAGGCTTTGAGGTTAGGAGGTGACAGAGCTCATTATACTAAATGCTTTGCTGCAGATGTATGAAAAAAAATTAAAAGAGACTTAAGAGTTACATTGCATACAAAATCACGGTTCCAATAATTTAATCCATTATATTAAATAATTTTTTCCTGAGCCTATCACAGTGAACAGTTAGCACGTAGAGGTGCCGGCAAAAAAAAAAAAAAAAAATTTAACTAGAGTTTTTCAATTTATTTCCCGTAATATTTTTTAAAGAGAAACAAAAAATCAAGGGATGAATAAACATAATCTTAAGTGTTAAGAAAAAAAAATGTGGTATGCACCTAATACTTTTTACATTTGGAAATTGCACGTATATTTTTCCAATGTAAGCTTCGGTTCTAAATATAATTTAATATAAGATTCTTTAAGTTCAAACATTATCATTGTTTATATTTGTGGAATTTTTGTAAACTTAAACCTAAAAAAACAATAAAACCTTATTTCACAAGGAGATAGAAGAGAATAAAATGGTTTTTGCAATTAAAAAAATAATTTTTCTTAATAATGTTACAAAATTGAATTCATTCACTTACCAAAACTCTTTTTTTATTTATTATATAGTATAGATGCTTTTTGGTCGTATATAGCTTTCTTGTCAACAGAATTACAAATACTCATCATGAAACAAAAGGATAAAATAAAATATTTGGACAATGTCCAGTTGTTTTTGTATAAAATGAATAACTTTTACCTTAATTTTTTGTCGCTACTTTTTTTCTACAGCTGTTTCCTCGTTCGCAACTCCCTTATATTTTTATTCCTCAAAAAAGTACTAAAAATTAAAATATTTTGAACTCTTCAAAAGCAAAAAAAAAAAAACGAGGAAGATTATAGTTGCCCTTGTCAACTTTTAGATACCCGTGCATACCCACTAACCGTTATTTGTTTCTCTTATGCTATTCATAAATGTTACAAAAAAATATAAGAAAGTAAAATGGTTAAAAAAAATTTACCTTTTTATCCCATAATTTTTGCTTAAAAAAAAATTAAATTTTTAATTCATTATAGGTACCATAATTTTTTCTTAAAAACAAAAAAAAAACAAAATAGCCCGCCCTAAAAGTTGGTCCGAGTGATGTCCAACTTTGCTAACTAACTTGCCCTATTACTTTATCTGCCCAGTTTTGATTTTAACCTCGTACCTAGCTTCATTAGATTCACAGTTATCGAATTTATTACTTTGTATGGCAGTTGCCCGAAAACGAGGCCGTAACATTTTGAAACTCCATATAAGTGCTCGATTCATTATATAACTATCAGTGTGTAATTTTCATCCTCGTAGTATAATCAGTTTCCAAGAAATTCATATTGGTACAAAGAAGTTGGCTAGCAGTCCCCCGAAAATGGGGCCGCAACATTTTGAAACTTCATATAAGTGCTCGATTCATTAAAAAACTAACCATGTGTAAATTTCATCTTCCTGGTATAATTACTTTTGAAGAAATTCATATTGATTTAAATAAGTTGTGTGGCAGCTCCCCGAAACTTTGGTCTGGTCTTAACCAAAAAGAATAGGGAACCTCAAAAATGTCCAAAAAATGTTTTGTGTGAATTTCAAAACTCTAGCTCTAATTTTTTAATTCTATCTCTTGTAATTAATTTTTAATTCACGAATATAAATATTAAACCTAAGCGAAATAAGCATCATATAATCATATTCATATAATGATCATCATGATCGAAAATTATCATCATACCTATTCATAATGATTATAATTCATAAATCTCAAAGTACAAAGTCCAAATCTAAAATATTTTTAAAAATTCTACGCATCATTTAAATCGTATGAAATCGTAACTCGAAATCGATTCGTTGTCTACAAAAAAAAAAAAAACAACAAAACAAAAAAAAACAAAATTCATATAATTTCATGTTAAATACAAGATGCATAGCAAAATTTCAAATTTTTATATGAAAATACTTATGGGAATTAAAAAAGTTAGTTGTTCGAGAGCTACCCGAAGTTTTGGTCCGATCTTAACCAAGGAAATAGGGAACCTAAAAATTGATTGAATAATATTTTGTGAAAATTTCAAAAATGTAGCTCTTTTAGTTTTTGAGTTATCGTGCTGACACACAGACGGGCGGACAGACACACATAGCTAGATCGACTCATTTTCGATTCTGAGCCGATACGTACCCTTGACACTATATCTAGCTCGTCTAGATCGATGCGTTACAAACGGAGGAGCAATTTTAATATACCCGATGTCATATATGCATGTATGCACGGGTATAAAGAAATTACTACAAATAAATTTTAAAATAATAGAGATTTAGCGTGTAAAATTTATTGCGCGAATGAAAAAGCGTAAAACTAAACATAAAGTGAAAACAGAACAGTTATATTTTTAATTCCGAGAGTTTTTGCTGTTTGTACAAAAAGTCGAATTATATTTTCATTTTATGGTCATCAATTAGAACTTTTCTGTTTTAAATAAATGTTAATGTTGTTTACTTTTTTACGTTTTCTTTTAAGTAGAATTTGAATTTGTGTAAAGGACGGCAGCTTTTCTTGATTTTCAAATAGAGTTATAAATAAATAATAAATAAAAATAGGCAATGATTTGAATTCCAATAAAAACGAAAAAAATATTAAAGTTTGTTTAACAAACAATGGGATTTAATAGGATATACTGATGCAGTTTAAAAAAGTTTTGACTACATACCTATTAAGTCTCGTTTAAAAGTGAAACATTGCCAACTGAAAATTCTACTACTCAAAAAAGAGATGTCAATCAACTGCTTTAGTAGAAGCTGAAACAAGGAAAATATTTTATAAAAGTTAATTATAATAATGTTAATAATACATTTTTTGTTCTGTGGTAGATTTGAAAATGTGGAACAATATTATGTAAATTTCGGCTTTGGCTTGTAACTTTTTTTTAAAACAAACTAAACAAGTGATGAAAAAAAACCAAGGGTTTTTAAAAAAGCACATTTTCAAAATTATATTGTATTACATACTGAGTTTAACTTTGGAAATATTTACTTGGAAATAGTTACTACTGACTTATAAAATTTACTGCTAACAGTAAAGTTTTTATTTAAAAGTTGTTATAGCCCTTCAATGGGAAAGGTTGCCAAATTTCTCAAGAATCTAACTTTACCTTTCCCCCCCCCCCCCCTCATCCTCTAATTTTTTAGGTTCTAGGAATTAAATTGTGAATTACATAAAAATTTGGAATTTTACTTAGAATTTTATTATCTAAGCAAAAATGGGTAAAACTGAGAGACACTTTCTTCAATTTAAGGAACCCCTTTTAAATTTAAGAAAAAATTTTAACATATATTAAAATATAATGTTGGACCTTTAAATTTTGTATACAAATAAAAAAAAAATTGGACAGGTATTCAAGTTACAGGTGCTTAAAAATAGCATAATTTAAATTTTCAGGCCCTTATAGCTCCTAAACATGGGGCTTGACAAAAAAATTTTGTTAACTGACTCCTACTATTTTTTTAGAATCTAACTTCTCCCAAAATTTCAAGATCCTAGCTTGAACCGTTTAGAAGATATGTGGGGCTAAAAATTTTGCAAAAATTGAGTTTTATATAATGGTGAATTTTAGTACAGTATGGCAACCCTATATATTTAAGTGACATATTTTTGTAAAGCCTATAAAAGCAGCTCTCTAATACCGTTTTTCGATTGAAAATAAACTTAACAGAACCCTTGTTATATCAATTTAAATATAGGGCTTTTTTGGAATTTCAGGGGCTGTAACTTCGTCACCCTTCAAAATTAAGAAAAAACTTTGACACATGTTGAAATATAATTATAGGGCTTTGAATTTTGTCTATCACTAAAAAAAAATTTGGACAGGAATTCAAGTTACAGGTGTTTAAAAATAGCAAAATTTCAATTTTCGAGCCCTTATAGCTCCTAAATAGGGGGCTTGACAAAAAAATTTTGTTAACCGACTCCTACTAATTTTTAAGCATCTAACTTCTCCCAAAATTTCAAGACCCTAGCTTGAACCGTTCAGAAGATATGTGTGGCCAAAAATTTTGCAAAAATTGAGTTTTGCGTAATGTTAAATTTTAGTACCGTATGGCAACCCTAAACATTTGCCTTGTAAAAATTTATTAAGTTTATGAAACCAGCTATCATTTTCCGTTTTCAGATTGAAAATATATGTAACAGAACTCTTGTTATAACAATTTAAATATAGGGCTTTTTCCAACTTTGGGGGGCTGTAGCCCCGTAACCGGTGGGGCTACAGAAAAAAATTCTTCTACGAAATTATTTTTTTTGCAAAAACTACCCATGGTTAAAATTTCTTTTCTCTATTTCAAACGGTGTAAAAGTTTTTGTAAACATACGGACGGACGGACGGACAGAGTGAAGCTATATAGGCACATTTTTACAAAATTTTTTGAAAATGTGCTAAAAAGTATTCCTTATTTATTGATAAAAAATAAATTATTTAAACTTTTAAAAAGAGTTATCTTATCCTTTTAAACTTTGTTTAGATGTGCAAAAATGGGTCCCCATAACTTAATAACGATAATGCAAATAATTAATTTTTTATATGATTATGGTTTTCAAAAGCAATAAAATATTTTGAAAACATATAGAAATAATCTTTTCTATTGTTACAAAAAAAATAAGGGTTTGGTTATTCAGTTGATATTTTAAATCAAAGTAAAAACTTAAGTGGAACAGAAAAGAATGGGATTGTTTGTATAGTTATTAGATAAAATGATATTAATAAGGTTCAGAAAAAGTTTTATTTTGACATTAAACAATTAAAATAATAATTATACAACTTAAGTCAATGAAACCGAATTAATGATACCCTACACTTGAAAAATTCAGACAGTTACACGAACCATTCCCCCGCCTCCCGGTTATGTGAAATTACTTATTATGGAACATAGTTTAGTTATGCAATAGCGGTTTTTTAATAACCCTCTTTTACAATTAACTCTTTTTAGCACGTTTTCAAAAAATTTTGTAAAAATGTGCCTATATACCTTCACTCTGTCCGTCCGTCCGACTCATGCTTACACCGTTTGAAATAGAGTTAAGAATTTTTTTTAACCACGGATAGGTATTGCAAAAAAAATCCCACCATAGCCCCACCCGTTACGGAGCTACAGCCCCCCAAAGATGGTAAAAGCCCTATTTTTAAATCTTTATAACAAGAGTTCTGTTTGGTATATTTTTAATCTGAAAACGGCAAAAGATAGCTAGTTTTATAAAGTTTATAAATTTTTAAAAGAGAAATGTTTAGCTAGGGCTTTGGGAGAAGTTAGATCCTCAAAAATTAGTAGGAGTCAGTTAAAATTTTTTTAGTTTAGGAGCAGTTTAGGAGCTGCTCTAAAATTTAAATTTTGCTATTTTTAAACACCTGCAACTTGAATACCTGTCTAAGTTTTTTTTTACAAATATACAAAATTTATAGCTGCAGCATTATATTTTAATATATGTTAAAGGTTTTTCTTAAATTTGAAAGGGATTCTTTAAATTGAAGAAATTGTCTCTTAGTTTTAACCATTTTTGTTTAGATAATAAAATTCTAGGTACAATTCCAAAATTTGGTGAAGTTTGCAATTGATTTCGAAAAACCTAAAAAAATGGTAGGGTGGGTAACAGAAGGGGAATGGCAGATCCATCATTAGTTTGCTAAACAAAAATTTGGGAACTTCCTCATTGAAGGGCTACAAGGTCTTCAAATTAAAACTTTTATGCTTCTATAAAACATAAGTTATTCACCAGTTTATTCACCATTTTATGTTTTTCCAAAATTAAACGTTAACATTGAAGCTCAAGCATTATATTTCGCACTTGTTAACAGGCATTGTATTATAAGTTTTGATTTCACTATTATTCATAATTAATAAATTGATGAAATAACTAAATTATAATATTATCATTTATTTTTATACATATTTTTATGATATATGAAAAAATGATAAAATAATCAGTAACAAACCCTATATAGTTTTGAAAATGTGCTTTTAAAAAACCCTTGGATTTTTTCATCACTTGTTTACAGTAATTTTTAAATTTCAATTTGAAAACTATTTTGTATATTCGAATAAAAAATCTTAGTTGTCTCATCTAACGTTTTCAATCTTTATATTGTTAATTTTTTTTTCTGCCTTACTTATTTTAAATTATGTTGTATGGTTTAGTTACTATTTTACAATGAATCCTTCCGATTTTTCATATTGTGCTTAACGATATGATTGGTATGGTGCTTCTATGCACACTGCTGTTCTGTTATTGTTACTGTTACTATTACTGTTTTCTTCGGTATTCTTATAAATAAATGTATCTTTTACTAACACTAGTAAAAAAATGAATATATTTTTTAATGAATATGAATAAAAAGGGTACATTGGTATATGTTTTACATTTTTTTCTTGTTTTTAAATTTTGTCTTTCTGCATTTTGCTGCTGTTAGGTTTTGGTCATTGTATCGATTTTAAATTTATTTTGCTCCAAAAAAGGATGGTTGGGAAGTGAAACTTAATCCAAATATGCTTAAAAAACGAAACAAAATATGGATAATTGATCAAGAGGGGCGGAGAATAATGGTTAAATTTTTTTTTGGATAAAAATAAAGTACAATATAAAAAAAAGAAACTAAACTATGATTTTGAAAGAAAAAAAAGTGATCGAAGGAAAATTGTTTATGTAATCAAAGTATTTTTCTACTTTTTTAACATTAGTTTTATGTAAAACAACGTTCCTGTTGTTGTTTTTTCTTTAATTATCTAAGGATTCATTTTTAGTTGATTTTTTTCCTATTTTCTGAATGAATACTAATAAAAAATTGCAACAATTGCAATCGACATTAAAATAAAAGGAAAAACTCTTAATTAGCTTGCAATTTTTTTCAGCTGGATTTTCTTTTGGTTACTTTTGTTATTACTGTTATTTAGCTGGCATTTTATAGGGGAGTTTCAACAACATTAATTTTGTGTTTGATTTACAATATTTAAAGTGTGGATTTGATTTTTTGTTTTGCTTTTCAAACTTATGCAATTGAAAATTATGCATAGAGCTTATTAAACACGGTCACGCGATTTAAAGCCATTCGACTTAATCCCAAAATAGCTTTAAATCACATTTAAGTGAGACATGAAGTTATAATCGCAAGTTTTTCCCGTATGACTTTATGTCTCATTGGAGACATAAAACTGAAATAATAAATAAATAATAAAAAAATAAATGAAATATGAAAATAATTAAATGGAACACTAAAATATATTATTTAGATATAATTTAAATTATATGAATGAAAAGCTGTCACATTTTTCAAACCAATTTTACTGTATAATATTCCTAAAAAATTGAAGTCTTATATAATTCCGAAAAATGATGTGTAGTCCTACATAATTTTGAATCCATTTTATAAAGTCAAATAGTTTCCTTTTTTTTTTTAAAATATTTGTTGGCGCATGGAGTTGTTCCTACTGTTCGTTTTTTTCATAATATTGATAATTTAATTCTGTAATAATACAAATTTTTAAGTGATTCATATAATAGTCAATTTTCATTATTGGATAAAGCAAATTCATTTATTGTAGGAAATCGTTAATACGATTTAAGTTCAATGATCTAAACGAAAAATTCAAATTAATAAAAGAAGATAAAACATAATTAACAGTCAATTGGTTAAAAAACAATTATTAAGATTAATTATTTAATGATTTTTGAAATGAGTTTGATTTTAATACATTTCTTTCAAATTAAAATCATTTATAATTTGATCATGTAAAGATGGTGCACATAAGTTATATGTTAGTTAATACAAAATATATTGTAATTTGTTTTTGGAGTCAGAATATGAGAATACAATCAAAAAATGAGAATAATGCAGTAACCTCTTAAAATATACGCCATAAAATAATAAGCAATAAGAGTAAAATCAATTGAACGAAGTGAAAAATTTCACACTTGAACGTTATTTTAATCCCTTTTTGTGAAATAAATTAATGCTTAAATCATTAATTATTATGATTTAATTTTACCTGTGAAAATTAATTGAAAGAAATATGAATGGAAAAGATTGATTTTATTAATGAATTAAACCATAAATGATTAGACTAAGAGTACAATTAATACAAATTTATACTTTTATTGGTACCTATAGATAGATTATTAAAATGTTTTTTAAATTTACTGAAACATATAAAAATTACACCTATAATACGCATTTATTATATCTTATTATTAACATATTTATTCTTTTTATTCAAAATATTAATGCAGGGAAAAAACAATTTTATTTATTGGCTGTTCAATTTTTATTAATTCTTTTTATTAGAACTGCAAAAGTCAAAAAGTTTCAAAACACATTTCAATTAATTTTTTTACTAGCTGTGTTATAAGTATACTTGAACTTAAGCACAATGAAAAATAAGAAAATGTATTTGATTTGTTTTGTTGATTCAAAAAAATGTTTAAGAGTTCTTTTGATTTGAATATATAATCGATTTTTTTCACTTGTTTTTGAATAAAACATTTATTTTTGAAATAATTTAAAAGCAAAAAAAATGTGGCTTTATAATATAATATTTCAAAGCAGGTAAAGTATACAAATATTGATTAAATCTAGAAAACGCTTCTAAAATTAATTAATTACTTTGCATTTTTTTTCAATTTTTCAACCTTTTCTCCAATCTTGTAGTATACCACTTCAATTGAAAAACATATACATAAAATTTTAAATAATTTGGTGAATATTTGGAATCTAAATATTAGACTTAATTGTTTCCAACTACTTTAAGTATAAATATCTTTGGTTTTTTGTTTGTAAACACTTTTCTTAAGAACATTACTACAAGTATTCGTCCCTTTCATAGTAAATAGATTGAATCTTAGTCCCTAAATTAGTCCATCATTTCATCCCAAAATATTTACAGCTATTTTTAAACTACGTTGATTGAATTATGTCTATTTTTGTAGTTACACATACATGTATTTATGTATAGTTATATTTGTTTTCATTTACAGTTTACACGTTTTTATAAATTATAAAAACATCTTTAGCCCTGATTTCGATTTTATTTTTTGTTGTTGTTAAGTTGAAATTAATGAACCCGAGTATTTGTTAGTTCTAAAACGAGTACTGATTAATCGCCACGATTTTTATTACATTTTTTAAAATTAATTTTATTTGTTTTTAATTTTTTTTTTATTATTAATGATATTGACACAAGTGTAAAAACGTTTTTTTTTAAATTTTATGTCTAAAAAAATATTGAAGCTTTAGTAAAAACAAAACGTTATTATTTGCATTTATATTTTTGTTGAAATTTTTGTTTCAAAATATTTCATGTAAAGTTGTTCTGTGTTTATATTATTTCCTGTATTATAATAGGTAACCGAAATCATTAATTATTATTATAATTAATAATAATTTAACAGGTTCAACTTCTATCTATATTCTAACATTTTGATATAAGAAAAATTACAATTTACAGGACTGATTCAAGTTACTAAATAATTATTTATTTAAATTTAAAATTTTAAAGCGAAAAATGATAAGCAAATTAAAATTTAAAAAAGCTCCAAATAAAAATAGGAAAATAATAAAACTTATAAGTAATAAAAGAAAATTTACATTTAGATTAGAAAATTATTTTATAACTTAGTGTAATCTACTAAAATTATAAAACTACATTAAAAAACATTAAATAAAATAAAAATTAAACAAATACTATTTAAACCATACTTGAACCGTAACACAGTTTCTGACACAATTAATAACGACTTATAAAAGCGATATCAACTTAGTGATTTATTTAATAAAGAACTTGAAATTTCATTTATACTGTGACAAATTGTGAATTAAAAAATTTTTCTACGGGTGAGTTGAAGAGTGCAGGGTCATAACTCCCTGATAAAGTTCTCAGCTGAGAGGTTATTTGTAATATTAAAACAGGTTAATTATATAAGGTCAGTGACGGGTAAAAATATATACACACTTTCTTGCACTATAATATTAAAAAATTTTTGGAGTAGAATTCGAAATCAGGGTATTCCTTTTTTTCAAAATTAAGAAAAGGACAATAATTTTTTATAACATTTTGAAAGACTATTTTGAAAAAAAAGGCAATCCTAATTTTGTTATTAAAGTCTCGCAAACATGAATTCATAAATACTCTGGAAAAGGGTTAACTTTGATTTTTTTAATAACTTAAATATGCTTGCTAATATATAATTTTGCATAGACAAATATATAAATACATATTCGTCATCTAATATCATACATCTAATATCTACTTATATTATCATTTATTAAATCATTAAAGACCTTTTATATTATCATTTTTAAATCATTAAAGACCGGAAAAAAATTTCAGAAACTATTTCAAAATAAATTTCGACTTAAATAACGAACTACTTAGCAAGAGAGTTATGACTTTGTAACGAAATGAAGCTAATAAAAGAGAATCATATATGATTTTTGTTTCGTTTAACGTTGTTTTAAAACAAAGTATTCGTTATAGTTTTTTAAATGAGGTTTATTTGGAAATTTAAAATGAAAACTGTTTTGAATAATTGATTAAAAAAATTTGGGAACGATTATTAATAAGATGCATTTTTTTTTTGGTTAAAAAATCTATCTATTGCATCTTACTATGGCAAAAGAGGAATAATAATCAATTTAAGCAAAATATTAATTCACTACAATGGTTTAAAACTATATAAATTCAACAGATGCCAATACATTTAAACATACTATTTCATTAAAAAATATTTTATTAAAAAATTTAAATAGTACCCCAGAACCAATATTTAAATTATTTTTGTAAATTAATTTGTTAGTCAAAAAGAATTCTAACTTAATGCTTTTCGGCAAACGTATTCTATATTGGATTCTTAAGCCATTTTTAGAAATAAGAGATATACGACCGAATTTTTGAAATCCAATTAAATTTTAATTAAAAATATTTTCAAAAAGGTTTTTTGTTTTATTATGTTTGTTGAAATTTGTAATTTTTTATTTTTTGTGTCACTAAACTAAAACTGCTATTAGAACCTACACATATAATATTTAGAACCACTACATATACAATATTTTAAGCCACATTTAATTATAACAATGACAGTTGTTAAATTAAATAATAAAAATAAATAAACAAAAAGATAATTTAAAATTAAAATTAATTCTGATATTAACAGGTGAAAGTGATAAGAGTTTAGTTGATTTGTTTTAATTTTCGCAAAATTATTTTTGTTACTTGTTTTAATATAATTTTAATAGTCGCCTTCTAAATAGAAAGATGTTAAGAAATTTTTGTTCTCGTAAGTGTTTTAATAAATAAATTTATATACTGTTTTTAATAATTGTATTATTAGTTTTAATTTTTTTGGTTTATTCAAATTATTATGTTGGAGCTTTTTTTGAGTATTGTGATCATGAATTTACACTAAATGCTTATGGTAAAGCATATGTTAATTCACCATATTATTCAACAGCATATTCAGTAGATACATGTCAATATCCTTCAAGATTACCGTGTCGATATACACCAGGTTCATCATGCCGATATCAAATAATAGCCCCAACTGACTTTAATATTTATGTGCAGTGTAATATTTCATTAGATAGCGTACGAATTAAACTTTTGTTTTATAGTGTGGTGAATTTATTATTGAGTATAGTTTTTTTTTCAAATGGTTAAAATATATATTACTGGTTTTCTTATTGTAAGAATTACATGTAAATTACATACAAAATGACACAAGCATAAGTATAGTAATGTTACAAAAATAACTACAGTAAAATGTATTTAAAATATTTTAATGATAATTACAAATGTAGTTAAATGGTAGTTAAAAATTTAATCAGTATAGTTCTAGAGAAAATGTTAATTTTTTTAATGGAAAATTGTTAATTTTTTTAATTACTTATGTTATTTTCGTTTCTTATTTTTTTAATTTAGAAATGAGGACTTTCAATTTTATCAAAATTTGTTTTAGTCAAAATATCTTAAATATTTAAAAATATTTCAGAAATTCACCACAGTTATATAATTTTGATTGAATAATCCGTTTTAATAATATATATATATATATTTTGACTCCAAAAAGGCTGGGAATCAATGTAACACCGAATATTTTTATTTGAGTGTCGATGGTGATAAAAATTTACATTCAAGTGAATATTTTTGTGGCAATGGCGAATCTGAAAGGCAATCAACGTTTAATGAATTAACAATTGCATTCACATCATCATCATCTAAAAGTAATGGTTGGTTTACATGTTATATCGAAGCTGTGCCGTCAACTTTACAACCAGGATGTGAATGTGGATGGTCATTTACATCCAAAATTACTGGTGGTACTGAAGCCAAAATTAATGAATTTTCATCAATGGCAGCACTGGTTGACAAAAATGATTTGCTGTATCCATTTTGCGGTGCCACTATAAGTAAGACAATTTATATAAAAACAGAAAATTAATATTAAATTTTATAAGTAATGAAATTTTACACATATGTAAAAGAATATATAAGCCGATATTTTTTACAAAATTTACTTTATCTAGTTCATAATAGATGGGCTTTAACAGCAGCACATTGTTTTGATTCATATAGATCTGATAAACGTTGGGATCCACAATACGTAAGACTTTTAGTTGGAGAACATGATTTTAAAACAAGTTAGTTTAAGAATTTTAAATATATAAAAAATTTATTTTGCGATAATATTATAACCAAATATTTTAGATGCTGAAACTCCCTTTACAGAATACTATGATGTTTATGATGTTATTATAAATAGTCAATATCGCTCTGATAAAACTGATTATGATATTGCATTAATTAAAACATATAAAAATATTAGATGGTCCCGAGGAGTTGGTCCTGTTTGCTTACCATTCAAATGGATGTAAGTTATGTAAATATTATCTATACTAGAATACTTTAAAGTGGTAATAATTTTTAAATTATCAATTTTTACATTTTTATACCCGTATGACTATAAGTCAAAAGGGTATAATAAACTTATGACGTAGAATAGGAGGGGGTAGGTAAAGACTCAAAGGTATAGGTCTATAGATCAGAATCGATAACAGCAAAAATTAAAGAGGTAGGATTTTGAAATTTTCACAAATTCGTTTTTATGTCCTTTATCTCCTTTTTCACAAATTCGTTTTTATAGCCTTCATCGCTATTGAAATCCAGCTGTTTTGTTCCACGGATTTGAGTAGCTGTTATACAACTTTTTTTTTTATGTGAGCATTACTCTTTACCTATTGAAGTTGGGTGTCTGAAATTTTTCCAAACATAGTTTAGTTTTATGGCCAAAGTGGCTTCGAGTAGCTGCCATGCAACTCCTTCTTTTATATGAACAATACTCTACACCTAATGAAAAAAATTTGGAAAATTTTTTTTTTCTGCAAAATTTGGTTGGTCTACTGCAGTGGGTTCGAGTAGTTACCATACAACTTCATATTTTACATGAGCATTACTTTATACATAATAAAGCTGCATGTTTGAAATTTTGTCAATAGTACTTAACTTTACTGGCCAACGTCTAAATAAAATATAGTCGGTGTAGTGAAAGAGGTTCGAAGAGCTGCCTTTCAACTTATATTTTCTTTTGTTCATAAATGAAAGCCTATTAAGTTGTGTATTTAAAATTTTGTCAAAAGTAATTAACCAGGTGATATAATTTTTATATTACGGTCATGAGGGTATCCCAGAGTTGACACAGTCTACTCTACGACACTATTCCCCGTCATTATTTATTTTGTTACATTTTAATATTGTAAAATATGGCAAAAAAAAAAACAAAAAGTTGCACACAAAAATGATTTACTGATTTATGTGTAATATATTTAAAAAAAATATGTATATTAAAAACCGACGGTAATAGTATGTATTAAATAAGTACAGTTGAAATATATATAAATAAAAAAACAGAACCGAAAACACTAACACTTAAATTTTTTTGAATTCTATCTTTAAATAGGCTTTATATTTTTAAGTAACTTTAAAAATTTTACAACTTCATTTTCTAAATAAGAAAATTCCTTCAATCAATTCTGTTTTCTACTACACTAATCATTAAATTAATAGACTAAATTTTTATTATACCAACTCATTTTTTTCTATGTGAAGAGGTTATTCATTTGTTGATTTACCAGTTGATATTGCGGGATGGGGTACAACATCATTTGCGGGCCCTCGTTCAACAACTTTACAAAAAGCTGTAATAAATGTTGTAGATCCGCAAAAATGTTATGATGAATATCAACAAACATTTGATAATTCAAGGCAAATATGTACATTGGGTGGTTACAAGGATGCTTGTCAATATGATTCGGGTGGTCCAGTATTTTGGCGTAATAACAGAATGTTTTTATTAGCTGTTGTTAGTTTTGGTAAGCCATGTGGAACATATGAACCTTCTGTTAATACCAGAGTTACTTCTTACTTAAATTGGATTGAATATCAAACACAAGAAACTTATTGTAAAGTTTATAATTAAAGTTTGGGCAAAGTGATAATAAATTATTTGAATTTTTAAAGGAATTTAATTTAGAACTTTTGTAATAAAAATTTACTTTACCTTTGTAATACATTTTTGAAAATTGGTTTTTTTTTTTTTTTAATTTTATTTTAAATTTTTTTTCATACTTAACACTTATATAAATATGTAAATAAAATCTGAATGTGGTATATGCTATATAATAATAAATTTTCATTGTTATTATTTTTCAACAAAAGAATAAAAGGATATAGAGATTTTTGAGCTCATTTGTATTTAAATCAAAAAAAAAAAATTTAAGACAATAGAAAGGAGACTTTAGACAAAAAAAAAATAGCAAAAATATAATATAAAAATTCAAGGATTGGCACTTAAAGATGAATTCTACTTTTTTTATTCTACACCTGGCATTAAAGAATCTTCAGAGAAAACAAAACATCGAGTAGAACAAAAGCTTTTTTTAACGAATTATAAATCAAAGAAAGGAAGGAAAAATTCATAACCTAGGATAATATTAAAAATCTAAAGGAATATGATAAAAGAATATGTTATACATATTATTATTTAAGGGTAATAATATGTAATAATTAAATGACAATCAATCTAAAGTTGTGTTGAATTTAACCAAAATTTTCTTTCTGATGTTGAGGAATCCAAGACAAAAAAATATTTGAGAAACTGCTTGAATTGAAAGGAGTAATGTGTAAGGTAATCATCTTTTTATTTATTAGAAAATTTTTAACTTTATAATTTGTTTTTTTGTTTAAATTATCATTCATATTATTTATAAAAATAGTAAATGGGTGTTTAAATGAAAAAATTAATTTCAGTAGATATATATCTCAACATTGATGGGTATGTTAATATAAAAATATATAAATTGTTAGTTTAAATTACAATATTCCTAAGAAAACCTCCCAATACTATATCTATCAATACTATAGAAGAAAAGGTCAAAATAAACTAGGCAGAAAAAAATAGAATTTCTTCTTTCCTAATAAAATTGGTTCCATTTTGTCGTAAATTCGTAAAATAGTTTGTTTGTGCGTGTGTGTTTAGAAATTAAAATTCAAATTTGGCTTGAATACTTTCATCGGTAATACTAAGGTTCAGTTTGTATATGGGCCAAATTGCACCACGGGATGGGAGGCCTCCCATATAAAAAAAACTAGACTTTATAAGAAAACTTGGGTTTTATATTATTCAATTCATGGAAATCAATATATTGAGCATTATAACGTTTTTATGTGTCCGAGGTCAGACGACGGTAGTGATCAAAGATATATTAGATTTAGATGATGGTGGAAATGCTATTAAAATGTGCTTTCTAATTTATCCTAAATAATATCACATAAAAAGTTCATATTATATACATATTAAAAATACATAAATTCCTATTCAATATATATTTAAATCATATAAATGCCGAAACAATAGAACTCTAACAATCTCATAGAATCAAAGTTAAGCGCAAAACTCATGGTTAGTCTTTCAGACTAGTTTTAATGTTTTCAAATAGGGCTGATGTTTTTAATGCGTTAAAGCCTTACCTAACTGTGGTTGCGCACTGTATTCAATGATTGTCACCATCTTTATCCCAAAAATAAAATAAAATTAGGGTTCCTTAAATTGAAGAAAGTGTCTCTTTATTTTAACCATTATTGCTTAGATAATAAAATTCTAAGAAAAATTTAAAATTTTAGTTTGAAAGATTTTTTTTGAAATTTTTCAGTAGTGTTTGTAAAAAAAATTTAACCTCTTATTTATTCAAAATTATAAATCTATTTTGTTAATAATAATTAATAATATAATTATTAAACAAATTAATTATAAAAAATCAAACATTGTGTTTGGTTAGAATTAGATGTATTATAAAAAAGAAAACTAAACAAAACCTTACAGAAACCAAAAAAAAGATTGAAAGATTTATTTTGAAATTTTTCAGTAGTGTTTGTAAAAAAAATTTAACCTCTTATTTATTCAAAATTATAAATCTATTTTGTTAATAATAATTAATAATATAATTATTAAACAAATTAATTATAAAAAATCAAACATTGTGTTTGGTTAGAATTAGATGTATTATAAAAAAGAAAACTAAACAAAACCTTACAGAAACCAAAAAAAAAATTTACGTATTTTATAACAAATTCATAACGTTTCTCTATAAAATAATGTATTACTACGTTTCTCCTAAATATATGCAATTTGTTTTAAAGTTTTTATAAGATAAATGATTTTACATTGTTGATCGTTAATTCAATTTTATGAACGTTGGTAATTTGAATCTAAACAAAGATTGTGAAACTATATAGATACCTAGCTAAGCAACATTTTTTAAATATTGTATACAAAAATTTAATAGGTGAGAAGTACTCGTAGAAAACAAAATTGACCTATATACCTATAATTTTATTGAAACAAAATAAACCTATAAAATTTGTTAATTCTTATATTAGCAAGCAAATATTTGATCGATTGAAAAATGGAATAAATAGGTACCTAAATAAAAAACTGCAGCTGCTTAATTGCTGGATTAATTTTAACAAAAAGAATAACTGTCTTTCATTTCAGCAATTTACTTTTATATTAAAACAGTTTTAAATGCAAAAGATCTGCCATCAATTTTTGGTTAATCAAAATTTTAAAATTTTGAGCTTAAAAAATTTCAAGCATTAAAAGAACTAATATCTACCATCATTTTGTAATTTTCTACCTTTTAGGGGGCTAGTTTTACTTAAATAAAAGTATATATTGAAAAAAATATTTTTTTTATTTTATATTTTTTATTCTAAATTATGCACTTTTTTAACTTTCCTTCAGCACCAATACAGAATAAAATTTTTGTGTGAACACGATAATTCGCGTAAATTTCAACCGACTTCTTTTTCTTTTTTGCCAAAAGAAGAACAGCTTTGCAGGTAATCCAAATCGGAGCACGGCATTGTGAGGTTGTCATAAAAAAACGCAAAATCAAAAAAATCTTAAGAAAAACCCCGTCGGAATGAGCTCAAATTTAGTACATGAACTACTGTAAGGTACCCATGATGAGCAGCTTTCATTACCATGGGGTCTAGAGTTTCTAGGAGTTTACGGAATGTCAAATCTAATATTTCATCAAAATTTCCAACCGATTTTAATGAAATTAGGCATGCCTGTTTTTTTCGAAAAGAAAGAACAAACGATGGGTCAAATTAGACCAAGCGCTCGGGCCTGCCATATTAAATAACCAAACTTTACAATACAAACCTTGCTGTTTAATGCATAAAAATGAGTTAGAACTCAAATCCCAATTTTTCAAAAAAACTTGATTCTTGAACTTGTATTTTTGTTTGAAAAAGTGATATTTCAGTTCAAGCTTAATTTATTATGTAAGAAGAAAAGCTTATTCGATCCATCTAGGATTTATTTATTATTGCGTTTTGGTATAATAATGTTATAACCTAATAATTTATATGCTCAAACTACTTTTAGAGAATATTATGATGTTATTATACAGAGTAACTTATACCATTGAATTGGAATTTTAAATTAAAATTTTGCATATATATCTGTACTTTGATATATTTTATTGTTCCTTTGACATTAAATGAATTAAATTCTTGAGAACCTATGGTATACTTTTTGCTTGAAATTTGAAAGCGACAACCAATTATAAGGAATAATAAATATTATAAAAAATAAATGTTATGTTTTTTATTTGTTAAAATAAGAAATTAAAATTACTATATATTATAATCATTTACCTTTTGAGAAATATTTAAACTAACTATATTAAAATCATATATGTTACTAGAACTAACAATATGTTACGTTAAAAGAAACAAAAAAAAAATTTAAATGTGGAAAAACAAAACTAGCTTTTTAATATATATATAATAATGGCAAAGGTTATCCACTGACTTGGCAAGGTTCTTAATCTTTTTTATAAAAAAAAAAAAAAATGAATATTTTTAAAAATTGAGTTACATTTTATGGATGTATTAAAAGATGTATAAAAATTTGTCTATGATTTAATTGTTAAAATCGCTTGTCAACAAAATACAATCATCAAAAAAAATTTATGAAATTATACCAATCGGAAAAAAAATATTTGGAGTAAGTTAGTTTAAGAACATTCTCTGTTTCACTTTTCATTTAATGATGTTTTCAAATATTAATTTATAGGCTTACAAGTTTAATTAAAAACATGAGAAATTTATTAAAAGATTTAATTTTAGAAATTATTTGTCAAAAAAATATTGTAAAATGAGAGTGAGACTGACCTAAACCATTTGCGCTATAACGACGGCTTATCAATCAAAAGAATTGACATCTATGTAGTTGGTGTAACTGTGATATGAGATTGAATTCTACCGGGGTTTGAAAGATATTTAAATCTTTGGTCATATTTCCTCTACGTTACATAGTATTTGTAATGTGCACAAATTTTTTGCCCTTAAATAGTTATAATGCATTTCCAAAAAGAAGTCAAATTCACTTTAATAAAAGGTATGTAATTTTTTCCATCACTGTTGTATTAAGGTCACTTCAATTTCTTTATTTTTCGTCTATTTCTTCAAAAAATAGAAATAAACAGGATAAAAAACGAGAAGGATAAAAGTAGAATTATAGAAAAGTGAGATATAGAAATATAGATTGAAACAGAAAGAAAAGGAAAAATAATAGTTGAGAGAAATAAAAGAGTTCAATAATAACACTTTCTCTTCCTTTTACTTTTTTTGAATTCACAAAAAAAAAACAAGTAAAAAGAAAAAATAAAACATATTCGTCGAATGAAGACTTTTCTTTTCGCAAAAGTTGAATGATCTTAAAAGATTTTGTATAGCATATGCTTCTTTCCCTGTTTTATTTTTTTTTTCGTTTTTAAAATGGTCGAATGAAAAAGAAAAAAAGAAATAATAAAACAAGGATATCGAATTTGACGTTAAGTCGAGACATTTTCTATATAGGTTAGTATTCAATAAACAATTATATATAAACTTAAATATATAAGCAACCTAACATGTAAATATATTTAGGTAGGATGAAATAAATAGAATAGATTTAGATGAATGTATTTAAAAAAATCTTATAATTAATGTATCTTGTATAATATACATAATATATGAATTATGTAATGGATAAGCCAAACCAACAATAATATAGGTTTGTTTTTGTAATTTTCGTAAAATATTTTATTGAATTGAAAATATTTTTCGTTATATATTTTGATTTTCAATCTATTTTTGTAAATAACTTATGAAAAAATGGTGTTTGCTTTTAAAAATTGGAGTAAAAAATTGTTAATTATAAATTAAATTGCTCGAGTCAATCGCATTCGCCTGTCAAGCTTCGGTTCGTATCTATATACTTTGAATTTTAACTACTTGTTTTTGTTTTACGTTTTTATTTGAATGAATCGACAATCAAAACATTGAAAAATATGAATTCATTGCAATTGAAAAGTTACAAAATCGATTTAAAGATATTTTTATACTTAATACATTTCAAGTGTTTCCATTATTAATTGTTACGCTTATATGTCTCTGAAATTGAAAATAATTTTGAAGGGTGGTTCGGGAGGCTGCCACACGCTTTCCGATGTTAAACATAATTATCTAAAACAAGAATATTAAACTTAGTTCAAGGGCATTCTGTCAAATTAAATTACTCTATTATGTGTTATATAGCTATAAATAAAGGTTTATGCTATTATGTTATATATGTAAATATATAATATCTCTAAGTTAGAATCCGATCGGAATATGGAACGAAATATGAAAACATATAAAATGAAATAGCAAAGCAAAATACTAATTAATTTATAAAAAAAATATTAACTAACATAAGATTCACATTAGCAAGAGGAAGCAGGGTTTTTAGCTATTGGGAACATTTACTGTAACCAAATTAAATATTTACGATATTATTAACTTAAACTTAATAAAAAAAATCAAAATTTCATGTCAATTCTATATAATATAATATTTTATATCTTTACTTTTAGTTTATATTACATTTTGCTATATTATACACTTTAAAAGGTAAACATATATAAATATTACGCATATATAATATTTAGTTAATATACATACATATTTTTATATAGGTTAAAAATGTTTATTTTTTAAATTTGATTTAAAAAATTGTTTATATTTTTTAAATTGTAAAATATATTTATTTAGTTTTTATTTCTTGTAAAAAACGACCATTTTTTCAACAAAATGCTTTATTTCAAATCACAAGTATATCACATATATATAGAAATTATGTATTTTTTGGCTAACATAAATCCGTTTGATTTTTTATTGAAGTAATAATAAATATATAAACGAAATTATTAAAACCACGTAAAATAAGAATTGGTTTACCAACATGTTATATTAACTTTAGAATGACAAAAGTTATATAAAACTAAGTGATTGATTATATAGGTATTATCATTTTGTTGTGAAAAAAAAACTATTGAAACGAGATTTACAGTTTAAAGAATTAATTTTTTTTATATTTTTTGACTTAGTACATAATTTATAAAAACATGTAGACATACGCATTGTTGATGACATAATAATGCGATCTGAAAAAAAATTATGCCAATATTTATAGGTTTAAAATGAAAAATTTTGTTTTGAACACGGTTCTTAATTGACATTTCGAATTTTAATAGATTTTTGAAAAAAAATTTTAAAACTTTATTATTACATTAAAAAGATGGTAACACCAGGTTTTTCAAATCATATGTCTTAATTTTAGAGAATTAAAAAATATTTTCAAGAATATCACGAATATCAGTTTAAAAATTAATCGTATATTAAGATAAAAAATGTGGGACTTTAGAACTTCATTGTTATATACTTACTGTTTAACATTATTATTGAATATATATGGAAATATTTTTAAATTCCAAAACCTTTCAGAGCTTAGAGATTTTATCAATGGCAAGAAAAAATATCAGTTTCTAAAATAGATAAAGCTATCACTTTAAAAATGCATTTTACCAAATTCAGTATTCAAATGTATTTTAATTATTGTACCTAATCATTTGATGTTGTAACGGGTAATATTTTTTTCAGCACTTTAACCCCTTGTCTAATGACATCTCAATGTTACATTTAAAGTAAAAAAATCTTCTTAAATATAGCGTCCTTTGTAATAGAGTTATACGATTGCATTATTTCCTTATAAATGTTTCGAGCTGTGAGTAATGTATCACTGTGGTTAAAAAAAAAATCTTTTTAATACATAATATATATTATATATCAAATATGTACAAATGTATGAAGCACAAATATATTATAAACATTTAATTTTTTTGATAAAAATCAAAATTTTTTAGCATTTCTCATAAAAAAAATTGCTAATAAATCATTTTTAGCCGATTTTAAAATATGTTTTAATTCCGGTGACTATATATAATTTAATTTTTTCCGTGTGTTAGTCTATCTGTACGTCCGTCAAAATGTTTACAAAACTTCTACAACGTTTAGAATAAACAAATAAAATTCCAACTACAGATTAATATGAAAAAAAAGTAACTTAATGGACTAACTTTTTGCTTTAGTCCCACCAATTACGGAACTACACTGCCCCAAAGTGCGAAAAAGCCCTTACTGATAACAGCAACAACTTTCAACCACTCTGATCTCTGATATTTTGCAAACGATTTTGAAATTTTAGGGCCTTGGAAATAATTATTGAAAATTTGATATCTTACATCAACTGTACATGTAAAAGGTGTTAAAATTTTTTGAACTAACATACGAAAATGGAAGCTCTAACATTGCGTTTTAATAAATTTTTAATTGCAGTTTTTATTCTTTAATTACTGTTTAGCTAAAATTTAATATAGAACATTGTGTAGTTTTGGAATTTTTTTTTAAAACAACTTTGATTTGGTTCATTACTTGTTTGTTTTCTTTGCTTTTTTTGATTTTTGTTAAAAATTTTATAGACACAGAAAAAATTGAATAGAATAATTGTATTGAAAAAAAAATAAAATATTTTGTTTTTCTTTTTTTCCGTTTGTTGTAGTTTTTGACCAATTTCAAGTTAAATTAAATCAATATTGCAGAACTTTAATGAAAATGTTTGTTGATTCTTGCAAAAGATTTAAGTTTATTAAATTTCATTATTTCAGTTCTTAAAGCTTATTATTTTAGTGAAAATTTTGCTAAATTTGGTAAATAATAATTGATTCTTATTATAACTATTACTGTTGCTAGAGTCATATATTTTAATTTGGTTAAAATATTCGTTTTAAATTTTTAAATAAATAATTAGTTAATTTTATTTAAATCGGACTATGTATTTACGGACTCTTTCAAAGGAGCTCAAGAACTTAAGGGCTTATATACAAAATCAAGAATGATAAAATCTATAAATTTCGAACAAGGGTTTCCGTTATGTTTGCTGAAAGTCTAAAAACTAACTATATAGAAATTGCTAGTAAAAATGTTATTTATTTTAATATAATTTTTTTAGTATTTAATTGATTTTATTAAAGTCCCGATCAATTTAATATTAAAATTTATTATATTATATTGGAAATAAAACATGTTACAAATTAGAAGTTGTTTATTTTAAATTTTTTTAAATATTTTCAAAAACAGTACATGCCCCTTAAATAGTTCTTGAAAAAAAACTTACAGCCGGCGGCAAAACTAAACTTTTCTTTTTTTTTTTTATTTACCTGAATACTATATACATATATTAAAAATTTAACTTGCACACTAATATGCTTTTCTGGGTCAAAAGTTAATGTGAACATAAGTAAGTTGCGATATAAATTTGTTAACTTATATTTAAACGGCTATTATTCTTAAAAAAGTATGAAAGCAAATTATGTTTTTTTAGCTTTAGCTTGACCCAAAAGAAACTTTGTAGATTTCCGTTAATTTATTGCGGCACAAAAAATTTTTGAAATTTGTTCCCTACTTCGGTCTTCAGTTAAATCAATTATATTGAAAATTTTGCACAAACATTGATCTTTATTACAGAAGCACACGTCGTTAATTTGGTTTTGACATTATTACCTGTTTTGGCACAAAAATTCAATGTGATTTTTTAATTTTAGGTATTAACGTAAGTTATCTTTTATTCCGAAAACTCACTCAATTAATAAAACTTTTTTTTTGCTCTCTTCAAAAAGTGCAAAAGCTAAATTAGATAATTTGGTTGCGATATATTAACCCGTTTGGGCACGATGCCTAATGGATTTTTTTAAAGTTTTCTAACAATATTTTTAAAATTTTTAACTTTTTTGCTATTTAATAAAAAATTTTCAACGCAAATTTCTAATATTAAATTTAATAAAAATAAAGCTAATTAAGAATCCCAATAATAATATCTTTAAATTAAATTAACTCTTTTCTACATTTTTTTGTAAGTCTTTGTTTTTTATCTACTTTACATTTTTTGTTCTTTAATAATTTTCGAGTCGGATTCTAAGTCAAATTGCAGGTTTATTTTTTTTCTAATAAAATTTAATAATTATAAAATTAAATTTTGTATATATTTTAACAATATTATTGCGAATTATGCCTAAATACATTGTGTTTTACAACATTTTTTCAAAAACAAAAAAAAACTTTCTTTCTAAAATCATTAAAAAACTTTGTAAATTGGGCTGCAATAATTTAACGGAAATCGACAAGAGTTTTTTTAAGATTTTCTTGTGAAGTGCATTGTCTTAAAGCAGCAAGTATACAAAAATTAAAGAACATCTGTCACACCCTTTTTATTTTACAACAAAGTATTTTGAAAACTGCTCTAACTTTTAGCCGGAACACTCTCCTTACAAAAACCTATTAAATATATATTTTCATGGTGAACAATTTTGAGGTTATGTAAAGATATACTGTCAATTTTTTGTTATTTTCTCCTAATTTTCTTGTCCATTTAATATTATTAATATTTTGTTTTACTAGATAAATTAAAAAAAATATATTGCCTATTAATTTAATATACGATAATTTTTTTAATGTTGAAAATATGGATTTTTACAATAAATATATTAGGTCTGAATGTTTCTATTATATATTTCATTTTTATGTTATTTCTTAGTAATTTTTGATTATTCTATTTAACAATAGAATATTTGAAAAAATTTGAAAAAAAAATTTTGGTTTTATTTTCGAGCATTAATAAACGATTTTGTTTTATGTTTAAAATGTTTTGTAATATATTTAATCGTGATCGGATTATTGCCCACACGAAAAATGCCCACACGAAAATTGCCCACAGAAAAATTATTTATAAAACAGTATTGCCGCTTTTTCCAGAATATTTAATGTTCTATTTTAAATCACTAATAGATTATCTCCTAGATAGAATATAATTTTTGATTTTTTCTCTATTTATTTTAATTTAATTTTTATATTTAATTCAATTTTCGTGTGGGCATTTTTCGTGTGGGCAATAATCATCGAATCATATTTAATATATTAATAATTTCTGAATGCAATTTGCAAATTGTTTATTATGAATTTTTTTTTTGTTGATTAATTATTGTTTACATATTGGTTTTGTTCGTCAAAAAAAATTAACGTAAAATATAGTGAATATTTGAAAAATTATAAAAGAGCACAAATTTTAATTATTTTGGTATTGCTCAAACAGGAAATATTGAACAAAAATTTGTACGAAAGGTCTTGGAAAATTTGTACAACGTGACCACTTATTACAAAACCAAGTTTTTAATAAGCAAAGCAGGTGTTGAGTTTAGTTTTGGGGAGAAGGTTGGGAAAAGGAAGTTGAAAAATTAAAATTGGAAGATTTCTGAAAATGAAAAAAATTAGAAAACTTTTTTAGAGCGTATTAGAAGACACTGATTTTAATTTTCTGCTAAAAATTTTGTACAACTTTAAAGACAAAAAACTTATAATAAATGATAAAACTAAGTTTTGAAAATAATTTTTGTTTTCTTCAAACATTTGTTTATTATATTAAAAAATTTATGTTTAGAATTTTATATTAAAAATAAATATTAATAATTTTTCTATATTTGTTTTCCACCTTTTTCATTTTGTAATTTTGGTGCATGTTAATTATAATTTTTTTATAATATTGCATTTTCTGCCACCATAAAAAACTTTAATTTATATTTAAAGATAAAAAACATAAATTATAATATGTAAAACATGAATAAAATAAATATAGAGGAAAATGAAAATATATATAAACTATAAGTACACAATAGTCTTCATACTCATTCATATTATTCCACTTCTGTTTTTTTCTATTTCTAAATAATATCCTATTTATCCTATATCACAATATTCTTGTATACCTATAATATTTGAAATTATATGTATTTTAACTGCCATATTTATATATATCCAATTATATACAATAAATAAAAAATTTTTAAATATATGTATATAGCAAAGGTAGAAAATTATGAAAGAAAAAATTATTGTGCTGTGTTGAAAAACCATCTATGTATCTAAAAAATAATTAAAATAACGCTAAAATTTATATTTTTTGTTTTTCTCGAACATAGAAAAAATAATTTATAAAAAAATGAATCCATTTTTATGCCCTGCCCACACTTACCTATACTTGAACTATTTTTTTAACTGTCATTTCTTTTTCTAATATTGTTGTAGGTTTTTTTTTAATTTATTTTCTTATTTTTATTTTACTTAACGTTTTTTTTTCTCATTTATATTTTATTACATTTTGCAAGGAATTAAATGAAAAACACACAATATTTGAGAAAAATATAAATAAATATCCCCCCCGCCTAAAAATGTATCCTTCGAAAAAATACCTACCAGTAAATAGCAAATTATTGTTATTTATTGCAGTAGCAGCAGCATTGGCGGTTTTAGTTTCTACTTATTATATACCTTGTTGTTAAACGTTTTTGTATTAGTAAGTAAAAAACCGTTATTAATAAATGCTATAGAAGTTGATTATACTAACATGGAAAAAAAATATCTAATGTATTTATGAAATTATGTTAAGTGTAAGTTGGTGCTGCATACGCAGAACCATAAATAGAAAATAGGCACAAAAATACTTTCCATCACAAAAGGAAAACAAAAAAAAAAAAGTCTTAGAAAGGACGAGAAGATACTTTTCTCCATACTTTACCACAACAGTAAACTACACACTTAACAATAATTAAAAAGAGAATGAAATTAAAAACACTCACTAATATCTTCAAGGTTTAAAACAACAAGAATATTCGCATTGCATATTTTTTTTTTAATTACAAAACATAAAATTAGTGCTAAAATAATACAAAAAAACTAACGGTAAAATAGGATGAAAAAATTATTTTGTTTTTATTTTCAATATGAAAAAGGCATGTAAAAAAATTATGTAAAAATCAACCAATCAAAAACTTTGTTTACGGAAATAATGTAAAAGGAATACATACATATATAATTACATTCACATTTACGTTCATTTACCTATCTATCTACTTATAACAAATATAGACAATTTTTTTAATCAACAACATTAACATCAACCCAACAACAACAACATTAACTAAAAAAATTTATGTATATTATATGAAAGAAATAAAAATAAACATACAAAAATCAGCATTAACCAGTAAACAAAATAATAAAAAAATAAAATTATTTCTCGCGCGGTTATGTGAAAGTGATTCACAAATTTATTTACTGTACCTATTTTAACAAAAAAATTTAAAATACATTATATACTGTTATCTTAAAGTAAAAAAAAAGATTGAAAAAATATACTTTATCAGTACCTACTTAATATACGAAAATAATAACGATTCTGAAACTAAAAATACTAAACTTAAAAAGGAAAAAGAAATAATAATTATAAATGTATATCTATATATCCTAATAAAAATAAAACACTATATTATAAAAATGAAAAAAAACAAAAAAACCGAACAGCATCCCTATATATAAAAAAAAATAGTTATATACAACGGTAAAAAATGTAGGAAATATTCATAGAAAAATTTTCTTTACTGAATAAATGAAGAAAAATATATAAAAAAACCACGTGAGTTTTTTAACAAAAATTAATATAAAAATAGAAGCTTATATAAACATATGTATGCTTATGACAACAGTAAATAAGGAAAAGAAAAGAATACATACATATTATGGCAATGCAAAGAAAAGAAAATAATTCATTAAAATTAGTATAAAAACAAATATGTATCAGAGATTTACAATATTAATCTAACAGTATAACAAAACTAGCAAAATTCCTGTAATAAAATATATGTTTAATATAATTTTGACAGAAAGCGCGAAAATATCGCGTGCTCCAACTGGTAATGTTTTTATTGCAAATATTTATGTTATATAATTTTTTTTTCTTTTTTCCTTATTTGAAGTACACGAAAAAAGCTTTTTATCTTTCCTAACAGTTAAATAGTTTTTACCGTAACGTTTGTAAATTTTCTGTTATAAATAACCTTCACAAAAAAAAAAAAATAAATAAGCTTTTATGGTTTTGAGTTATCATTTTATTTTACAGTTAGATTTGATAATCAGCCCTTTATTAAATTCCTCTTTTTTTCCTTCTGCTCTTTCGGAGAGTGTAACTTTTTCAATAGATATTAAGAATAGTGTCACTGTCAAGTGAAAAGCAGACATGGGAGGAAAGTAAAAAAAAGAGAGAGAAACAAATGAGTATTTTTTTGCTTAATTTTCGTTAGCTTTTCTTTTTTGTTCCATATTTTGTATACTTTCAGTGCCGTAAAAAATGAAAATAATGTTAAAAGTCACGAGGTTTTTTCAGTTTTATTTTGATTCACTCAAGAAAAATAAAACAAAATAGAATCATTTAGAAAAAAAAAAACGGAAAATTATCGCATGCGCGGTTATTTTTTTTTTTTTATATTTTTTTCTCCCATTCCTTTTTTGCTATTTGTTATATTCTTGCTCCAATAATACAAACGTAATTAACAAAAGGCAGGTAGGTAGATATTTCTTTATTGTATTAGTTAGTAACCTGTAGGACTTCATGGAAAACACGTGACATTTCTAAAAGCAATGTTCTTTTTTACTTAAATGATTCTTAACTGCATATTTTCGCTATATTTTCTTGATTGATTTATTGCAATGTGAATTAAACTGAAACGTTTTCAGTCATTATGTTGTTGTATTATTTAATTTCCTTTTTAATTATTATGGTTTCATTCTCTGGCAAAAATTTTGAATTAAGGAATATAGTTTTTATAGTATAGTTTAAATAAGATTAAACAACAATTTAACACAATTTACGGTGTTTAGTAAACTTAATAAACGGTGATGAAAAAACTTAAATAAAATTGTTATATTTGTTTTTAATAAAAGTGGTAGATAGCTAGGATTTCAAACGGTGTGCGTCGGACCCAGGTTCATGAAAATGTCGGCCATCAAATCACTGTGTCGCCTAGTTGTAATTTATATAAAATAAAGACAATTTAAAGTATTTTTTGATATTTCATTTGTTCTTCCATATGCGAGCAGAACCTTTGAATAAAATTTTCTTATCTTTTAAAATCATTTTTTTGTCAAACTTTAAAACGTCGCGATTTAAAACAAATTATACAAAAATAGTTTTGCTCCTTTTTCTTCAGGTGTAGGTATAATTCTTAAAGTAACTAGAAAACTATTTTACTTAAAATGTATCTTTTAAATCTTAATGTTCTTTAAAATTTATCTTCTAAAGCTTGAAGTTTCTTAAAATAAGAGATGTGGAAAATAGGAGAATTGGTATCATTTCAAATTTCTGTAACCACTAATTTTATATCTCCTAGTATTAATTCGACATAAAAATTACAACACATTGATGCACAATTAGTTAGAATTCTATATTATATGTATTAAATTATAAATATGCTTTCGATATTGAAACTTAAAATACTCGTATATGCACAAAATTATTTTATTTCAATATTTTTTATTTTATGATCAGCAAAAAACAAAAGTAAACAAACTTAGTTATTTTTAATTTAAAAAATTTAATAAAAATATTAGGATTCAATAAAACCTATAGCAATTAGGCCTAATAGGATTTATTTCCATATTTGATTGAAAAATAGCACGTTTGGTCTTATTTCTCTATAGCATTATATCCAATTGGACTCAAAATTATTAGTAGCAGTCTCCGTATATTTTAAAGAATATAATTAATATGTGGGATGTAATAAGAGGTAAGAGATAAGGTTTTTAAAATTTTTAAATAAATAAAAACTAAGACCTTATTTCCTATATATACGAGAAAAACAAATTAAATTTTATATCCAATTCGAATGGAAAATAAGGTCTAATTTGTTTTAACTAAGGACGATAGAAATTATTTTAAAAAAATTTAATAATTTTTTTTAAATAAAAATTGTGTTCAATTTAATAGGGTTGTAGGTTGTAGTCAAGAAAAGAGGCTGTAACAAATTTGTTGAGTTCAGGTACCCGTTTGGGCACGAGAACGCTATGAAGTTTTTTTCTGATTTGGCGAACCTTCATGATTTATCGCCTCTATTAATGCTGCTTTTGAATATTATTTTTTTTATTCTGAACTTTAAATGTTTTGAAAAACCTTAAAAAAACATTTAAATACTGGCTTCGGGGATTTTACCAGATTGAATTTTAAAAATATTGTACGTTTAAATATTTAATACATAGATTAATTTCAAATTGCAGAATGATCGTAGTGTTTTACTTAAGTTTTTTAATTAATTTCAATAATAATATTTAAACAATGAAACCAACGATAGTTTTCTTAATTTTCTGAAAAATTTGATATATGTTTTTGTAAATTTTTTTTTTCCCTTCGTTTTTAAAAATAAATATTACCCAGTTTTGTGTCTTAGTAATTTTTATTTCATTAAATAATAAATAATTAACTTTATTTTGATAAAATGTCCTTCAATTATAAATTTTTAATAATATAAATATTAATAAACTATTTTCTAAATGTTCATCCAAATTAATTATTTCTATTTGAGGGTTTTTTATTAATATTAATAATTATTTAATAAAAACGTTTTCATAATAAATGTTTTTTGACGTCACGCACATTAAAAAGAAAAGGGAAAAAAGCAAAAGAAAATTAAGAAAAATAAGAAAAAGCAAAAATATTCACCCAATTGAACTTTTATTTATTTCTAGATAGCTCTAATCATATGCATTATGATAGTGATGACGTTGATACTAGAATAGTTTAGCTTGAAATGCTTGAGATATAAAAAATTGGGGAGTTAAACAAAGTTTTATTAGCAAACAATTGTGCATGATTATTTACGCGCTTAATTTAATACAAAACTTTTTTTATTCTTCTTATTTATAAATGATTAAAAATTTTTCTTATTATTAAAACAATGATATATTAAAAGTGTTCAACCAACAATATAAAATTTGAAAAATAGACTCCAGGTACTTTGTCAATCAAATAGTTAGTTTAAAATATTTTTTTTTTTATGAAACAAGAAAATTTGTAGTTCTTGTTGTTGAATAAAGATTAACTAGTATAGGATTCGTACCTCTAAGAAAGTTTTACTTTTGACGAAGACTTTAATATTTTGAAAAATATGTGCTTATAATTTCTCTAAAGACAGTTATATTCAAACTTAAAATGTATGGTAACTTATAAAACAGTTGTTCCCATTGATAAAAGAACTTTTATGTTATGCAATATATACTGACTTTGGGTTGTCATATTATATTGATTTTTTTAAACACTGAATTTATTTGCTGAATTATTATTAATATGACCTCTATGTACGAGCGACTGAGCTTACTTTATTACACATAAATAAATAAAAAACCTTATGGCTTACTTGCAAAACATTCTAACTGTAATTAATCGAATAATTTGAAGAAACAAAACATTTTTATAATTGTAGGTATATTATATTATATTAATAACTAAAAGGTTGTTATGTGCGAAAAAAGATAAATACGTTATGTATTAATACAAAAAAGATATACGAATTTCATGGTTTTTACATTCTGTATTTTGTTTTTTAATATAATTTTTTAATGTACTTTTATATCTTTGCTTTTTTATTAAATCATTTTCCAATTATATTATCGAATGAAAAAAATAAATTGAATATTCTATCAAACGATCAAACGAAGTACCGGTTTTTTATTGATCAACAGTGTTTGTTAAGCATAAGGCACAAGAACTGAAACTTAATGTGTTTAAAAATATTGTAAATGAAATAAAACTCTAGTACAAAAGACAAAGAAAAACTCAAAATGCTTAAATAATAGTAAGTAATAATATCATGTGCTATAATTTCATTGGCACCACTAAAAACTATATAATTTATATCTAAAAAAAAAAACAAAACAATTGATTTAAAACAAGAAATGGAAAGAAACTATATAATTTTTTCAGTATCTCGTTCATATAAACAAAATATATGCATGCAAGTAGGTATGTAATACAAAGAAACATACAAAAACGTATTAGTAAAAAGAGACCCTTTTTTAAAAAATGTTTGCTATTAATTTTTACTTTAAAATGTAGTGCTTAATAAATGTACTGACCACCAACACTAAATATTACCAATAGTCGTCATTCAATATCCTTTTTAATTTTTTAATGTTAACATAAAAAATAAAAATCTAAGGATTGGTGTAAATTATTATTATATAGTCATTTAGTTTTCGAATCTATTGTAAATTGTATTTCAACCATATTAAACTTTTTTTTTAAATTATTTATATTATACATATAAATATTTAAACATCTATACATATATAAAACACAAATAAGTATATTTAAAAAATTTCATGAGTATTAATAAAAAATAGACTTTCAATAATTTCCAGTAATTAATCGGACTCCATTGTTCTACAGAATAGCAATTACCTCTTTATATTTTTCATTGTATGGTTTTTTTCTTTGTTTAAATTACCTTCAGTAAAGAACAATAATACTATTAAAATTTTCGAAAAAAAATTAAGGACTTGTGCATTCGTGAGTACATTGTACGTATAATATTGTATATGTCAGTAAAATCTATTTTTTAAAATTATATTATAAAATTTAGTGTTGTTATTTATAAAAATTGGTATGAGTTGATAGGTAGAGATGTTAAAGGTAAGTATAACAATTTTTATAATTTTTGATTGTTTCCTTAATCACACTATTTATTTTATTTAACACTTTAAGTATTTCGTTTAAGCAAATGTATTTAGAAATGTTCTAGAAAGTGACGTCTTAATTTCCCGTAACTTTATTCGAAGCCGGATTTTTTAAATTTTTCAGTTAATAAAAGTTTACTAGCACGAAACTGAAAACGAAATTTTTTTGAATTTAAACTGATTTGATTACGGTTTACTAAATATTTGGTCAGCACAATAATTGGCATGTACAACACTGTACAAGAATGTTTTCGTTGTACATATGTTCACATAATAAAATAATTACAATAATTGAGGATGCCAGAATCTTGTTGAACAAACTTTGAAAAACTTTATTAAAATACAGATTCTGTGTCCGATATTTTAAAAATAACAACCCCCAAATTTAATTTTTAAAATCTAAATAATATATTTATACAAGAAAAGGAAGAGTGTAGTAGAGTAGACTGTGTCAACTCTGGGATACGCGTATGACCGTAACATATACATTATATCATCCGGTTAATTACTTTTGGCAAAATTTCAAACATACAGCTTTATTAAGTGTAGTGGAATACTCATATAAAAGAAGGAGTTGTATGGAAGCTACTCGAACCTTCTGCAGTAGACCAACCAAATTTTGCTGTAACTTTGGCCATTACACTAAACTATTTTTGGCAAAATTTCAGACACCCAGCTTCATTAGGTGTAATGGAATATGGCAGCTACTCGAACCTACAGCAGTAGACCAACCAAATGTTGCACAAACTTTTGCCATAAAACTAAACTACTTTTGGCAAAATTTCAGACACGCAGCTGTAATAGGTACAGAGTAATACTCATATAAAAACGAATTTGCGAAAATTTCAAGATCCTAGCTCCTTTAGTTTTTGAGTTTTCGTGCTGACGGACGAACGGACATACATAGCTAAATCGATTTATTTTTCGATTCTGATCCGATCCATACACTTGAGTCTTGAGTCTATTCTTAACCAATATTTATTAATTATATTCTTTACGTTTTTTATGTAGAAAATATTTGATCCTTCAATTTTTATAACAATAAAATTAACAGAATAAAATATTAATAAAATTAAAATGTTTTTTATTATGTCTTTAACTTAAACTAGCTTGAAAAATATCGTCATTGTAATAATCATTTGTAATAATTTCTGAATATTATACAAATTAAGTTTTGAAAATGCTTAAAATTTACTTAAGTTATTAAATTGTTTATTTACAATTTATTACTTAACCATTTTAATCATTCGTATCGCCTTGTATGAGGATATAAACTTACGTTTTTATATACCGCTATTTATAATTGTACACATTGTGTTATTATCGAAATAATAAAAGAAAAACAATTAAAATTATTGAAATAATATTGATAAGTAAATATATTAAAGGATATTTAAGGATATTATTCAACATATTATAATTAAAGACTGCCCATCAATGCGAACACAATAAGAAAGACAAAAGAAAAAAAAAGAGTTTGAAATTAATAAAAAAGGGTAATTTAATAAAAAAGTGTGTCGCACGATTTTCAAACTCGAAAACACATAATTATTGTAATATTCAGGTTAGTTTTTTTTTTTGTGTTTGTATAATTTAATATAATTTATGTATAAAATAATTGATTTAATTAATTAATTTAGTTTTTATTGTATTTTATTATGTAATTAATGAATTTATAATGAAAATAAAATAACCATTTAAATAAATAAAAAAAAATAATATATCTATGATTAATCAATTTTGTGATCATTTATAATTTATTTGATACTTTATAGCACAGTATATGACAGTTTTATTTAATTTATTTATTAATGCAAAAGAAGAATTGAAACACAGTTATTGAAAAGCAATAACAATATCAAAAGATTAACGGGTTTTTGCATAAACTATGACTTTTGCTTAGCTCAGAGTAACTACAAAACATAGGAAAACATTAAATTCAAACAATAAAATACAGACATTAAATTCGGGTAATAGCAGATTACGAAATAAAGTAGACTAAATAAATCTTCATAAATCATAAATGAAAGAGTTTTCTACTAATGCAAGAGCATATTTTATCATTTTATCACAACCTAGTCCATACAAAATAAAACTCTATAAACCATATTAGAGCTCTATATATTGAATACTATAATCCTATATCTATATTATTATTTTGTAATTAATGAAATAAAATTTCGAATGGATAATTAGAAATAAACTACATTCTACAACAAGAAGAAAAACTGTTGTTTAAAATTTAGTATGTAAATTTTTAAAAAACACCCTAAATAAAAAAATAAATTTTGTGAATTACCCTTATGACAAGACCTTATACTTACAACCTGATCTGAGTTTAAAAAAAAAATTAATGAAAATTTTTTTTTTAAAGTTTGCTATATTTATAAAGTATTGGGAAAATATTGTTAAGAACCCTAATTTATCAATTTAAATTCGTAATTTAATACAAAACACAAAACCATCTCACTGAACTAAACCATCTCACTGAAAATAAAAAAGAAACATTCATAAAACAAAACACTTCACCACAGACTACCGATTATAAAATGAGCTTTTTTTTTTGTAGGTTCGTACTATAAAAAAATTTTACGCTTTTTTGATATATAAAATTCTAATTTGTTGCCATCATTATTGTGAAGTTTGAAGTATTTATAATAATTCGAGATGTGAAATATCTTACATGTTAATATTTATAGATGTGAAATATTGTAAACGATGGCAAGGTTTGACCAACATCTTGTGTATTATATATATGATGTTTACAACCTAAATATAATTAAATGGAAATATTTAATCAAGAAATTAGCCTAAAAGTATGCATGATAATAAGAGATTATAGTTATTTGCTATACGTGAAATACAAATCTTCTAATATATAAAGATAAAAATTTGTTTGTTTTTTAATCCAGGATTCACGTGAAAACAATTGGTCAGATTGTCACTAAGTTTTAAAGGAATAATTAAAATTAATAACACCCAGGGTGATACAAATATTGCTTAAATTAGATAGTTTTGTAATATTAGAATATAAATAACTAACTAAAATTTGATTTGTTGAAAAGGTTTTGCAAAAAAACAGTATGACAACAAATAATATGATCAAAATTCATAAATTTTGACAAAAGCAGATTCAATTTGATTAAAACTGTGCTCCCACGTAATCAAGGCTTCAAATTTTTAATTTTTTTTCTATTGGAATTGTACGAATGTAGTTGAATCTGTTAAAAAAAAAAAGAATTAGAGTTCATGCGGGTTTTAATTTGACCAGATCTTTGGCTTCAGTTTAAAATAGTTTAAAATAAAATTCATGTTTCTTCATCCTTTATCATTTTAAAAGTTAAAGAGAACAGTTTTAAATAAAATTTTGTAAGACCATGAAATTAACAATAAATTTTGCAGACACAAAGTTAAATAAGAAAATTTTAATTTTCTTGAATAAATTATAAATACAACAACGTTCTTGACATTTTCTTATATAAATAATTATATTCGCTTATATATATACCTTATTTATAGCCATAAATTGGTATTATTTTTTATAATAATGTTAAAATTAATTTAAAATTCGAAAATTAGCATATCTTATTATGCGAATTGGCTTAATTTTTGTTGTCCTTATTGTTATTTTAACTGTCATTTGAATTTACCAATTTTTATTTTTACTGTATACCACAAAGGAGTCGCAGTACAATGATTTTTTGTTATTTGTCAACTACATTCCTTAAATTTACTAATTGTTTTTTTTTTTGTTAATTAATGCGACAACAACTCATTTTAATAAATTTTTCTTATATTATTTACTACGAAAAAAATAAAATAAAATTGGACAAAATATATGAATCTATAACATTTGCGTGATAAGATTTTATGATACCATTTTTTATTGTCTTTAGAATTAATTCGAATAAAAATTTAATTAGAAAAGAAAAACTTTTAAAAATATAAGTTATTATTAATTATGAATTCAATATAAATTAACTATATTTAGATATATAAATACAAATTTATTTTTTAGATAAAGATATAAATTGAACATTAATTAATCAAATTGAATAATAAATATAATTAGAAACGTCATTTTATATAGCTCTAAATAAAATTCAATAGTGCATGTAAAGTGTAAATATTAAATCAAAGAAGGAACTTAAAATTAAAATTCTATGTAAAATAAATTTCGTGAGCCATAATGGAAAGCTATTTCAATATTTGCTTTGGCAAAGTTGGACATTATTCCGGCTAATTTTCCGAGTAGGCCAAATTTTTTTTAATTTTTTTAAATAATATCATCAGGAAATTGATAGTTTGTTTTGTTTTTTCTACCATAGTTGGTTCGAAAAGGTATCTAAAAGTTGACAAGGGCAACTTTAGTTTTCCCAGTTTTTTTTAATTTTTAATATTTCATTCCCATTTTAATTATTAATAAAACTTTTAAAAAACAAATAAATAATTAAAATAAAGAACATCAAGGTTACACTTACTCCTTATGTTTATTTAAGAAAAATTAATTAATCAAAATTGAATGAACGCAGAAATATTTATTTTTAAATAAATACTTAAGTACTTCTATTTTATTCTATTTTTGTTTACATATAAAAAAATTTAATTAATTCGTGCACTAACTAAGAAAAATGCTTTTATAATATTTTAATTCATTTAAAAACAATTAAATGTTTGCTTTTTATAAATTTTTTCCGACTTTCAAAAAATATATGATAGAAAATAAAAAGTATTCATTAGAAGGGCTTTAGAAAAAAATAATGAACAAAAAATATCTGGCAAGTACTATAGTGTACATTTTTTAATTTTTTACCTAATTTTTCAGGATATAATTTCACTTCGACTATCATACTATAATCCTTACATATGCATATGAAGTAAACTATAAACATGAAATATAAAAAATTTTTCGAAAATATCTGTTTTTATTTTAATTTATAGTATGATACAAAATATACCTAAATTTTTCTATTCATCTTCAAATTATTCATACACAAATTTACAAATTATTAATATTTTTTTTTGTAAAATAACCAAAATGCATTTAGAAAAAGTCTTTTTTCCTATTGCCTTAAAAAATGTAAAAATTTAAATTCAACAATTACATAAATTAAATGTAAATTCAGCTAACTATTTAAAATTTAATATAAAAAAAAATTATCATTAATAAAGTTTTAATTAAATCATTACACATTTGGCGCAGAATTATACAGCCTTAGGTAGCGTAATTCAAGTTTATAAATCGTAGTTTATGATTTTGCTTCAATAAAATATTTCCAAGAAATATACAATTTTAAATTTACTTCAAAAAATATAGTAACATTCCATTAAAATTACACTACATAAAATTTCAATCCCAGTTTACGATTGCAAACTTGCTTGTTGTATGTTTGCTCAATATGCTAGTGGATCCTACGAAATAGGATCCAAAATTTAGACAAACTCGAAGTTTTTGATATGCAAGACCTATAAATAATTTACAACCATAAATAAAAAAGAAATAAACGAGCATTTACCGCTGTCATATATAACTAAGTTTTAGTTTAGATCACTTACAGGTCTTAAACGGCAGGCGACACAAATAATTTTTTTTAAATTGACTTATGAGTATTTTAGGAATATAAAATTGCACCCAAAATTTAAAATTTTTTGCGAAAAGATATAATGGATGAAAGAGGTTGCAATAGTTGAGTTTCGTGTAACAGTTAATTCAAATTACGAACACCGTCGTATGCCGTTTCTAAATTGAAAATATGTCTTTTAAAACTTTAATTATAGGGTTTTATGGCAAGTTAAGTAACGCATGGAATTTTAGAAAAGTCAATCAAATAAATTTTTTTTTGAGATAACTATCCGAGCTTAAAATTTGTTTCCTCTATATCAAACGTTGTTCAAGTTGAATAAACAACCAGACAACCGGACACCTGGAAAGATGGACAAAGTGAAACTATACAGGTACATTTTTTTAATTTTTTTGAAAATATGCCAAATGATATGCAATAACAAAGACAATAATATACCGTCTATAAGTATTCAAAACAAAAAAAAAGTAGAAAAATTAACGGAAGTGGAAAAAAATAATAATATAAAAAATGGTTAAAAATAAAATAAACAAAAGAAATAAAAATAATTTTTTTCTCTAAAACAAAACCATAAAAAACCTTACACAAGTTTTTCATCAAAAAAAGTTAAGTATGTAGTTAGGAAAATAACTTAAAAAAATATTAGGAAGAATGACTAAAGATAGAACATCGCCATATCTGATATATCTTTAAACACAATATTATAACTAATGTATATGTGTGTGATATTATTTAAATTAATTCAAATAAACTTGTATACTAAAGTTTTATCTAACTTTGAATGCATGTGTAATAAATTAAAAATTGAATTTAAACAAACAGCTATGTATGCATGTGACTCCAAAATTGTGTTTAAAATTTTCACAGAATAGCAGAAAACATTGTATAAATAAAAACAAAATTAATAAGAAAAAACGCCAACTAGAAAAAAAAATTTTTATTCTATATTAAAATACATGGTATTATTGAATTCAGTTTCCAGTTTATTCAGTTTATTATTATTTTACAAAGAAAATTCGAAAATGCAAAAAATAAGATATTCATAGTTATGATTTTCCAACGTTATTAAAGAAAATTTCTGGATGAAATATATTTGACTAGCCACGCAATTTTATTGCTTTTCATCTGTTTTTGCTAGAATAATTTCAATTTAAAAAAAAAAATTAAGGCAGAGGTTTTAATTTTTCTATGTTTTGTTTTCAAAGTTTGGTTAATCTATTTTCATGTCATTTCAGAATATTTTGCAAGGAGTAGGTACTGTACATTTTTATAACAATTATTATACAATTTCAATCCTGAAATTGAAATTTAATTGAACATTTCTTAATTAATATTTAATTTTTTATTCAGTGTTTAAGTGAAATGTATATGAAAATCGAGTACAATGGAAAGCTCTGCAAATCGTAGATTAAATACTGATATTTTTAAAAATTATTAAATTTTAGTGAAATTAAAAGAAAACTACTCGGTTTTTTATTTTATTTATTTCATTTCTGTATAGTTAATGTCTACATTCGAAGCAACAAAACTTAACATAATCAGACAGTCTTTTCTTAAAATTTTCCTATTTTCCAATTAGAAACCTTAAATTTTTTAGTGGAACTTTATATTTTGATAAAACAATTTTTGGTATCAATTTTTCCATAATTTTTTTATTTTTTGGTTAAATAAATAATCAAGTAAAAAATTTTTTATATTTGTATGTATGAAAAAACCATTTTTAATATAAGGTTAACCCAAAAGCATGTTACTGGATAGTTTCATTTTTTTTTTATTAATTTTTTAGTTATGAATTTTATTTTTTGTAAAACTTTAATTTAGGTGGGAAGCGGGAAAACGAAATATAACAGATAAAAAAATATTTATAATTTTTAACTACTACAATTGACTGACCGCAAATGCAAATTAGGCGAATGGTGGACAAAAAAATAAACTGTATTTTAGGCTGTAAATGCCGAAAAAATAATTTCATCCCTTTAAGCACTTTTTTGTGATAAGAATTTTTCATTTTGATTCTTAGCCAATGAAATACATCACTTTTATCAATTCTACTTAAGAATTTATTAAATAAATTTTAACCGTAGAATCAATTTGGAGTATGTGCTGGTGTCAGTGGGAGTTTAAAAATTAACGCTGTGAAATTTGTTTACGATTTTTTAAATTTCGTAATTGCGTATTTTTTGACTAAAGTCAAAATACATCTCCTAGCAATTTTGTATCTCATATGTAATGATTTTTTATACGAGTAATTGTAAAACTTTATAAAAAACGCAACATTCGTAAATTAAAAATTTATAAAAACGACAATTAAACCAGCTGAACCATAAAAAGAAACAAAATATTTTAAAAAATGGAAAAAATAAGAAAGTATGGGGAATGTTAAGTTTAACCAAAAAATTTTTTGAATGTGTTGAAAAATAAAAAACATTTTTTGTGAAATTCGCGTCATATATCCAAAAAAAAATTGTTTTCTAATGCGAAAAAGAAATTTTAACTAGCGTGTCTAAATTTAGAAGTGATGTGGATAATATTTAAGTAAGTAATTATAAAAATGGTTTTCAAAAAAGCGCATTTTCAAAATGCAACAATGTTCCATAATTAAAAAAATATCCATAATAATTTTTAGAACTTTAGAGACCAAGAGACACTAAGGATCCAACTCTTCTAAAATTTTAAACTCCGTTACAAGAAAGAGTCAAGAATTTTGTAAAAATTGAATTATGCATAACGATAAATTAAAGAACCGTATGACAACCCTTTACATTTGTGTTACATATAATAAAGCTATAAAAATAGCTATCGTTTGTCATTTAAATATATACCTTATAGAATTTTTGTTATAACAATTTAAATAAATGGCTTTCTCGGACTTTAAAGTAGCAGTACCTTTTAGTAGTGTTACAAAGAAAACTTGTTCCATGAAATTAAATTCTTTGCAATGTATGGGTACAAGTAAAATATCTTTAATTGATTTTAAACGGTGTAAAAGTTTCTCAAACGTACTATCTGACGGACGGGCAGAGTGAAACTATATAGTCACATTTTTTTAATATTTTTTGAAAATGTACTTCAAACCAAAACTTTTTTATTCGTGATCATAAAAAAAAAAAATGGAGTTGCAATTTATTAAGCTTTTTTTCTGCCTTTAACTTCTGTGTTTTTTTTTTTAAATAAAATTTTAGAATGCTAAATTCATTTTGCCTTTAAGATAATTTCAAAATTTAATTATACACCGAACTGTTAAAGCCTAGGGGATAACAATTGATGCAATAAAATTTCATTCAGATGTTGATATAATTTATTTGAGGTTTAGCTTGAGTGAATTCTAACTTTAATTTTGAATAAAAATAAATGTTACTAATTCTTGAGTTGAAAGTAATTGTACTATGGTCTCGCTTAACACTAATATAAATAATTCTTTCTCATCAACAGATTTTAATGCAGAAATTTCTTTTTAAAACCGGTATTATAAACTTTTAAAGATCTTTTGAATATTCTAATACACTGTATAAAGCGAAATAATCAGCTTCATAAAATAGAATAATATTTTTGGCTTAAAGGTTATTCCAAAATCACTTTCTTGAAGATTTCTTTTGATATCAAATTATGAAACTTAATTGTTGAAGAATATCAATGAAAGTTGTTTTAAATTTCCTCTTTTAAATTCCAATTAGTTCTTTTTGTGATAAGTTTTCAAACAAAAGAACTTCTATATTTAGAAATTAGCGTCAATAAGGTATATCCTAAAAATTAAGAAAACATAAATTTAATATCAAATATATATACAAAACTTAAAAATAATAATATAAAAACTTACTAAAATTTAAAAATTTAAAATAAATTAAAGATTAAACGTGTGTGTTTTTATACCCGTATGACTATATAGTCATTATACCCGTATGACTATATAGTCAAAGGGTATAATAAATTTGCCATTACGTTTGTGACGCAGAGAAGGAGGGGGGGTAGATATAGACTCAAGTGTATGGATCGGATCAGAATCGAAAAATAAATCGATTTAGCTATGTATTTCCGTCCGTCCGTCTGTCCGTCCGTCACCACGATAACTCAAAAACTAAAGAAGCTAGGATCTTGAAATTTTCGCAAATTCGTTTTTTTGCAATAACCGTCATCGCTATTTAAATCCAGCCATTTTGGTCCATGGGTTCGGGTAGCTGCCATACAACTTCTTTTTTTATATGAGCATTACTCTGTACCTATTACAGTTGCGTGTCTGAAATTTTGCCAAAAGTAGTTTAGTTTTATGGCCAAAGTTTCTGTAAAATTTGGTTGGTCTAGTGAAGTGGGTTCGAGTAGCTGCCATACAACTTCTTATTTTATATGAGCATTACTCTCCACCTAATGAAGCTGGGTGTCTGAATTTTTGCCAAAAATAGTTTAGTGTAATGGCCAAAGTTACAGCAAAATTTGGTTTGTCTACGACAGAGGGTTCGAGTAGCTGCCATACAACTCTTTATTTTATATGAGTATTCCACTACACTTAATAAAGTCAAAAGTAATTAACCGGATGATATAATGTATATGTTACGGTCATACGGGTATCCCAGAGTTGACACAGTCTACTCTACTACACTCTTCCTCGTTTTTTGCTATTGCGGCTTCACAATTTAATAAAATATATAGAAAAAAAATTATCTCAAATCATTTGAAAAGCAAATTACAATCAATTGATATGAATTTTAGGGTTGACCACAAAATAAGGACAACTAATAGGCAAAAATATAGAAAAAATATATTAAGAAGATGTAGATATATAAGTTTATACACATTATATAGTACTTAATTTAAATTTTTAATATTTTTTTGGAATTATGCGATTAATAACATTGGAATAAATCTAAGGTAAAACTTTACAAAAAACACTGTGTTTTACAATCAATATTTGGAGAAATGTAGTTTTGTTTCCAATTTCTAAAAGTTTTTTTTTTTTTTTGAAATTTCAAATATAATTTTCGTTTGCATAACTTTTTAAACTTTATTTTACTGCCGTCCTTTAAAACAATATTAAACTACGCCACCGTTTTTTTTTGTTGCAAATGATCAAAGTTATGGAGATTCGAAATTTTACCACTCTTCTAATTTTTGTTTTGAATTGTTATACCTGTTTATATGTTGTATTTTCAGATAAAAATTATAAAAAAAAAAACTAAATAGAAATTGAACATAATTTATACATCTACTGACTTGGCACATTAATTTGGTTTCCAAAATCGCCAAAAAGAAGGAACAATAAAAGTGCTAGAACCATTATTCTGAATTTTCAGAATAGGAATAAAATTAAAACAGTAGCGAAAAAAACGGCAGTGGTGACCGTTTACCAATATCCAGAAAAAAAAATTAAAAACAAATCGCTAAAAAAATTAAAAAAACGACACATAAAAGAAAAAAAAAAGTAATATCCATATTACAGACTGAAAAAAAGGTAAAACAAAAACGAAACTCAAATAATCACCATTACTGTTCGTAATTTAGTAAAAAAAAATTAAACAAATATATATCAACCATATGTGATTTTGTTTAGCGTACGCGTATTCTAGACGCTATTGGAAGGTGTTTTTTTTTTGTATTTTCGTTTTGAATTTTTCTTTTATATTTCCAATAAAAAAAAAATAAATAAAAGCAATCATCATCATTCTAAACTAAAATGTATTGTATGTTATACAATTTGGTTCTTGTTTGTTTTAATGCTACGGAAATAAAATAAAAATTGTGAAAAAATTCAATGTAAAAGTTACAACATTTTTTTTTTCACTTTTCTTCTGAATTTTTCTCTACCAAATTTCAAAATAATATTTTTACATGCAACTACCACTTAAAGAGGATTTACTCATCCCTATCAAGCAAATAATATGTACCCCTGTTGTTGTAAATTTCTTAAACAGAGGAACGAAGAGAAAAAAGAAAAATGCATGAAAATAAAAAAATAAAAAAAAAACCAAATTTTTAAACAAATCGAAATTCAAATTCAGTAAGGCTTACCATATGCTCAAAATTTGAATTTATGAATTCTGTTTCATAAATAGTTATAAAAGTCAGAGATTTGTTGATAAAACTATTCTCAAAAGAATTCTAAATCAACTAAACCTTTAGATTTGATACAGTATAATTGAACATTAAAGAATTTGAAAAACTTTTGAAATATATTTATTTTTATATTTCAATTTCAGGCATTATAGTCATTATAGTTATTAAAAATTAAAAAATTTCTGTTACAGCAACTGATATCTTAATAGTTGAATAAAATTTCCAGCAAAACTGTAGGGAAGAATTGTATTAAGATATGGTGTATTTAATTGCTTCTATCGATAAATTATTTGTTTTGCAATTAATCAAATTTTCCTAATAATAATTAAATAAGTTCCGGGCATGTTCTTTATTATCATATTTTAATTTACACGGAGTTTGCTTATAGAAATCTAGATTTTTATCACAAGCATACTTCAAGATACTGGAGCTTAAATCATTTTTGCAACAAATATATAAGTATTTTAAAATTTTAAATTAAAAAAAAATATAAACTTATCTTATTTTAAACTCTTTCCCTAAGGTTTTCGACTTTTTAATTGTTTTACACAATTTTCACTGCTACCTTCGGAAAATTATATTTATTTGTATTTTCTATAGATTTATTTTTTTATTTCAATTCTTTTATTTGTGGAAGTAAAGTGAAAAAAAAAGTAAATAAGTCCTTGTCGCATATCCATACATCATGTGATGAGCCCACCGCATCAACCGCTCCACTATCAATATATACCATATATCTTTAACAAATAGTATACACAATTTATCGCAGAGTTAGGTCCATACATTTTTTTGTTGTTATATTTTATGTTTTTTCTGGCGATTATTCGAATTTTTTTGCTTCTTATTTTTTTCTTCTATTTTCATTGACCATGTTATCATCATACTCCGATTTTTTTTTTTTAAATATTGGAATTCTTTTAACCCTACCTACCCTATTTCCATATAAATATATACATTTATTCCCATTCTTTTTAGTGTTAATTTTCTTTTTCTGCTTCATCCTGCTTCTTTTTTCGTTCTTTTTTATAATCTTAGTTTTTTTTTCTTTTGTATTTCCCTTGTTTTATTTTACTTTTACAAAAAAAATAACTGGTAAAAATAACTGCTTTACTTTTTTTTATATTTAACTTTTCTCTTTTGAGTCAAACGTAAAAATTTATGATTACGCTTGTATGTTTGTATACTGATATGAATTTAATCATCAAAAAAACAACAACCCTGCTTGTTTAAAAAAGTTTTTATGCATAGAGCACTAACTAGAAATAAAAAGTAGAATTTTTTGAAAAATAATTGTATATACGCTTATAAAACACTCATATGAGGACTCATACTAATTATTTTTTAGATTTGTTTCTTTAAAAGAAAATAACTCAAAAAAATTACCAAACATCGAAAAATACTGACTAGCCATCTCATATTATGTTCATTCTATTCCAACATTATACCGTTATTAAATATATATATATATATATATATATTTATATACATATATGTATTAGATGCTGCGATTTTGTAAAAAAATGTCAATGAATTGCCGCTTTCATTGTCCCGAAATGATAAAAAAAATTTGAGTTATAGATTGCGTCAATATTAAAAAAAAAAGCATTTTATATATAAATAGTAGCACAAAAGGAACACAATAAAAATCCCACCTTTATCATGTTTTCTTATTGTTGTTGTTTGTTATAATAGACCCATCCCTAGCCGTATTTGGTATATAATTTTCTTTATTTTTTATCTTTATTTTTTATGACGATATTTTTGGGGTGTCCAATCGTTCATTACTTGATGAGAAAAACGAAGAAAATAACTATTTTTTTAATTTTAGCGTACATTTGGTCAAAAAAAATGAGAAAAAAATTTAAGCATAATAACAAAAATAGAAAAAGAAATGGACATTATGTATTTTGTTTTTCCAAATAAAAAAGTTAACGGTAAAAATTATATTATTTCTTCTTTTTATTTTTACCCGAAAACGAAAACTTCTGATTAGTCCCCCATACTTCCTGTGCATTTAATTGTTTTTGTTTGCTATACATATTTTCTTTTTTGACTTTATTTCTGTTGAAAAAATTTTTCATACCACTTGAGATTTTTTATTTGTGAATGTGTTTGTGTGTATGTTTACAAAAAAAATTTTTACATTAAAAATTAACAAAAAAAAAGTATTTTCCGCGTTTGTCCAAAATTTGAAATCATTAAGTAGTATATAATGATGGGTATATTCCCATTCTCAAAAATATTTTAACGCGAACAAATTTAGTGTACCCCTCTTCCCTACTCACTTCATCAATAATAGAAATATTTAAAGGCACAAGGTATAATTATTATCATATCTTTACTTTTACCCAGTAGAACTGAATTTTTACTTTATACAGGTCATTTTTATTGTTTTTGTTTTTAGTGTTCATTTATTTTTTATATGTGCAATATATTAAGTTAAATTTAAAAATGGGTATGATGAAAATAATTTTGCGGGTTGCGTTATGTTAGAGACGATATTGCCTTACATTTGAAATAAAATTCTTTTATTACCTGGTCAGTTGTTATTACCTTTTTTTGATCATTGATGACGGGTTATGACTTAAAAAAATTTTGTTAAATATTTATTTAGTTTTTAGAGAGAAATGGGATGGGAAGGTTTTTTTCACTAAATATGTACATTGTTTAACTCTTTACTTTTTATTTCAGTCCTTTCAGATTTATTATTCTTCTGCCTTTTATATAATTTTTGTTTCAAAAGTTAGGTTGACTTTTTTACAATTTAGTCCTTTTTTTAAATTTTGTTAGTTTATGTTTTCTTTTATTAATAATTTTATTAATCGATGCAGTTATAGAAAAATAAATCTGAAATGAATGACATTAATGATAATAATATTGGTGATGGTTTATCGAACTGTACAATGAATTTTACTGAGTGTGTTATTGTTTGATTCAATGCAATTAAGTACGTTATTTGTTTAAATGAGAAAAGGTTAATGCATTTTTTAATGCAAAGTAAAAAAATTTAAAATAATATTCACTAATTCGAAGTTTTATTTTTTTTTAATTTTATATTTTTTTAGTTTAAAACTTGAAATTTATATCTATAAATGAAAAATTTTCTAATTTCGTATTAACCTTTTAACCAACTGTATGATTGTGTCTTCCAATTTAATTCTCACCGGCAATTTAATTTTTTACCCAATAAAATTTAATATTATAAAAACAAATTTTTGAAAGTTACGAATTAAAAATATTTGATAACTTTCATTTAATAAAATTAAAAAAATTGCTTTAAAACAAATTTACCAAACTCCTATAATTAAAGGTTAACATTTTCGATAACAACCCTTTCTACTTAAAACAATTTTTTTTTTTTTTCCTGTTGCTCCTCGTGGGAGCATAGGGCATCAACTAGCCTCCTCCATTGTTCTCTATTATTTGCGCTAGCCTTCATTTCTTCCCAAGTTAGTCCATACTTGGTTAATTCAGCTATTGCTGTTCGACGCCAGGTGTTATTGGGTCGACCCCGTCTCCGACTGCCTTGGGGATTCCATTCTAGGGCTCTCAAAACAATAACGAATCTTAAAAAAGAGAACCCTATAAGATTAAAAAAACTTTATATTATTGTTTAAAATTTATATAACTTTTAATAAATAAAATATTGTTATTTTTTAAATATTATGTATAGTACTTACTGTATATAAGATAAACTTTTGAAGAGTTTCAAATTTTTACAATATACATACATATTTAAGATATTATAGCCTAAATCATATGATCGCTAAGCTAACATCCTGAATTGAAAAGACAGCTAAACAAAAAAAAGAATATTTTATTAATTACATTTTATTCGTTTTAATATTTTTCGCTATTCTGTTAATGTAAATGCGATTCTATAATAAAACTTTCCAAATCAATGAAATATGTAAATTCCATTTTGATAAGTTTATGAATAATATAAAACTTAAGAATAGTAGTTATATAAAGGAAACTAAAAAACTAAAAGAAGGATTAATTTTAAAGTGATTTGTTATAATTTAATGTCTGATGTAGTATACTTCGATTGTTATAAGAAACATAATACTCATATTATTGTAGAGTTGTAAAGGTAAATAAATCAAGAAATTCAAAGAATGAAGTACTAGTTGAATGAATAAAACTGAGCTTGAACTCTAAAATTGTGAGATTTGAGTTCAAGCTCAATTTTATTCATTCAACTATTCAACTTCGTTTGAACTAGTTATTTTTTTAGAAATAGTGAAATTGAAATTCAAGGTTAGTTTTATGCATACAAACAATAATCTCTTAATTTTAAAGATTGCTTGTAGCTTCGTCAATTTATTTCTTTTTATTTTATACTTTTTTAATGAAATCTCATTAATTAATCCAATGGGTACATAATTAACAATTTAAACTTTGAATCTATCATTTCATATAATTTCTACCATTTTCAAGTTTTCCTAAAGATACAAATAATTTTGCAATACTTTTCCAAAAGAATATAATAAGAATTTTATTTTTTTCTAAATAAAAGACAGAGAATGGACAGCGAAGATACTTTTCTAAAGGTTCTACTAAAATAAATTACAAAGCTAAAGAAGAAATTTTATCTATATCTGTTGTTTTCAAAATGGTCAGTCAGTTTTCGATAAAATTTTTACAAAATTTTTTAAAAATAATAAATACTTTAAAGTTTTCAAAATTTATACAATGCAAGTTTGTACATAATAAAATTCAATAAAATATGTATATGTATAAGTGTATATATTGTGTTGAAATAAAGTAAATTAGAAGTTGCTTTCAAAAGTTTTGTAAAGTCGCCCTTCTTCTTTTTTTTGTATTATTGCTTAATATTATTTTAGTTTTATTTTAATTATTTTGCCTTATAATTATTTCTTTTTGTTTATTTTAAATAATATTTAACAGGACCCTTGTTAGGGACCAATAATAATTCAACATGTCATGGGATTTGCTAAATTTTTCTGCCATATTTAAAAAAATAATCGAAAAAAAATAATGTTGAAATATTTTATTTTGATAGTTTTAAAAATTATAAGATTATGTTAGGGCATACGTACTGATACGAATTTTACTTCAGTCTTTTGAAATCTGTTATAGTAAATATTTGTAATAACAAACCCTAATAATTTCTGAACAAATCTGTAATAAAGTCAATGGAGTTATTTCAATAACATTTTCGCATAAATGTTCATTTTCCAAAATTAGTCAATTTTTTTTAATTTCTCTCCGGCTTAGAATGAACAAGAGTCTTGCTTGAAATAAAAAAAAAAATATGGTCTCTTAATGCAATTCTGGTTAGTATTTCCAATCAACACATTTTTTTCTTTTAGTTGTCAGTGTTTGTATTTCTTATAACAAACCCTTTTTCTTAAAAATTTTTTTATGTTTTCTTGCTCTCTCATTATTATTTTTTTATATACTAAAGATCCTGAAATTTGTTTTAATAAAAAAACATAATAATAAGAAATGATAAAAAAAAATAAAAAATAAAAAAAATATAAAACTTAAGTAAAAGAAAAATATTATATTTAAATTGTTGATTGAACACTAATTAAGTTTTAAAGTTTTTCAAAATTTGTTGAAATATTTTTTTTTTTTTTCATAAGGAAATGAGAAGAAGAAAATATTGTAGTTAGGAAAACTAATAAAGACAATAAAGAAAAATAAAAATGAAGAAAAGGTAAACCACAACTAATGCTTTTTTTTACAAAAAATACTAATTTTTTTGCATATTTTTTAGTAATTGTATTGTAATTAAAATCAGGGGTTTTATATCTAATAGAAAATTTTAATATACGAGTATTTTTTTTGGACATTACTCAAACTCTTTATACAACTATAGAAATAGTAATTGATAAATAGTTGATTATTTCTGAACCATTTTTTGTTTATTTCAATAACTATTGATTTATTATAAGCAGTCCACTACAATGTCAGCTTTTTCTTTTCAGGTGGAGCCGATATTCTACTTTATATAATGATGGATATTAAATTATTAATTTGGTTTTATTCATAATTAATTAATTTCCATCCTTTATCATTCAATATCTTAATATACAATTACAGAATAATTATTATAGATTAATATAATATTTTGATTTTGTTTTATTCTTTCCTATTCTTATTCTTTCTTTAAAACAAAATTTTCTGTGTTACAATCGGGCATTGCTTTTCACGTAAAGCACGCAAAATTTCTTCAAATAAGAAATTGAATATTATTTCCAAGAATTATCATATTGTAGACATTGTAGTAATAAAGTTATTTGCTCTGAGAGTTTGTAAAGGAACCAAAAATTTCACCACTGTCGATGAAAAATTTGATTTTTTATTCATTATTTTAGAAAAGGTATAAAACAGGATTTTTACTTATGTATGCATAAAAAACTTTACATATATATATATTAATATATACATATATTTTTGGATTGTATGTGATATTGTGATATTTGATGAAAATTTCTTGTTAATATAATTTTCTTCTATAGTTTTTTTTTTTTCTAAAGTCTAAATTATATTAAAATATATCCTGATTGTATAAGATTTTCTTTAAATGAAAGTTTTATAAGTTTTACATTTTTTTTTCGTTTAGTAAAAAAGTTTTTCCATCTTTTCTTTTTTTTATTTTCTTTAATATTATTCATATCGAAAATTAGGTTATACTGTCTATGTGGTCTGATCAGGTCAAAATGATCCCAATTAACAAAATTGTATTAAAAAACTTTTTGAAAATTTTATTTTAGATCAATTTTCAATCGAAAGGCAACAGATAAAATGTTAAGATGATATGTAAATGCAAGTAATAATAATATGAAGACGAAGAAAAATGTACCTTGCGCACTATTTATTGAGGAAGATAAATTTATTTCAAACAATTGCATTTAATTATTTCAAATAATTGCATTTAATCCTTTCTGTCCCGTGAAATGCATTTGATACTTTTTTGATTTTCGATAGAATTTGAAAATGTCAAAAAAAAAATTATTGAAAATATCACTGGAAGGAGAATTGAGAGTTTTCGAAAAATTAAATTTTATTAAACTCATTGTGGAGCCCATATTTTATTAATAACATTTGTTAGCAACAATATAATGAAAAACGAGAATGGGAATGGAGGAGCTTGTGTCATTTTTGAGATATGCACCGCGAACATAAATATATTCAATTTGTTTAAATTTTAATATTTTTCAGAATTTTTAAGATTATTTTAAAGTCGCTTTTTTGTATTAAAATTTCAAAAATTACTTTAACAAATTATTAACTATTGAAATTATAACGCACCAAGTGAAACCTATTGTACCAGAAAACCAAATATTGTGCAACCCTTGCCAACAAAACTTAACTCATTAGAGGCATGATCAATTCAAAGAAGAAGTATGGCAGCCAATATTTCTTCTTAACAATTTATTTTATAAAGGATAGGTTGAATTAAATGTTGAATGGGCAATTTTGTTTTTATTAAACTTTATTGTATTGGAGAATATTATCTGAATTATATGCATATATGTAAAATTTTACATTAGATATGTAGATTTAAAAGAATCTATCAGTTTTAATTTATTTAAATATAAATGTATTATATTATTATATATTTCCTACACATTTAGATGCACAGAATTACTTAAATAATGTATAATATAAATGCCTTCTACATATATTCATATCTACCTACAAATTTTTGTCAATTATTATACGAAAAATATTATAAAAAATTATAATTATTTTTTTCGTAATTTACTTTTATAATGTCTCAGGTTAAGAATTTTATTTTAATTATTTTAGCAATCGAGAAGTCTCGAAAACAGTTAATGATTAAAAGCCATTTTAACAGATCTTAAAGAAAGTATTTTTTAATATAAAATTAAAATGAATTAAAATTTATTGTTCTTCGAATTCTAGAAAATTAAGGAGTAACCCAAAAATTTAGTTTTGCAAAAATAAACTTTACTAAACTAATAGGTTTGAGACGCGTTTTTGTAATATTTATTTTTACTAAAACAAAAAAGATTAATATAAATTGGACTTTTGGATTTTAAATCTTAAATCTTCTATTGTTATGCTTAACGTAATAATTTTACTTTATATTACTGAATAATATGATTTATACTTAAATTGTTCAAGAAAAATATCTGGTATTACTCTTCACTTCTGGTTCATAAAATGAAGTTTATGTTTTTAAATAATTAACTCTTCTTTAATTTTGAACCGATTAATACCTGGAACCTAAACTCATGTCGGGTAAATAGAAATAATTCCGAATTGAGCCCATTACCATTTCGGAAGGGGAATAAAGCCGAAGTTATGAATTTTCAGAATTTGGTTTTATTTCCTTTCACCCTAATCCCATTGAACTGAGACCATTAATGTAAACTTTAATGATAAAATACAGGCAATTTTAGGGTAAAGAAAAATAGGGGATTCTAAGGTTTAACTAGTATCCGCGTAGGACCAAATGACTATATATAAAAGATAGCTGGTGTTGCCAGCTTTAAAAAAATATATAGCTTTAATGGCGCATATTATCCTTTAAGGACGAAAAGGACATTTAAAAGTATCCTTGTTATTTTAGTCTCTAATTCATGTATATTATTGTACGGAAAGAAATAGAAGAAATATTATATAAAACTGACATGAGTTTCCAATATGTCAAACTAAAATTAAATGTATTATGTCTTTTAATTTTTATTACGTGCCCAACATTTATTGTGGCATACAAATACATATTTCTATATAATAGCATAGATATATGTTTTTAATAATTTTTACAATATGTATCGAAAAATTAAAATTTAAAAAGTTGAAAATAAAATATTAAAATCAAATAAGTGTTTGGTAGGGTGAAAACTGAATTTTGAACTGAAATATAATGTTTGGGGTTTAAATCTATTGAATAGATAAACCAAAAAAAAAACAAAAATTATTTTGAAATTGTTAAGGTTTTAATATAAATATGAATAAATTTTTACTATTTAGTAAACATAAAAGTAGGTGGAACTTTTCCTAAGCTAATAGCGAATTACAATAGAAACATATTGTTTTACTTCATCGTTTATATATTTTGTACATATATCTATAATAATATAACTATATATAATATATACAGTTTAATAATATTCTCTTAAAAACTTTATAAACTTTAACTTAATTAATATTTTTATATATATACATATATCTTAATGAAAATTTACATTAAAGAATATAAACAAATTTATATAATAGAATATATTATATTTAATTTAAATAAATATATATAAAAATATATATAGTTACATTATTTATTATATTATTCTTTTTATATATTTATATTATAAGTATATGTAGAAATGAGGGTACATACATTCTTAGATATAATATAAGAAATTTTTGTTATAGGTTGTTTATTGTAGAATAAGTGACCATCTACAACCTACCAATCTACAACAAAATTCATGAAGTTTTGTGGAAATCTTTTGTTTTGTTAGTTAAAATTGTTTTTTTGACAAAATTATAGACATAAACATTTAAATTTAACTACTCTGATAGGCAAATAGGTGTAATTTCCTTTTTCCAGAATATATATATATATTGATTTATGATTTATTTAAGAGTTCTTCTGCCATTTCCTCGCATATCTTAACCACAAAATATTACGAGACCTTTACATTAAAATAATATTACATTATAACAATAGTAAATTTTTATCAAAATTCTGGTTATTTGAAAGACAATAGTTAGTAACCTTTAATTATTTCGTTCTACCGATTTACAGTTTTTCTCCGTAGTGGCTTAAATATTACCGTTACTTGTAGAATGCCTTAAAAAATCTAAACTTTTGCTACAAATAGTATATACTTCTAAAGTAATTAAAAATCTTACTTGTAGCTAGGATATTCGGTTTAAGATATGTAGAAAAATTTTTAAATAGAAGGAATATTTGTTAGAAATTAATGAATAAAAGGAAAAATTCAAAATATGTTTTTTATTTAATAAATTGCATTTTTTAGTGAAATTATTTTTACATTTAAAAGTCCACTAATTTTTCAACATAATATAAAAGCTAAGAGAGGCGAGATCTAGATATGTAGAATAATAAATTGAAAAAATTATATATTTTTTCCAATTTACAATTTTAATGCCGTAAGCGCTAATTGAGGCAACTACAATAGCTCACGAATTCCATTTTTGTTTGATCTGTGAAAATTTCTAATATTTCAAATGGCCACCTATACCAAAATAAAACCTTTTTATATATTATAGTTTTAATTCATTTTTTAAGAAAATTTTGATGGGTGTTTTTATTTTAATAATAATAATCTTTTCAAAGACTAAATTATGTAAATGTATCTGAAACATCTTCCAAATATGTATCTGAAACAGTTTCCGACAAAATATGAACACAATATATTCCTTGTGGGATTGTAATGTATTAAAGTCGGCTAGAAACATTTAAAAATATAAATCAAAAAAAAAAAACGGATAGCCTTTATTAGAGTGTATTTTGGTTTTTGGATATTATTTTTGACCTTAACAATAATTACATAAGTTTAAAGAATATTAAATTAGGTTGAAAGAAAAGTACGTAAGTCCCAAAATCACTGGTCGCTGAATATCAATGCAATAATGATGGATACAGACGCTGTAATTTTAAAATTGTAATATTAGCAACTATGAAATTCCAATCACTATCAAGTTCTATAATAAAATTTTGCTTTTTAATTACAAAAACCATTATTTAAAAAATTAATTTCTAGGGATCCTACGTTAATCCTGATAGTAACAGATTATTTAAATTCTTTATTTTTATAATTTTTAACTTGTTGTAAATAATTTTAAGCCAGAACTGTATTACTTTAATAAAGTGTAAAGATGAAATTTTTATTAATGTTTTTTCTTTTTTGGTATTATTACTTTCGAAAAAAATTTATGTGTTGTTTTCTTGGGTTTAACTTATTTTTAATTTATCTTTTTTCCAAGAAAAGCTTAACTTTTCTTTTTATTTTTTTAAATTTTTAATATTTTTTTATTGATAGAAAATTTTTAATTAAAGAACAAAAAAAAATATATAAAAGTTTTTCTTTTAATTTGTTTAAAAAAAAAATTAAATAAATTGAAGGTAGAATTTTTTTCTAAAAATATAACTATTTTATTTTAAGATTTAATTATTTATAGAATGGAAAAATTATAAAATTGTGAAATCATTTTTCATATATATATCTACATATAATAAAAATGATGTTTTTGATAAAAACTCCTGAACTTACTTAGACAAATATTTAAATATATATTCTATGGCCTATTTGAACGGTTAATGCAAAGGTTTGTGTTCGTCGGATAGTTGTTTCTAAAAAACACTTTTTACATATTTAAAGGGAAAACAAAACCTAATTGCATCAAAAATCTACAGAGACAGATTTTTGAATCAATTTGTAGGTTTTCTATTGTCTTTTGGTTTAGAGTTGACAAATATTTCCATGAGCTCTCGAACCATTAACTTTTGCTTGTTTAAATTTTTCATTTGAGTATCATATATTCCTATAAAATCTTTCGTTTAACAATCATTATTTATAATATAAAATTATAAACTATGTATAGGTTCATGTGCATTTATTCATACCTTGGATTCATAATAGATACTAAATCGTAGAGTAAAAACAAAACTCAAAATTATAAAATACCAAAGCCTCAAAATTCCAAGTCACAAAATTCCAAATTTCTAAATGCCAAAATTACAAAATCCTAAACACAAAATCCCAAAGTTATAAATTTTGTAAATTGATTACCAGCTAATAAAAACATCAAAATTTTAAAAAATATTTACTATTTTTCATAGATAAATGTCAAAATTAAATACTTTTCTAGGACTACACGAAAAAAGTTCCCAAACGAAGGGAACAAGTCCTCAAATTTGAGGACCTTTTTCATTTTTACTCTAGGCAAACATTTTATTAAAATTTAAAAAAATAAGATAAAAAAATATTTTTTTCAATGTATAGGTACTTTTATTTAAGTAAAACTAACCCCTAAAACATAGAAAAAAACAAAATTATGGTAGATATTTGTTCTTTTAATATTTAAAAATTTTTAAGCTTAAAATTTTTAAAATTTTCATTAAACAAAAATTTATGGTAGATCTTTTGCATTTAAGACTGTTTTAATATAAAAGTAAATACCTAACAATAGATATACTTTGGCTTCGATTTTAAAAAACACATTCAGAAAAGGAAAACAAAAACAAACGACTGATATCATTTCTTGTTGCATCTTAAAAATTGGAAGATGAATAAGTTAGGTAATTTAATTTTTGTATGTTCCGTATTTAATAAAATGTTGGAGTCGTTGGTTCAAATTCGTTTCATGGTAAAATTTTTTTTTTAATTTGAATTAATAGTTTTTTTTTATTTAAGTACCTATTTATTTAAATTTTAAATTAATAAACTAATCGATAAAATTTGCTTGTTAATAAAAGAATTAAATATTTGTATCCGTTTGTTTCAATAATGATCTATTTTTCACCTATTAAATTTTAGTATACAATATTAAAAAAAAATTTTGCTAAGGTATGTATATAGTTTTACAATCTTTGTTTAGATTCAAATCGAAATATTTTTTGCCAAAGTTCTTAAAGTACCTACTGAACATGCCTAATCATACATGTGGATATATAAGGATACGTAAAATTGTATAAATATATTTAATAAATGTTTATGATTTGATTTGGCATTATCAAAAGGAAGTATTTTAGTTATTAAAGCTACAAATTGTTAAGGAAACTACTCAAATAAATTAATTAATTTTATTATTTAAAAATAAACAAATTAAAAAAAAACAAGTGATGAAAAAACCAAGTGTTTTTAAAAAGTACATTTTCAAAATTATTTAAGGTTCCTTACTGAGTATTTTATCATTTATTTTTAATATAAATATATATTTAAAAATAAATGATAATATTATAATTTAATTATTTCATCAATTTATTAATTACAAATAATAGTGAAATCAATAAAATCTGTTAACAAGTGCGAAATATAATGTTGGAACTTCAATGTTAACATTTAATTTTGGAAAAACATACAATGGCGACTAGTTACTGTTTTATAAAAACATAAAAGTTTTAATTTTTAAGTCCTAATAGCCCTTCAATGGGGAAGGTTCCCAAATTTTCGCTAAGCAAATTTATGACGATTCTCGAGTATCTGCCCATGCTCCTCCTGCCCACACCCTTCCATTTTTATATATTAATTTTTAAGTCCTAATAGCCCTTTAATGCGGAAGATTCTCAAATTTTCGTTAATCAAACTTATGATGATTTTCGAGGATCTGCCAATCACCATCATGTCCCCATCCTTCCATTTTTATAAGTTCTGGGAAATCAATTGTGAACTCCACCAAAATTTGGAATTTTATTTAGAATTTTATTATCTAAACAAAAATGGTTAAAACTTAGAGACAATTTCTTCAATTTGAAGAGCCCGTTTTAAATTTAAGAAAAACCTTTACCATAAAATATAATACTGCTCGAGTTACAGGTGGTTAAATAAATAATAGCAAAATTTCAATTTTCGAGCCCTTATAGCTCCGAAACAGGAGACGTGGCAAAAAAATTTTATTAACCGTTTGAATTGTTTAGAAGATATGTGGGGCCAAAAATTTTGAAAAAATTGAGTTTTGCATAATGGCAAATTTTAGTACCGTATGGCAACCCTATACATTTTAGCAATGTATTTTTGTGAAGCCTAAGAAAGCAGCTCTCTTTTATCGTTTTGAGATTGAAAGTATAGCTAACAGAACTCTTGTTATACCAATTTAAATATAGGGCTTTTTTTAAATTTGCGGGGGCTGTAGCTACGAAGCCTTTAAAATTAAGAAAACCTTTAGCACATGTTGAAATATAATTAAAGATCTTTCAATTTTGGAAGTTAAGAAAAAATATTTTTAACAGGTATTCAAGTCATTGGCGTTTAAAAATTGCAAAATTTTAATTTTCGAGCCCTTATAGCTCCTAAACAGAGCGCTTGAAAATGAAAAAAATTTTGTTAACCGACTTCTACTAATTTCAAGGGATCTAACTTCTGCCAAATTACCGTATGGCAATCCTAAACATTTGCCTTGTTAAAATTTTTAAAGTTTATAAAACCAGCTATCTTTTGCCGATTTCAGATTGAAAATAGACCTAACATAACTCTTGTTATAACAATTTGAATAAAAGAGCTTTTTCCAACTTTGGCGGGCTATAGCTTCGCAACAGGTGGAGCTACAGAAATTATGTGTTCTTCTACGAAATTATGTGTTTTAAAATACCTACCCGTGGTTGAAATTTCTTTACTCTATTTCAAACGGTGTAAAAGTTTTTGTAAGCATACGGGCGGACAAAGTGAAGCTATATAGGCAAATTTTTACAAAAATTTGTGAAAATGTGCTAAAAAAGTTTTTATACTTTAACTAGGATCGAACTCACATCTGTTTTCAGCCGAAGCCACTTCCATACTGCCATATTCTTTAAAATTTATGGTTAGATTGCTAATATTAATGTATCACTAACTTACAGAATGAATGAAAAACCTATAGACTCAGGCAAGTTCAAATAAAAGTATATAATAAGAAGCCAATCTTATAAGATGATAAGGTATTTTTCTCTTCAGGAAATCGGGAATTCGTTTATCTGTATAGGTAACATCATATATTTAAGGGTAGTGGTATAACTCAAAATAAGGCCCCTTTTTCATTTTATTAAAAGCTGTGCTGACATATTATTTATGACAAAGGTTTAGACAGGACTTAAGTTTTGAAAACAAAGTCAGGGATTCACTTGTTTTAAATTTATTTATTTTTTTAAATCATATTATTTCGATAAAGGAACTGCAATCTATCCTTAGCACACTTTTAAAAATAAATAATTTAAATTAAGGTAAAAATTTTCTGTTTTTAATAAATTTAAAATAATTTTATAATTATAACTTTCAATTTAATAAATCTTTTTTGATTAAAAGCTGTCAATTCATTTTATTTCGGTTCAAAATTTTAAATTTTTCACAAATGATTTATGATAACTCATTTGCCAAATATTTAAAGACAGAATAAAACAAAAGTTCCTATTCAAAATTATTTAATTATATTGCCAATTTGTAATTCCATAATTTTTCCTTTAAATCCTCTCCTTAGAATAAAAAAACGTAAATCAAAAAATTTGGATAATTACACATTTTTAAAAAAACAGAATCAAATAAAATATAACTTTTATTGATATCGTAGTTACAGTACAACTCTTAGAAATATTGTAAAATACTGAAATTTCAAACAGATTTAAAGCTTATTAACTTTATTCAACTTTAGAAATATTAAATTATTATTATGTTATTGAGATTCCAAATTTGGAGCAAACTATAAAATCCGAAAGTTTTCAATATGTTCCAAACAATCTACTATATTCTGGTCAGTCCAGTGACCTTCAACCTTCAAGTGACCTTCCAATTCGAGATACTCTTCGTTTCTCACTTAAGTCTTCATTTCACAACTATCTTCGCGCTTCCCCTTAGAGAATAGGAGCACTTATTCCTTCAAACCTATTTTGTTTTTTTATCTTTTATCCTTTTTGATAAATAAAGGATTTGTTTTTTGTCGATATTTTCTTACACTGTTAGAAGTCATATTGTGAATTTGGAGGGTATTCGCTTTTTCCGGAATATTTATAAAATATGCTGTTGAAAAATTTTATGGTTGGTACCCATCAATAGTCCCGACTTAACTAAAATATGTCAGAATCCTAAAGAGGACAGACTTCTGACACGTTTTATATATACGGAATATTTATTTATTTATAGAGTTTTATATACACGGAATATTTATAAAATATGCTGTTGAAAAATTTTATGGTTGGTACCCATCAATAGTCCCGACTTAACTAAAATATGTCAGAATCCTAAAGAGGACAGACTTCTGACACGTTACCGATTACGTTTATAAGTCTATTTTTATTAAGAGATTGCACTGAATATTATATTTTTCCATTATTGTTAGTTTGATATTTTTAATATAATTAAAAAAAATATTACCTTTATTTTAAAAATAAATTTAAAACCTCTTTTTTTGAACATAATATTTTATTACTTTGTTTACTTATTTTTAATAATATAAGAAATATAAGAATTTAATTATGAAAAAAAAAGATATTAAAGAATGTTATTATTGCAGTAATAAATTTCAATTAGGCTTTAATTCCATTATTTAAAAAAAATTATTAAGAATTATTTCACTTTGAAATGAGAAATAAAGTCTAAATCACGTAATTTTGCCTTTTCTTTTTTCCAAAGTGCAATAAGGCCTATTTACCCCGCCGGAAAAAATATACAGTGGGCCTTAGATTATGCAGCTAATATAAATTGTTTAGTAACTGGGATATTAATTTTTTAGTAACTTGAATTGGGACCTCTGTGGTGTAATAACTCAGTTCTTGATATATTAAACAAGAATTAGAATTTTGCATAGATCACAAGTATTTTTTATTTAAACGCAAATTACAGGAGGATTAGAAAAAAAAGTAACCACTTTCGTCAAGAAAATTTTAAAATTACAAGATTTTTGGGATGGAGGAATTGGACAGTCAAAAAAATTAAAGAAACATAAATGTTTAGAATTAATATATACCAAAATATTTAGAAAATATATAGAATTCAAGAAAACAAAAGTTTTTTCGAAATGTATATTTTTCTCAGGTATGTCCAAATTTCGAATTCTTTTAAATTCATTAATTTTTTTAATATTATTTAGTTATTTAATACCCGAACATTTTTAGAGCAATAAATTATTTTCATCTCTACCCTTAAATTTTTTATTTGGTTTTATTTCTTTGGCATATTTAAGTATTGTTCTGATTTCTGGTTGATGATATTTTTTGACTGAATTCTAATTCGAAATTCAAGTTGGTTTTTTTAATTGTTAATTACAACCATTTATTCACACAGTAAATGTATTTCAGAGCAGATCAGTTTAAATTTGGAAAAATAAAAGAACCAAAGAACAGCTAGTAAATATTTTTTTTTCATAAATACATATTCCAAAACTCTGCCTGTATATACCTGTAGTTGTATTTATCTCTCCTTCTCTATTTTGAATATATTGAAATGTGTGTTGAATACTAAACGATAAACTTGAGTTGAATATTGCTTCTCCTTTTTTTATAGTGCAACCTTTTAAGCTAATAAATATTTTTTTCGTTTTTTGCGCATTAGCGATTATATGCTGATTAATGATTTCAAAATTAATGTCCCAGCAGTAAAACAGCGTTTCTATCTATAGTATATAGAGTTTATTTGTAAATTGCGAAAAAATATATTATAATGCATACATATATACATAAAAAAATGCAGATTAATCTGTGTTGGATATTAAATATTATAATTCAAAAGTTTGTTTATTTTGAATGGACTTGTAAAATTTTTGTGGCTCTCTTTCTTTTAGCCGATGCTTCGTTTTTTTAGTTCAATGCATAATGTTTGTGTATCACAGTTATAATGATTTAATATTAAAGAATATAAATTTTAAAAGTTCAAATTCAAATTATTTGATCGTCCAATAACTAAATTCGCTTTTAATTCATTTTCTTACTTAGATCTAATGATAAGAAGATATGATGAAAAGATTTAATTAATGATTTGATAAAAAGTAGTTTTGGCAAAATCCATGTCAAAAATACTCAATTGATCATGTCAGGATTTAGAAAATTTTAGTTTAATAAAAATTGACTGACGAAATGTTAAAGTTTCAATTTATATGTATTATTAGTAGTTTACTTTAAACATTGTAAGATCATACAATTTTTATTTTTTATTAATGTTTAAAATTCAAGTATATAATTTTACAGCTTTTTCGGTTCACAAATTTATTGAAAAATGTTACTTCGAATAGATGATCAATTGCTTCTTTTTTTAAAGGAAATTATAATTGTATAATGGCAAAAACTTATTTTGGGCAACTTGCTTACCCATATTCAATTCATTCACTTATTTAAGTCGGATCATATTAATTCTGGTTTCTTTTGTTAAGACCAGGTTTCGTATTTATTTGTTTTTTTATAAAGAAGAAGAAATTGTTCAACAGGTCCTCGCAATATAATTATAATTCGCTTATAATATTTATAGTAAATAATTTTTTATACACTTCTAAAAATATATAATATAAAGTGTTGTGCAATCTTTCAACAGAATATGAATTTCTGCCAATATATATATGAATAGGGCAATCAAGATTATAAATCATAATTTTGATTTACACCAATTAAAAAAATTTTTTAAAGCGAGGTTAAATTAAAAAAATTTTTAAAAGAAAATTAAAAAGCAAGATAAAAAAAAGGCAGAGGTATATTCGATAGGAAGTTACACAAAACCTACAAATGTTAGTTATAATATAAAGTGAACTTCATTTTAAATTAGTTTTTTTAATTTTGTTTTATGCGTGTAAACTAAATGGAAAACACGATTCAGTTAATTTGTTTTTTTTTCTTTTTAAATTGTGCAAAATTTGTAAATTTAATGATTAAATTATAATAATAAATTATTTTAGTTAATTTATTTAACTATTTTAAAAATAATTTTTGGAAATTTACCAAGTTTTAAATAGAAGATAAAAATTATCCTTTCATTCCAATTGAAAATAATTTTGAGGTCCAATAACTCAAAAGATTATTTATGTATGAGAACGAAGTTGAGCTCAGATTTAGACATATATATTGGTTAAAAGATAAAAGATATTGGTTAAAAGCTAAATTTTTTATTTTTGTAAACTTTACTTCTTTTTTGCAAATGCTTGAATACATTCTAACTGCGCTGCGTCAATCGAATAAAGTGATCAATATCTGGATGATATCAAATATCAGATATCAAGGTGTAAGCTTGAAACTTTAATTTAATAATCAGACCAATAAATAGAAGATTTATATGTTTTTAATAACGGTTTATTTTTTAGGTAAGAAATATTCCCCTTTAATTTTTGGAAAATTTATTTCTCTATACCTTATATTCGCAGTCTAACAGTCTCTTAATATTTACAAAAATTCCGAAAAGGCTAATGAAATCTGTATTTTCAATAATATTATATTAATTCTGATGTTTTTTATTTCGTCAATTATTTTCTCACTTAAATGCAATTCTTAGAAATCCTGTACTAAAAAGTTTAAAAATTTAAAATTAAGCAATTTTTACACTAATGCCTTGCAATTAAGATCAATAAATCATAGACTTTGTGCATAGAGAGAGAAATTATGGCTTCTTAAATAAAATTATTCAATTTATAATGTTATATATTATTATACATTATATACAAAATATAGCAAATTATTTACATTATATACCAAAAAAATTCAAATGCATTGTACTATAGATATATTTTATTTATTATAAATAGGTACAGTACATATATAATTTTATTATATTCAATTGAATAATAAAACATGTGTAATAGTTTATTGCAAAATGTTTATTATATTTACAATATACTTAAGTATATATATTTATATATCTCATATCATCACACACACATAAACATATAAATAAATTTAATTTACTCTATCAAAAATGAATGTAAACATTAGAATGTTGCCATATATAGAAATTTAAAAATATTTCGCAGCTAATTTAAATCTATAAAATATCATTTGTGTGGTTGAAATATATTTAAATATTTTTTTTTATTTTCTAATGAATGAAAAAACAAGAAAAGAAAGTTTTTTTAGAGAAAAATAGGATAAGACAATATTCCTATATGTTTTGTTATATTAATATAAAATTTGTAGAAAGTTGAAAACAAAATTCTTTCATAAGTGTATTCATAGAGTTATGAAAAACATGTTTTTCAAATAATTTTTAGTGATTATTAGAAAAATAAAGAACAAAGGATTAAATTTTTCTGAAAAGATTTTAGAATGTTACATCGTTAATGTTTAGCTAAATGTTACCTTAGTAAATCTTGTTACAAATCTGATAAATTGACAAGCCCTGATAATTGATAAAATTTAAAGGTAATTAATCGCTTTCCTCATATTTAAGGCACAATTTTATAAATGTATACTGCAAATCTGAATGTTTTTTTCTTTTAAGAAAATTACAAATATGTATATGCCAAACTTCAGTTAATTAATCATTATTTTAATTTAAAATTAAAATCATACATTAATATGTAAAAATAAATAAATTTAACATATTTTAACCTTTTCTGGTATTCTTTATTTCTATAACATAGTTTCCATTGGGCATGCTATAAATTTTATTAGATAATTTTTATTTTTAGAATAATTTCAACATATTGATTTATTCAATGGTTATATTCAAATAGAAAAATATAAAGCACAGTTTAAGTATTAAAAAAATGTTTAATTACTATTACTTTAAACACTTTTAAACTTAAATTACCAGTATTTTATTTATGGTATAATTCGGGGTATGGATTTTTATTTAAAGTAAAGTAGCAATAACAAGAATAACAGTTGTAACAGCAGTTGCAAAGGTTTTTATAATTATTATTCAAAAATATTTACATATTGTTTAAAAAGTTCGTATCATTTTAGTATCTCTTTCACTTAGAAGATAGCATTTTACCACACTTATTTAGATTAACGCATCAAGGTAGGTTCTTAAATACTAATGTAGCATATGGAAATTAATACAATTAATAAAAGCCCATAAAATGTTTTAATGGTGAAAAAAAAAATATATATATAACAAACAAATAAATTGAAATGTATATCTTTCCTTTTAATAAATTTGAAGCATCCCTTCTAACTCTTGTTTTTTCTTGTCAGCAAAGAAAGAAATTATTTTGATTGGGAAATTTTTTATTTTAATTTTATATGACAAAAATCGTTAGAAATAATAAATTAATACTATAATAAAATAAAGAACGAATTTAGCAACATTGCTTCCGTATAGCGATGTAAAAAAAAAATAGCAATTTTCTGCAAGTTTTGCGCATTGGTCTTATTGGCTGAAAGCAAATTACCCTTCCGGATTTCAAAAAAAAACATTATTGAATAAACCAACCTAATAAAATATGTTCTTTTCAAAATAATTGATATAAGAACAAAATATGTAGTATAAGTCTAGAAATTCGAAAATGTGGGTTTTATTATCTATTAAATATAATTTTGATTCCAGCAGCCTGTTTTTAGCATAATTTCAAAACATTTTGAAAAAATGTGCTTATTGGTTTAATTTTATGCGTCCGTCCGTATGTTAAAACTTTTACACCATTTAAAATAGAGAAAAAAAATTAAACCACGGGTAAGTGTTGCAAAAGAAGTAATTTCGTGGAAAATTTTTTCCAATTTCTTTTTTTGGTCCTTACAATTTTTTGGCCTCTCATATCTTCTGAAAGCTATAAATTAGATCCTCAGAAATTAGTACGAGTTGTTTAAAAAAATTTTTTTGACACATCCTCTCCTTAGTTGTAAAAGTTCGAAAATTGAAATTTTTCTATTTATAAGTACCTGTTTCTTAAATTTGCGTCCAAATATTTTTTAGTAGTATACAAAATTTAAAGTTCCAATATTATATTTTAACTTTAATTATTTATTTTCTTTTGAAAGAAAATGGCTCTTAGTTTTAACCATTTTTACTTAGATAATAAAATTCTAAAAATTCTTAATTTTAGTGAAACTCACAATTAACTTCCTAGAATCTGAAAATTTTTGGTAGCGGTAAGTGGTGTTAAATCCTTGGGACTCATTATAAGATTGCTCGGTAAAAATTGGGAACCTTCCCCATTTAAGGGCTATTAGGATTTAAAATTAAATTTCCACAATCAGTGCATATATTTCCAAAATAAAGGTTAACATTAAAGCTCCAATATTATATTTCGATATTCGTTATCAAGTTTTCTTGAGTATCTGCATTGGGATTATATTCTAAGTATTGATTTCACTATTAGTCATAACTAATAATGAATTGATGAAATAACTAAATTATATTTAATTTTTTGGTTTGTTTATTAATTGTTTTTTCGATAAATTATTTTACTAAATTCTTGGATACAAAATAATATATGAAATTAGAAAACATAATTTTAAAACAGGTTTTTATAATTCACTTTGAATGTTTAATTATCATTTAAATACCAAATTACGTTTTTAAAAAAAAATCTATCTATAATTGAAAAATATTATTATTGGGCTCCAGTTTTTATAATATCTGTTCTATTCTGTGCTGTTAGTGATTCAATATTGGACTCGAGTTATTGAGTTTAATTTAGTTTTTTCTTTCATTTTTTTATTTACAATAGCGGTAAAATTTTTTATTGAAATCGAGTTTGGTTCAAAAGTTTACTTATTAATAATTAAAATGTAGTTGAATTAAAATTTATATAATTAATAACTTTTGAAACCTAGCAGCAAGTTTTGTAATAGTATCGGAATCCAAATTTAATTTACTATACAATAATTACTTGAGTGTTTTATATAATTACATTGTTTTAAACGGATTTTATAAAGATTTTCAAATATTTTAATATCTATTTTATCGAAATTTTTATTATTAAAATATCTTAAAATAAACTCTTTCTTTGTTTTCCTACTGCAATTTTACTTGTTATGTTTTATGTTTCCTAAAAAAATATTCCTTACAGGCGGGCAGGTTAAAGGGGTTATTCATTACACACCACAAAGCAGTTAATAAAATTAAACCAAAAAAAAATCCAACAGCAAATAGTAAATATCTAGCAATGATGAGAATTTATAAAAAAAATTAAAAAAAAGAGTATTAAAATTTTTAAATACAAATGCCTCAAACAATCAATAGATCCATTATATATCTGTCTTTGTCCTTTTTTTTTCTTTTCATATATTTGCATTAATGTGATAAAAATTATAAAGAATAAAATAAAGAAAATTAAAACAAAAAATAAAAAATAAATTTAACAAAATTATGTTTAAGGCTATTATATATGCACATCAAAGTGCACTAATTCACATTTGATGTTCTTCGAAACGTAGTGGTCAATGGGTTATCCATCCGTCCAAAAACACATACAATATCCAGCATACAAACTATATTATATTATTCTTTTCTTTTATTTTTTTCAATATATACATATCTCTTGCTTTTTTTTTATTTCTGTTTCTTTTTCTTATGGTTCACTATTTCGGTGTTGATTTACTGTGTGTTCTTTCATTTTCAACATAAAATTTTAAAGGGCTTGTAATTTGTTCCAAATAGTTCTCGCTAAGATAAAACAATTCTAAAGTTACCTTTTTTTATTATTTATTTTGCTTTTTGTTATTTATGCAGATAGTTATATATTACAGATATTATATATTTTTCATACTACGTACTATGTATAGTTATTATTATATTTTCATTTTGGTTTATTTTATGGGTTATTGTCGAAGAATTAATTTTTGTTTTATGTTTTCTGTTTTATTTTCAATCTATATTTGGATTTATTGAATCAGTAAAGTAAAATGAATTATTTTTTGTTTTATTTATTTTAGAAGTTTTAGTTACCAATGCTAAAAGCTTACCATTTAGACTTTAAAAATAGCGATTTTTTGCATAAATATAACTTGCCCATATTTTGAAATCTTGAGATTTTTTTTAAATGGAGGACTATCTCTAAAAATATTTTTGATTTGTTGCTTTAAATAAAATTTTGTTTTAGAATGAATTTTTATGAAAAATATAAACAAATGAATACATTAGGAAGTACTCTAATAAGAAATCAATTTTTTTTATGTAATTATCAAATGTGAAGTCTGGTATTATGCGCTTTGGATTGCTATTAATTTTATATAATTATTTGTATGGGGTAAGTTATATTATATAAAGAACAGTGTTATATTCCAATTGTATACCAATTTAAAAAAAAAATATTAACTATAATGCATTTCATATATCATAACAATTATAAGTGTGACCCTATCTTTCTTGTTAAATTATTTCCACCGATTTCTATATTGTTATAATAAATAAAAAAAAATCTTTTACTTTGCAACTGATTGAATCTTGTATAAATATGGTATCCATTAAATGCATTAATTGTGCTATTTTGTAAGCAAGTTTTAAGCTATTTTGTGTTTTTTTTTGTTATTATTAATTCTTAAATACCTAAAGTAGGCACAATTACTAACTTAATAAAAGTTTGTGTGAATGTTTATATATAGATGCAATTTTGACTAAACATGAATAGATATCTTTTTTACCTTATGATTTGATTATTTTTGTTCTTGTTTCTATTTGTATCTTTTTTTTTATTTTTTGTTTTTATATCTTTAAATGCAATTATGCATGTTCATGCTAATTTGGTTTTTTTCCTGCCATTTTCTTATTATTTTATTTAATTTTAAAAATACAAAATATTTTTATTTCATTTATATTTTTTTTTGTTTTTGCATATTATTTGATTTTTTTCTCTTATACTTGCATATATTTGGATAGTAGAGAATCGATTTGTTTGTTTTTTGTTTCAAATTTTTTCAACCTACCAGGATTTTATATTTGGGAGGTTTTGAAAATTGATTGGTTGTTGACTGACTGGTTGAGTCATTTATTTTCCTTAGAATGATTAGAATGATAGATACATGAAATCATAATTTTTCTTTATAATTTTTTTTAATACGATTTTCGAGTAAGCAAGTAACAACGGCAGACTGCTGTTACTGAATATCGTATTTGGTTGTTCGTACACAAAATATGAATCAATTAATAAGATAAGGTATACTTGATAAATTTTTAAATGGTGTATTGTGAAACTTTTAAATCCTTTGTTTGAATCCACTATTTAAAAGAAATAAAAATAATTCTAAACTATACGGATAAATAAGTACATTAGTGGTACACAATTTATATATTGAGTGCCAAAATCTTAAACTTGAAATTCTTTTAATTTCAACTTCTTACTATAAATTAAATGATTTTTTTATAAAAGGATCTTCCGTAAGTCAATACCTTTCCCTTTTTTCAAGTTTCATTTAAGGTACTGTAATTAAAAGCAAAAACTTTTCAGTATTAACTTAAAATAAAAGTAATCAGTTTAAAATTTATCTTAAGGAACCAATTTTTAATTAAAACTTAAATATTTTACAAATTAAATCAGCCGTATTAACAATATGATATTTTAAAATAATATAAAACAAAATATATATCAATTTACCTCGTAAATTTTATAAAACTATACTTATTATTGAATTGTTTTAAATTAGGGATCATCTTATGATGACATTTTAATTTTAAAATTATGTTCATGTCAAATCAAATTTCAATTAACTCATTATTTTTTTCGAATATAAATTTGCCTGAAAAAATACATACATATATATACATATTTATTTCTTTTAAATAATTTTATGATTTTAATTTAGTGTAAATCTTTCTTGAATTTATATTTGCTTTGCAATTACAGATATCATACATATACATACATATAGTTAAGTTGAATATAAAATTAACATCAAATTTAACATCAAAGGCAAATTATTAGTTTTATCACAATAAAAAATTAAATTTTTTAAGTATATATCCAATGTAAATACAATTATATAATACAAAAAGATGTAAGATTACTGCATTTAATTTTTATTTGTGTAAATTTTTCGTATTCGTTGTTTTAATATTCGTAGTTAAAGACAAAGTATCATTTAACTTTAACCTCCATTCTTAACTTAGTATAGCTTACAATAGCCTGTAATACTTCTTCAATCTCCACATAACTTGTTTTTATATTATTTCTGAATCCTAAATAATTGAAATGTATTTAATTTATTTTACATCTCTTATAGGTTTCATTAATATTTTAAAAGAAATTTAAATATTGGTCCAAAATTTCAAATAGGAGATTTCTAATTTAATTTAATAGGAAAAAAAAATCTATATACCTACAATTCCACATTTATAGTTATACAAATTATTTTATAAAATAAACCCCCACAAACAAACTAAGCAAAATAATAACAAAAAATATAAGAGTGAGAAAGAAATAAAGAAAAGAAATGAACGAAAGGATGTTCTTATGCGATTAATTAATCAAAAATATGCAAATTTTATTCCGCGAATACAAAATTCAAATTATGAAAATTAAGTTAAAAAAGTCCCCAATTTTGTTTTGTAATTTTTTCCCTTGATCCTAAGTATATACCAAAGGTTTTATCATTAAATTATACAATAAAATTGGGTATTGGTACTTTTTTATATTTTTCGCATAATTTTAAATTGTAAAAACGGCCATGGAATAGGTAAACGAAAACTAGAAGAAAGAGAAATATAGAATACGATATTTATTGTGCGGTTCACTTGCGTTTTCTGTTTAATATTTCGTACTTTATTTACTGAAAGGTTGATTTGAGTTTTTTTTAGGTCCTTTTTTAAACCATCAACCGACCAAAAAATTGAGGGTTTTGTTACTGGGTTGTTAAGTAATTTATGGCAATATCAAAAGCGAAGGTTGTAGGAAAAAATTATTTAAATTGATCTTTTTTTATATAGGGCTTCTTTACACAGTTTATAAATTAAATCTTGAATATAAAAGTAAACGTTTTTTAAAATTTCTACGGATTTATCAGTGTTTTTTATTTATTTTAATACTTTTTAGAAATTTTAACAAATAGTCAAACGTAAATTCTTACTTATCTTTACGTAAAACTGCAGTTAAAAAGTGTAAAACTACCTTTAATATTATAATAAATTTTAATATTTGGTTTAAAATTTTCAAATTTGATCAGTATGCCGAATTATTAATAAACGCTAGTTACTTAAATGACTATAAAAAGTTTATAAGTATAAGCGTTATATATTCATAAAAAAATTTTATTAGTGAATTGAATACCATTGAAAAAGGGAATTAATCAAAAAGGGTTAATATTCTCATTAATTTTGTTGTTAATAGAGTGAATACAATAAATATACAGACAGATGTAGGTTGAGTCATATAGTTAATTTCGTTAAATTAATGGAATTTTGACGTAAATTTACATTTTATTTGCAATTTTGTCTTATATATAGTATATGTGTATGTATATATTTTACATATTTTTCATGGAAATTTTTTGTTTTTTATTTTTGTTTTTTTAATTTATAAATTTTTATATTAATAAATGATTAATAATTTGAGAATTTTGTATAATGTAAAATAAACATTAATATTTAAATTCAATTCAAATTGATGATGGAATTAAAAAGATTGAACCAGAATCAAATAGGTCTTTATATAATTTTATATCAGGCGTTAATGAATATTTTTCGAAGAGTAAGAAAGTGGGTAGTTTTTATTTTTTTTTGTAAAAAAACAGTTTTTTAGTTTTTAGTCTTTCTTTTTTTTTCTGAATTTATAAATTTATAATAATTTTTTTTTTAATTTTGTACGCCAGAATTATGTACATTAATTTATAAAACTACTCTGTTTTTTTAAATGATTATACAACGTTTTTTTTTCGTCAAATCCTTAACTTTCTTACTTTTAAATAAAATTTCACAATCATATGAGCAGTTTTATTTTTAAACAATTAAGACAATATTATAAAATAATTATGTACAATTATATGTATTAAATAAAAATTGTAAGATTTCAAATAATTCAGAAAATAATTAATACAAATGGCAAAAATGAAAAACATATTTGCAAATTAATTAATTTTAAATTTAATTTATGAGTGTATTTGATGTACATATTATTAAAAAACTAATTGAATTAAAATTATGTGCTATTTACTACTCGTATATAAATTCACTTAACAACTCATAATTTTGACAATAAGAAATTATAAATCTGTGATATAAAACCAAATATAATTTTAATTTTTATAAAATGAAAAACATAGATTCAAAAAGCCAAGCATAACCGAACAACAACAATATTGTTACAGACAACGGGTGCAGGGTAAGAACTACCAGGGTCATATCAGCGAGCCATAACTCTCTAATGAACTTATGACCCTGGGAGTTCTGACCGTACACCCAGACAACGTGATATATAAGTTTTTCAGGATATATTCCATTTCTCCAAATATACCTTTAAAACATTTATTTCGAAGTCAATGAACAAATTGACATCAGACAGCATCAAATAACCTTAACTTGCGCACACGAGGAGCACGCGCCTTATAAAATTTTATAATGTTTTGACACTATTTAAAAAATTATTTTAATTTTAATTTTGAAGATTTTGGTTCCACTTTCAGATTTATTACAGATTGTAATTTTTCCATAATCTGCATTTTTCTAAACTTCAGTTGTCGATTATATTAATTGGTACTCAACACCGAATTAGAAAACACGTTAACCAGGGGTTCCAAAGTTAATATCATATTAGAGAACAAAAGTTAAACAATGTATTTGCAATAAAAAAATTAAAAAAAAGTGCAATAAAAGTGCTAGTTGCAATTGCGACAACAACAAAAATGTAACATTTAAAAATAGAAAAAATTCATTATTGCAATTAAAATTATTTCAAAGTAATAATTAGTGTTAAAACAAGAAATTAAAAATAAAAAAAATTTATATGTCCAAGCTGTATAGTATAAGTTATTATTACTAGCTAAAATTCATTTTTCACTAATTGAACTAAATATAATTATTCACTGTTGTTATTAATGAATACAGGTAATCCTCGATTAACGCGGCACTTGAATTGCGCGGTTTCGGTTTTACGCGGAAATATATTTGCAACTTATTTTAAATTACGCGGGTAAAAAATTCGGTTTTACGCGGAAATTTTTTTTTATGCGTAATTTTTTTTTACGTATATGTACATACTTTTTTTTTGGTTTCAAAAAAAATATAAAGGGGAATACCCCGTTTCGAAGTGTACATAAGAAAATCGAAATGTATATCATTTTTGTGCTAGTTTTTGTTGAATAAAGTGTTGAAAATTAATTAAAGGGTTTTAAAAAGCATTGAATAAAAATTTATTACATAAACTTAGTAAAGACAGTAAAGATAATTTTTTACATAAGAATAAGAGTGTTAAAAACATTTTTTAAAAGACAGATGAAAGTTCTGATTAATTTTTTTTATTTTGCAATATTTTTTTTGTTTCTATTCTTGTATCTTTCTTTTTATTTTTGGATATAATTTGCAATGAATATTTCTGTTTATTTTATAATATGATTTTTTTTTTTATTATTTTGTTTTATATAATAAATGCTATTTAAAAACAAAAATTGTTTTAAAACCAATAACCCAATTTTGTATGGATTTCTTGTCTCGATTAACACGGTTTCGTTTTACGCGCTGTTTTTTAGGAACCAATCTACCGCGTTAATCGAGGGTTACCTGTACTTCCCTTGAAAGTTACAAGAGAACATTAAAAAAAATCTAAAGAAATAGGTATACAAGACAGTAAATACAGTAATTTCTGTTTTTCATTTCTTTATACCCTCATTACTAATTAAACTTTACATATATTTTCTAATTAGCTCTCCTTTTACGTTGATTCCCTTTCTCCTCTATTAAAGTTCTTGCAGGGTTTTTAAAAATTACATTTTGTTTTTTATAATTTGAAACAGGTGATGAAAAAAACCAAGGGGTTTGAAAAAAGCTCATTTTCAAAATTGAACAAAGTTTTAATAAGTTTTGGGTAAAAAGTAGAGAAGGGGTTTACAGGATTTTTTAAAGCTTTTCTTGGAAATTGTTTATATGAAAAAAAAAAGAGTTCAAGAGACAAATTTTAAGCATATTTAAAAAAAAAAATTGAAAATATGTGTCGATAAAGTTTCATTCTGTTCATCCGTCAGTATGTTTAAAAAACGTTTAAAATAAAGGATAGAATTTTTAACATTAAAAAAAACTACGTGCGAAAAACTTTATTTCATAAAAGAAGAATTTTTTTTATTCTCATTTGTCATATAAATTGTAAAAAAATGTAATAAAATTTCTATTAGGTATATTTTCAATCTGGAAACGCCAAACCATTTGTTACTTTTATTAGCTTTAAATATATTTACTTTAAATTAATGTTATACTAAAGTAAATTTTTCGTAAAATTCTCGACTCATATCTTCAAAATTTTTAAAAACACTAAAAGACAGTTGCACAGAATGAAATTATGTAGGCACATTTTTTTCAATATTGTTTGAAAATGTGCTAAAAACAATAATAATTGCAATTTTCTATGTATGATAATCTTAAGAAATATCCAATATGTTTAATTGTAAATTACAGTAAGTGAAATTAATTTGGTTATACATAAGGTAAAACTAAATTTTTATTTAGAATAAATAAATTCAAAACAATCAATACATAATAAGGTAAACTAAATATAAGGTAAAACTAAATTTTTATTTAGAATAAATAAATTCAAAACAATCAATTCTATAATTTTTTATTTATTTAAAATTTTTTAATTAATTCTTAATATATGAGTATAAAAATAAACATGTATCTTTTCAGATTTTATTAACTGACTTTGAAAAACAAAAAATTTTATTTTCTTATCAGAATTATATTAAACATGCTTAACTGAAAAATTTAGAAACATTAAAATTAGTTATATTATATAAAATAAGTTAATATACAAGATATGCGCAATGTAAGTATGCGATATCTAATAGCTTATCAGAATTTGAAATAATATTTTATTCAATTAACAAGAGAGTTTTATACGCTTTCATATTAATATAGTATTTTATTAACATATGCGTAGCAAAATTGAGATTTGGAATTCGGATCAAATCTTGCAAAATTTTATCGAATTTTTGTATTAAATTATTGCATTAAATTTATTTTACATTTATTCTTTTATATCTATATTGAGTTTTGAATTAGATATAAAACTGTTAATATTTTCTAAAAAGATTTCAAAACCGAAGATATTGATTTAAAGAAATGTATCGAAATTATTTTCTTCCACTGTATGAGCAAAAAACAATATATATATGTATTTATTCTCAGCCGCAAATAATTTTGTACATAATATATTTTTTTACATACTGCTAAACCTAAACCCTTTTATTTTTTATAGATTCAAAATTTGTATTACTGAATGCAATTGTGTTGAACCGTTATTCACCCCTTCTCTTGTTTTACTCTCGATTTCTTTCACCTTTTTTTCTTTTATATTTAATGTGCTAAAAATTTTGGAAAAATATGCCTATAAGGTTTCATTCACTCTGTCCGTCCGTCCTTATGTTCACAAAATTTTAGCACCGTTTAAAAAAAAATTAAATTCTAATTAAGGATTTTACTCCCTTAGGTCTACAGCCTTCCTAACTTCGAAAAAAAAATATTATTAAGTTTTTTTCAATACGCTCTTTATCCAAAACTATAATTATGAAACATTGTTTAATTTTGTAATTAAGCTTTTTTCAAAATATTTGCTTTTTTCATTCCTTGTTTTTTTCAAAATCTTTAATACCTGCACCTAATATTAAACATTAAATTCAATGTGTTTTGCTGGTGTTTTTATTGTTTTAACTTGTATTTAATAGCTTGAATTGTACCATCGTCTAATAATTATAAATATAAATAATAATAAAACAGTAACAAAAGCAACAAATTAACATTTGATATAAACCACTTAAGTTATAAAACATTATAAATGTCAATCAAAAAATTGAATAAAAAACGATATATTAAACAACATCTAACAATGGAAATATTTTAAAGAAAGGGTGAAAATAAAGCCTAAAGGAAAATCATCCCATTTATAATCGAAAAAAAAAATTATTAGAAAATTTTTATGTAGATATAATGAATGACAAAATGTGATATGTATATTATGTTATATTTTTTTGAACGATTTTATAAGAAATGATTGTAAATAAAAATTGATTTTGTAATATTTTTATTAAAAAAATTTAATTCCTTTATAATTATATGTAATAAAAAATTTCTTCAGTCTTTTGCATTTAATTTTAACAGAACTATTTTTGTCGATTTTTCTAGGATCCAAAAGTCCCTTGCCCAGTATCAAACATACACAAAGTAAAATGATGCAAGTAAAATTGAATACTACAAATGCCAATAAAACAAAATTAGTCTAATAATAATGAAAATTACAAATTTTAAAAAACAAGAACAGAGCAAAAAACAATGGTGAAAATAAAAAGTACGAAAAGTAATTTGTAGAAAATGAAAAAAATGCAAAGAACAAAATAAACAAACACAAGCTAATATAAAATATACAGTAAATATAAAAAATAAAAATAAAATAAAAAATGCAACAGAAACTAAAAAGAAAACTATAAAAAATAAGAATATAATAAAAATTATTTAAAATAAAAATTATGTACGTGCGCATTTAATTACATGCAATTAGTGCTCCTTCGCCTACGATACAAAATTAAAAACAACAAAAAATGTTTCTTTTCTTTGCTGTTTTTGTATATCTTTCCTTGTACTTTTGTTAAATACAACAAAAACAAACCAAAATAATCCAACAAAGTAACAATAAAACAAAAATTAAAAAAATAATTAATTGTTTAAAGGAAAAATTGTAATAACATTAAGTTTTGATCAAAAACCAAAAATCTACTAAATGCTATAAGGTGTCTTAACAACAATGTCTTGAAACTTTTGACATTACTTGTTAGAGATATTGGGCATCTTTTACAATGGAAGAGGTAAAAAAAAAATTTCAGAAATGATATGGAACACGAAATAAAAATTATGAAATCTTTAAGATAAATAATATTTTGCTGGAAATACACTAAATTAGAGCAAATTTTTAACACAATAGTTCAAATAATGGAAATAATTAAAAAAAAAGACTAATAAATAAAATTATATAGGTATATTAAAATTTTTGCAATGTACTATATTAATCACTTAGTTAACTCTAGGGAAATAATTTGTTAAAATATTTACAAAACCTAATTTTATTAAATTTTTAAACATGTACTATAAATTGTTTAACATGCAAGTATAAATGCAAGTATTACAAACTTTAAACTACAATCAGAACAACTGTACAGGTAAATGAGGAACATGTTTAAAATATAAAAAAAAAACTTACAAATTATAATTGAACGCTTGCAAGTATAAATGTGTTTGGTTTTAAATACAATAATAAAGTTTGAAAATTACTTTAATATTTACCTCTTCTTTTGTATACATTTATTTTTTACTTCGAAATACATAGTATTGTGTTTAAGTAAGTATGTTTGTAATTTTTTTCTTGTCCATTACACTATTCTTCTCAAAAATTTGTAAATTAAATTAAGAATTTAAGTCAAAACACACCGCTATTTATTGTAAGATTCATACGGTTTTAAATATTGACGGCTCGAATTGACTACACGTTTTCATCTATGAAGAGGAGGAATTAAAAATTATGTTTTTATTTTTTTTTGCGAATAAAATATCATAAAATAATTTTAAAAACTAAGAAACTAAATAAAAGCAAAATAAAATATAAAAAAATTACATACTTGCAGAACCTTTGTATAAGGTGTTATTTAAGAGTCATTTACTTATTTTATATTAATTTTTTTTTTTAATATAAATTCTTACAAATATACTCATTGAACTCTTTTATTTCTATTTAGTTGGAAACAGTAAAATAATAAAAACAAAAAACAGACAAGAAATTGTTAAAAAGGACAAATGATATGCAAATATATATGTATATGTATGATTTATGTAGGAAGAGGAATGACGGTAATCCTATGGTAAGAAATTAAAGCACATTATAAATATAACAAATATTATAATGCTACAAAGTATAATATATCATAAAAATTATAAACCGGGGGTTTAGAAAATTGAACAACATAATAAATAATTATTAATTTTTCAATAGTAGTCCATTGAAAGTAATTATAATTAAAATCATTGGAAAAAAATAAATATGTAATTATTATAAACAAAAAATTTTATAAATCACTAATTTTTTAATTTTATTCATCATTGAAGAAGGATTTAGGGTAAAATATAATCAAGTTCAACTTGCTAATAAAATTTTTTCAAAAGAAAATCAGGCAAAATTTTCTATTGCCTTGTACTACAAAAAAGTAAATAAATAATAATATAAATATTATAAATTATAATAATTATATTTATTATAATTATAATAATATAATTAATAATAATAATTAATTTCTTTTAAAGATCTACTTATACTTATATTTGGTTTAAAGGACTTTAAAACAAAATATAATTAAATAGAGCTAACCAAATACGGCAATTAGTCTACCGACTCTTTTAGTATGATGATTATTTTCAATTTTTTAAATGTACTCATAGTTTTGTAACACGTTGTATATAACACGTTTTATTTTTTTTTTTTTCATTTATTATGGATTTTAATTTTCTTTTATCATTCATACAATTCTTATTTTCATTCCATTCGAACAATAAAAGTTGAAATTATTTAAACTTGTTGAACATGCGGTCATTTAGATATTTTCATAAAATTGTAGAGCTAGAGGTTGTTTTAATTTAATTTGTTGTTTCAGAGATCATAACATTAAAATCAGTTACAATTAATAAGGTGCGCGTACAATAATTTTGTTTTTATATAAATTATATCAAATTATGTTTTTAAATTCTTTCAAGACAAAATTAACCGCTTAAATTTTTTTTTAAGTTTAATTATCCATCTTAGTTATTTGCAATACAAAGATAATTTATTTCTTTTTCTTCTTTTTATTAATTTATAATAAAAATAAATAACACATACCCACACATTTTTTTATAAATATTTAAATTAAAAAATAAATATCTGAAAAATTCTTCTTGAGTAATATAATTAATAATCTATTAATTGATACGAAGATGAAGTTTTTTTTAATTTTTTAGGTATTGCGAACGATTATTTTGTATTTTTTTTTAGATTAAAAAAAAAGAAACTGATGGCTACCTATAACAAAATTAACCGGAAATTTTTTTTTATAGGAATTTCATTAAATAGATGATATACCTGTACCAATAAATTTATATCTTTCGTTGTGTGTTTATCTTCTTTCTTGTAATTGCTTTTTGTATATTTGAAAAAAAATTTTCTAATGCACATTTAATTTAATGAACTTCGATAAAAAGTTTAACTCTTATTTTTCTCCATAGCCGAATCAAATTCAATTTCTTGTTAGTTAATTTTTAAATTACAGATTCAGTTTTTAAAAAAAATAATGAATAAAATATCCAATTGAATAATTAATACGTATCTACGTAAATTTAAAATTTATTTAAATCTGCCTATTGATAATGTTTAAGAATTCTTTTGACACTTAAAAAAATCAATAAATTTTTATTTTTAATAAGTAACATCAATCCAATTATATTGCATCATACTCCAATACTAATTTTAATTGCATATAAATTAATATTATGCATAATTTTCGATTCTCAAATTGCATAGAATTAAATAAATGTGCAAATACTTACATGCATTCATACATATTTAATTTATACATAAAATACAAATTAAAACTTATATTCAAATTTATACAATTTCAAAAATATATTCAAACGTATCTTCATACATTCGTGTGCATTTAATATATCTATAAAGCTTTATATACAAATACATTTTTTCAGTTTTCTTTAATATATATATCCTTATCGGCGGATAGGAAAAAAATTCAGGTGAGTATACATACCTTAATTTAATTTTTTTTTCTTATAACTTATAAGTAGGTATTTTATCTTTACTTTTTCATTTTTTTTCTACATTTTACATTAATTTATAAAATATTATTTTGTTTTTTTTTTGCTTTTTTTAAACAGCAAATAAAATAGAAGGACAGATATAGAATAGAAATTAAAAGAAAGAAGAAAAGAAATAATTCACTCCTTTTTAATGCATTAACAATAATAAAAATAAATAAAAACAACACCACACCACATTCGCACCAAACTCAATTTGTATGAGTGAAAAAAAAACTATGTTGCGGGTGTGGATTTGTAGTGGTAGTAGTTAATTTTCGCGCATATCCAACAAATTAAAAGAAAATGCGTTAACAAATTCTTAAAAAATAAATAAGCACGTTAAAATCTTTAAATATTGATAAAAAATGAATGTAAAGAATGTAACCTAACGAGAGAGTAATTTTTTTGAATTTATAAAGCTAAAATAAAAATCACCTTAATTATTTTGTTTGAAAAATATCAAACACATTATACAAGCAAACAGAAACTGAACAGACTATTATTTTGTTTTACCTTTTAGTTCTCTGGAAATTAAATTCTGTTAATTCTGTAGTCGCTCTTCTGTACTGTACTCTGGAGCAGTGCTCTCGTTTTACCAAAAAGAAGAGGAGTAAAAATCTGTTTGAAAAGGTAGTATTTTTCAAAAAAAAGGAGTATTTTACTAAGTTTATATTTTTTTTTTTATTATTCAAGATAAAACAAATTAACAAACATAAAATTAGAAAGAAAATGACAAAAACAAATAAAATTAAATTAAAATTGCAAACAAAAATTATAATTCATAAAACAAATTAACACACATTCAATAAAAAACAAATTATAAATAAATAAAATAATTTAAAAACAAAAACATTCTTAATATTCAATATGAAATGAAATAATAATTAAAACTTTCAAAATAGCTATTGGATAGAAATTACTCAACCCATCGAACACCTTCGCTTGATAGAGTTCCAAATATATACTACAAAACTTAAAATCAAATAGATTTAAAAGATTTCTTTTTTGTTTTTTAAGATTTGTGGTACATATTTAGAAGTTTATCAGAAGGTGTCCAATCTGTTGCGTAATTTCTATCCAATAGCTCTTTAGAAAGTAATATTGAATTTACAGTTTCTACTTCCAAACAATTTCTTTTTTTATTTTTTATAGTACTAACTTGAGAAAAAACTCTTTCAGCTGTTGCACTGCTGTGCGGAAAAGATAAAATTGAACCAATAAATTGTTTTAAATTTGGATACATTAACTTATGTAATCCATTTTTCATAATAAAAATTTCATACCAAAATTCCTCTAAATCCTTTTCATTAGAAACAATAGACTGTCTAACAACTTCACGCCACTCATCGTCAAGCTCTTCGATGTTGTCTTCTTTAATTAAATTTGGGAACAGTGAAATAAGGTTTACTAAACTGGGATTAAGTTTTTTAGGGTTGATACTTTCAACAGCAATTAAAACTTCATCGTGAAAATTTATTCGGTTTGTAATTTGTTTACATAATTCTATGTAATATTTTTGGCAATGGTTTTTTATGTCGTTTACGTCTTCTTCGAGAATTCCACTAGATTTAATCAGTAATTCCGCTTTGGCACCAATATATATATCCGCAATATTTTTAAATTGTTTTTTATCACTTAAATTTATTTTATTTGTCATACATTCTTCGATATACTCAGTTTCTATAAAATTTGATAATATTGTTTTGAAATAAGTTTTTATTGTAGGTAACAAAATATGAAATCTGGGTTTTTCTGCTTGGAATTCAATATTTATTTTGTTTGTTATTTTTAAAATATATGCCAGAAAATGTAGGTAAACTCGGTTTTTATCATTCATTTCTTTCAATATAGTACTTGCCATTTCAACGTTACTTTCTAATTCAAAAGATAAAAAATAATGTAGCAAAGCATTCCATTGTTCTAAAACTCTTGATACTACATTCTCTAAAGATAACCATCTTGTGCTAGATGTTTTCAAAATTTTGTGTAATTGTATATCAAAATATTTTTGGAATTCTTGATATTCTTTTTGTCTTTTAGAACTATGGGAAAAAAATACATAAATGTTTCGTGCTAAAAGCTCTACATTTTGAGGGATTTCTTTTGCTGAAGCTGAAGAACATAAATGTAAAGAATGACAAATGCATCTCATCACATATAAATGTGGCTGATTTCTTTTAAGTAAACTGACAACCCCTTGGTTTTTCCCCATCATAACCGATGCGTTATCTGATGCGAAACCAATCAAATTTTTCAAAGGAATATTATATTTATTTATATAATTGGTTAAAGCTTCATGGATTGATGCAGCATCTGAATTAACTAATTCAATTAATCCAAAAAACCGATCTCGAACCTTGCCACAGTTATTATCAAAATAACGAGCAACCAAGGCTAGACATTTTTTTGTACTAATATCTGTCGTTTCATCTATAATCAGTGAAAAACATTGGAATTTTAATATTTCCGAAAGTTTTTCAACACCTTCTTTCGCCAACAAATTTTTTGTTGTTTCTGTGGCTTTAGTTGGCCCACACTTTAACTGCTTTGCAATACTGGAGTCTGGAGCAACATTTTTAATCAAAGATATGAGTGGCGTAATTAAAACAAAAGGCAAGTTCTGTTCTAGTAAAAACATTATTGTTTTTAATTCTCCTGTTTTTATCTTATTATTTTTTGTTTTCAAAATTTGTTTTTGATTTTTATTGCAAATTTGAGGTTGCTTTTTTAAGGAGGATATAATATTTTTGTGGTAAGATGTTTTTTCATGACGCAATATATGACAAATATTATTAGAAAGAACTTTCATACAATACTTACAGGAAGGTTTTTCTACTAATTTATTTGAAATAGTTATTTTCTTTTTTTCAATCCAATCAAATTTTTCTATCCAAATATCGCGGAATTTTTGATGAGCTTTGTTTTTATTTTCAACAGCAGTATTTTCATTAAATTCGATTTCATATTCATCAATTTCGTTTGGTTGAGATTCTTCCAAATTAGATTGACTGATATCACTTTCCATAATTTGACGAGCTTTGTTTCCATTTTCAACAGCAGTACATTTAATAAATTCGATTTCATCTTCATCTATTTCATTTAGCTGAGATTTTTCCAAATTAGATTGACTGATATCATTTTCCAAAATTTTCTTTTTTTTTGTTTGTGGCTCTTCTGAAGCATTATTGTTATTTATTTCTTTCCAATTTTTTATAAATCTTAGATAAATATTATAAATTAGTAATGATTAATTTTAGAAAAAAGTTGAAGAAAAAATTTAAAAATTTTACCGATCCATTATGATGAAATTTTGAAACTTTACTTTCTGTTTGAATTTTTAAAATTGAATGTAATGTAATTGACATTTGACAACAAAGACAAAGCAATTGTCAAACATCATAATTTTCGCTCAGAACAGAACACATTAGCGCTTTTTATTTAACTACAAAGTTTCAAAAAATTTAACGAAAAAAAATGGTAGCGTTTTTTATTAAAAAAAATGGTTTAAAAAGTTTGATGTGCAAAAAATAAAAAATATTTCTAAAAAATAATAAAAGTTTAAAAAAAAATAATAAAAAGCTTATTTTATAAGAAGTATTTCTTAAAAAAAAAAAGGGAGTATTTGAAGAAATTGGGGAGTATAGTAGTATGGCTAACTAAAAGGTAGTACAAATACTACTATAGGAGCAAAACGAGAGCACTGCTCTGGAGTTACAAAATACAAACAATACAAGTTAACAATAAAATAAGAGTTGAGAGAAACATATTTATTTTTTTTTGCAATGCAAATAATGCAATATAAAATTTTGATAAAAAGTAAAAAAAAATTTAGAGAATATTGTTCAACAGAGACAAATTTAGCTATGTATATAAGAAAAAATAATAAGTGAACAAAATTTTCAAACATGTAGGTACATACGATACAAACATTTTCATATTATACAAACTATATTAGTTAATAATAGTTATGTTTCTTTGGTTTGAATACGATGCGTTTTGTTTTATTTTTGCTTTTCCTCTTGAATTTCATCATGGTATTTTATTTGCCACTCTTACGTTTTGTAAAATTTTTTAACAGATTTTTTTACAGTATTAAACTCAAAATCTGTAACAAAATAAGTTAACATAATGACAAGTAAAGTAAAAATTAAAAAATTTTCTGCTATACATATTTTATTATTTCTTTCTCTGTTAGTTTTGCATGTGTTTAAATTACTCTCTTGATTTGGACATGTATTTGTAAAAATTATAAATAATGTATTATATTATATTTTATTAGATGGATAGGTACCTAAATTAGTTATTTTATTAAAATTTTATTTTAAACTTTTACTCCCTTCAGATTTTAGTCATCATTTACAAGTGTAAATAGGAAAGTTAGGAAGAAAATTGTTAAGTTTTTTGATATCTAATTTTTTCAAATAACTATAAAGAAAATTTAAAGATGGTAAATCATAGAAAATGCAAAGAAAAAATTATTAAAATATTATTTGTTTTTGTGTTTCACACAGAATATTTAGCGTTTTCCTGCACCAATGAGGATTTCAGACGCATGAAAATTGATTATAATAAAAAATGTTGCAAAAAATTACTTTTTATTTTAATTCTCCTAAAATAAAATAAAAAAAATTAAAATTTAAAGAAATATAAGCGACATATAATAAAATGGTTCCCTGAAATAAAGTCAAATAAAATAAAGCCAATTGACTTTATTTCAATATAATATTTGAAAAAAGGGTAAAAAAAGATTTTTACATTTTGGTTTTATTTCAACATGGAAAATTAAAATAAAGTCAATTTGATTCTATTTCGAATTACTAATTTTTTTTAATTGAATTGTAATTTACAGAAATTTTGTAAAAAGTAAACTTGTTATTTGTTGTATTCAAAAGCAGGGTAATACACTCTTTCCAGAAAATTTATGTATATTATGTTATGTATACGTGAAATTCCGAATTAGGATGGATTTTAGAGTTGGGTTTAAAATTAAGATTGTCGCATTTTTCAGAATATTTGTATACATATGTGTAAATGTGAGATTTTGAATTGGCAGGCACTATTTTTTGTATGAAATAGGTATGCAAATTACCATAAAAGTTTTTATATTTTAATCTTGGATACGAAATCTTGCTTTAATAATTTAGTTAGCTTGGGGCAGCCTCCGGTATTAAAACTAGATTTCGCATTCAACAGTAAAATCAGTAAAATAGTATGAGAATTTTTTAAAAAAAGAGTATGTTTCTATTTTTTTTTATAAAATTAGTTTAAATAATTTATTTTAATACCCCTGCTAGCTAAATTATTGAAGCTTGATTTCGCATTTAACACTAAAATATAAAGAATTGTTTGTAAAATCCATTAACTATTTCATACAAAAAAAATCCATTCTAATTCAGAATTTCACATTTACATAAATATAATTATTCTTGAAGAAGCATGTAACCCTGATTTTGAAATGATATCTGATTGAAATAAAGCCAAAAAAGTTTTTTTGATTTTATTTTATTTGACTTTATTACAGGTAACCTAATAAAATAATATACAATATATATATATACATATACAAAATTTAAGAACACTGGGAGAAAGTTGAATTTTCAGTTTATTACTTTTTGCTTGTATTTTTGCTTACCTACTTGCTTACTTAATGATACAATCTTAATAATTTATGATGTTATTTTTTAATTTTTAATTATTGGCAATTAAATAAAATATATACATATAAAATACACGGTTTATTTTTGCTTTGAGGCAAGGAAATCATATTTTTATTGAGACTTTTAAAACTTAAGTTTTACACTAATTATACAATAAAATATAATAGAAGAAATTAATTGATTCAAAATAAAGGAAGATTATTTGAAATAAAATTAATTAAATAAATACGTTTTTAAAGTTAAAATAATTAAATAAACACCAAAAAAGCCGGTAAACCAAAGATTTGAACAAAACTATCTCAACAGTCTTCCCGTCTTAAACAATTGAAATATCGTCGCCTTCTGGGTTTCTTAGTTTCCCTATATGTTGCTTATAGTACGAGGAAGCTATGATTTCCAAGCAAAAGTTGTAAAGATCTGGAAAACAGTTTTAATGATTTCCTTCATGATGTTTCCTTCACATTGAAGAACAGGACTTGAAACCATTATATACAAACAAATGCTCAAAAGCTTTGAGTGAAAGTCCAAGTAATTATATACCTCTTTAACTTTAATTTATATTAGGTCTTTAAAATTCTTTCTACTTCTAGGAGTTTAGCAACTAGCCTGCATCCAGACAAACATTCAGACTGACAGACAAATTTTTAAGTATTTTTGAAAATTTATATGTATTTCCAAAATGAAAGTTACCCTACTCTTTTCTTAAAAGCATAGCAAAATTTATCGAGTGATAATTGTATTAGGGCCAAAAAAACCAAAAAAAAAATGTAGATCAAATATTACCTTAGTTGATTGTAAATAATGTAAATTTTTAATGATGAGTTATTTATTTATAATTTATGTTAATATAATGTATATTGTTGGAATTTAATTTTTTGTAGAAATAAATTTATAATATTATATTATAAATTTATAAAAATAAATAATAACCTTATTTTTTGATCAAATTTTCTATTCTTCTGTCTTGAAATTCATATTCTTGTTTGTAAAACTATTTTCAGGTTTTGCAAACCAATATTTTCGTTTAATATTGCTCTAAACAAGGCTAATGAAAAAACAATTTTTTTGGAAAATAAAAATCTTAAAAAAGGTTTAGAATTAGAAGTTAAAAAATAAAGTTAAGAAGTAATTTTGTTCATTACTTAGTAAATTAAGTTCAGATGAACCAGGAAGGTGAATGTTATTTGCACCATAGATTAATATTACTTATTGCAATATTACAATTCCTTACCAACAAAATTAATAATAATATAATATAATTAAAGAAACAAAATAAATAATATTGATAAGATCTAGTGATAATGTCTGAACGCGTAATGGTTTTAAAATATTAATAATTTAGGGAAAGTTGATAAGTTTTATTAAATTTTGCATATATTTATGTTATTGCAAAGCATAGTTTAGTTTATATTGTTTAATTTAATATAATTATGTATGTGATAAAATAGGTATTTTTGATAAAATTTTTTTAGATAGGCATACATAGGTATTTGACTTTCTTTTAAATTCATTTTTATTTCTCATACAATAATGCAGAGTTTTATTACTGACTAACTTGCAATATTATTTTTCACATATTTTGTATTAGTTTAGTCAAACTTTTTCACAGAAAAGAATGTGGTTTTACCGTTACAATTACTTTCTTCCAGCAACAAAACAACATTAAAAGAGAATTAAAAAAATAAAAAAAAATTTAATAAAAATTAATTAAATTCAATTTATATTCAAAATCTAAAACACAAAAAATAATTAACAAAAAAAAAATTAAAAGAAATAACAACGAATAAGTATAATAACAAAATAAAATGCGTTGATAAGATCATACATACATACATAGGTACATCATATAAATAATTTATAGCAGTACCTAAATAGTATAAATAATTTATAATAAATAATATTATATATAGTATAAAATATAGTTAATAACAGTAACAGTTTAATTAACAAAAAAACAAAATAAAACAATTAATAAAAGTGAATAAAACATTGCCAACACCTTTTTTTATCTCTCATTCTCGTCTTTTTTCTCTCTATTTGTTGTTATGCTAGTACGTATGTACTCCTTCAATTCTTTCCTACCCTAGTTTCATACTCATTAATTAAAAAGTTATAAAAAAAAGGAAAAACTAAAACAACATTTTATACGCAAACTGTTATCATTTATTTATTTTATTATTTTCCACACAGTATATGCATACATTACACACATTTATCTAAAATTAATAAAATTAATGTACAAACAAAAACAATTTCTCTTGTGTCGCTTATTTATGCATGTGTTTGAAATATATAGTGGATTATTTTTATGTATTCGTCAGTTTAGACATGAAATTACGAATTACGAAATTAAACGAACGCATTTTAAAAGCAAATTGCACTCATTAAAATTTTCCTTTTTACATTTACTGTTTGTGTAATTTGGAAAATGTTAAAGATAGGCTGTAAAAATAAATGATAAATCTAAAAGATGTTAAATGTTACTTGAAGAATAATTAAAACTTGAGAGATACTACTGAACTGACGTTAAATTTCACAAAGAGGAAGAAAATTAATTAAAAAAATGTTATTTTTCGTTATATATTTATAATCATGCTCCATTTCTCTCTCTTTTAAATAAAATACATGTAAATATAAACTCGATTTAGCAAGGGTATTGGGTTTGGGTAGTATTATTAAAATATTTCATATAAGCCATAGAAGTTAGTAAAATAAAAAGAAAATAAAAATGTTATGCTATGTTAATGTTAATAACGAAGTAAAAGGAAAGAAATATAAAGCACAAAGTTTCTATTATTATTTTATAATGTTATTATTGTTTTTATTTAATTTTTATTATCGTATTTGTTTTCCTGTTGTACATTACAAAAATATTGGCGCCCTCTCATTTCTGCATTAAAAATTATTTATTTAGACTTATTATATTTTTAATTAATACTTATGTATATGTATTGGTCAATGAATTTAATTGCATTTTTTTTAAATGGATTTGTGTTGTGTGAGTTTAATAATATATATAATATATATATATGATAAAATAGAATAGGTATGTAGTCTTTTATATTTAATAAAATATTCATAGAGGAATGAATCAATTTTATCTGAAAAATAATAATAATAACAATATTAAAAAAAAATGTAAGTAAGAAAATTAAATGAAATAAAACTAAAACGTGGTGTTTGCTATGCTGTGCTGTGTCATGTGTGGTGTGCTATTCTATGCCATATGCTGGCTGACTGAATACTGTTTTGTTTGGTTTTTTTTGTATGCAGTTTGTTTACTGTGTGTATACGGTACTGTATAGGAACATTAAAAATTGTTCAAATGTCTATCAGTCAGTTAACAACGCCAATTGTAATAGGACAGATATCGGTTGTTTTGTTTTTTGTTTTATATTTTATAATTATTAAAAATTATATTAATGATAATAAAAATATAAATTAAGTTTTAAGTAAATTATGTAATAAGTTGAAAAAAAAGATTTAAAATCAAAAAAAAATTTGTAAAAAAGAAACAACATTTTGATAATTAATTAATTAAATTAATTATGCATGCGTCTTTGAGTAATTTATTAATTAATTAGGTAATTAATTAATTATTTGTTAAAATGAGTTTTATTTAAATAAAATACATTTTTAGTAGTTAAAAAAAGAATATGTGAAATAAATTTATAATAAATAAACTAAAAAATTTAATTAAGCAAATTAATTATTGATTAAAATAAATAAATTAAATTAGTTCTAAAATTTGTTATCTTATTATTTTGTAGAAATTAAAGTGTCTTTATTTTTGGCAATGATCATTTTAAGTTAATAACCTACTTATAATTATTTAAATATATTTTAAAATAAATTTATCTGCTATTGTTTTGAACTTTTTTAAAAAAAAAACAAAAATTAAAATATCGTTATATTAAAAGGATGTGCACTACTTTTTAGCAAAAAGTATTTACTTACAACAACTAAAAATAAATAATTATTATCTATAATCAATTGCATAATTTATGTATTAAAATACCTATATCCAATTGCCTATAAAGTGATACAATAAAATAAATAGATACCTTGTACTATCTAACAAGGTAATCTAACTATGCTATCTAAGTAAGGTACAATAATTATTTTAGAAAAAGTATCTAACTACTTATTGTTGGTTTTTTAAATAACCTAAAAATTAGCAAATTAAGAAATATGATTTAAAAACAACTTTTATCTGTGTTCAATTGAAAAAGATTAATAAAATATCATTCGTTTCATATTGTTACAATAAATTTTGTACGAAAAGCAAATCCTTATTAAAATTGAAGTTTGATCATAACGTTTATATTTGTTTTTTTATAAAAAGAACCAATAAAAATAGTTTTTTTATTAATTTAGATTAAAAAAACCGTTGGGAAATTAAAGATTTGCAAATATAAAGGTACTGTTTATTTATTATTATTATATTGTGATAATGAAATATTTTCTTTTGTAATCTTGTATTAAAACAATCAAGTTAGAAATATTTTCAATGTAAAAATAAATTCGATTTTATGTAACAATAACTACAGCATTCTTATAAATTTTATAATCTATTTTAAATAACACAAAAAATTACACATACACACATACCTATATGTATATAAAATTTATTTATCTGTAAGTCAATTAATTAACAATTGTTTCAATAAAATGTGGTAAGCAGATACTTACTTATATGGGAGAAGTAATTAAAGAAGTAAAAAAAACTTGATTATTTATTTTAAATCTTCTATAAATTAAAATTATATAAAACATTAAATTTATTACATTTTATCTTTTATATCCTGTCATAATATGTCAAATGACTTATTTTTAAATATTCTAATATCTAATAATACCTACCTACATTTACTAAACATTCAGCGCATCTTTTTTTAAAACATTCGCCATTCATAAAATCTCTTTCCTTGACATATATTAAAAATTTTAACTAAAAATGTTTTATTCATTATCTATTTAACTAAAATATTAAATATTTTATGTTCAAAATTGTGAATAAAATTTAAATAATCATCTCAATTATTAACATTAAACTATTCAATTTCTTTAAATTTATGTAAATTAACATAACAATTAAGATAATTGATCTTTAATAAATATTATTTTAATGAAAATATTAATCATAAAATTATTTCAATTAAGAAGAAATGAATATATAAACATCTAAACGTAATTAGCCTGTATGTTATAACTTATAATATAATACGTAATTTTAACTTTATTTTAGGGTTTAGTTTAATTAAAGTAATTAGGGACCCGCATTTGAAATAGTTTTGTGTTTTAATTTGTTTAATTTTTTTTCCTAATTATATATAAGTTATTGGTTTTTTTTTTTGCTTTAATTTAAGAATATAAACTTGTAGTCCTAAAACTAAAAGATTTTTCATAAAATGTTTAAAGTAGATTAATACACTGAAATCAAAGGTTATGATGATTATGAATCATATCTCAGACTCATTTGTGCGCAATCCATTAACCTCAATTACATTATACCCTTTCATTTGTAAAGTTTTTAGCAATGCACACAAAAATGCAACCACTTTTAAAAATATCATGTTATATTTGACACGTCCGGAAAAATATGTTGTTTAATATTTAATGGAATTAACGTGTAAAAGTATAGAAATATAACTAACTGTTGAAAAGACATATTTAATTTTCGGGATTTTGTTTTTTATTTAAAAGTTGCTTGAAAATTATTATTAATTTAATTTAAAATTAAGAAAAATAGAGTTACTTAACAATAAAATATCAAAATACCTATACCTATTACTACTAAGCAGGGGTCCGGAACAAAATGCAATAGAAATGAAAGTTCCGAAATGATACTTATTTTGGAACAAAAAAAATATTGCTGTGATTGCCCCAATAAATAACTCTTAAAAATTATAGTGCGTTAAAAAATTATTATTAATTTTTTCGCTTTTTTAGGATCTGCTACAGAATCGGGGACTAGGTTTCTTAAATCAAGTCGGCCCGACTTCTGAATAGGGGTTGAAAGTTTATTTCAATTTTGAATCGGAATTGCTAAAATTTTAAAATACAGTAATATTTTAATCTGAATTATTTCAAAATTACATATTTTTTTTTTCTGGTTTTGTATACTGTCATATATTTTCAAAAAACAATAATTATTAACAGTAAATTTTTTTATTTTATGCGTTTTTGTTTTTATTGAGTGTTGAAATTTAAATTTATTATTTATAAATTTTCTAAAATTTTTAATTTTTTTTTTCAGTTTGGTCACAGTTCTATTTATCAACCCAAATTTCACGTTAATTCGAATATAGTATGCAATCAATTATTCAGATTAAAGAAATCTTATTGAGTACTTATAGGATAATACAATTAATTTTTGCAGTCTGCTAGGAAAAACTTCAAATTATGTTTATTATAATTTACATTTCTATTAGCGCTTCAGTGTTTTTTACATTTCATTTAGCGCGTTGCGTTTTTCTATTAATTCATTATAAATTCATCAAAATTTCTATCAGATATAAATCTATAAATTTTAAAACAACAAGTCATCTGTTTTTTACCTAAAAAAAACTTAAATCGACAAGAATATTTAATCAATAAAAATAATCTTATCTTATCCTTTAATTTAAAAATAAAAATTTGCATTTATTATACATAATAATAATATGTATCACCCACATTCCACAAAGAAAGAAGGGTACAGGAATTTATGTACCAATATATCAATCGTGTGAATAAATAAATTATAAATGTATATTAGTATATATGTATGTATGTAGTTATCTCCTAAGTTTTCAACTCTAAAAAAATTTATTAAATCTTATACAGAAATATTAATTTTATTTAATTCTTTCTAAGTATTATTAATTATTTATATTAACATTTCATATCATGAATTTTATTTTAAAAACATTGGTTATTCCATTATTGGTATACTATACTATAATAGGATACTATAATTAGATTATACGCGATACTATATATTATACTTATTCAATTACTTTATACTTTTATTATATTTGATACTTTTTGCAATCATTTTCTTTGAAAAAAACTTACGAACTGAAGGGGGAATCGATAATCAACCACCAGGCCGCCGAGGATTCAATTTTTATTTTAATACAATATCAAATTTTGAAATAATTATTTGAATTTAAACAAAATAAATCGCTAACTGATGTAATACAGCTTTTTGTAATAATCCATTTTTATTAAAATTCCCTTTATTTGTATGGACTTAACTTACTTTATTTATCATATAACTTATAATAACTAATAGTTAGTAAATAGTTATTAGTTTGTTTCTTAAAATAATACTTAAGAAACAAACTAATAAAAGAGTAAGTTACTGCACTAAAATTTTAAGTTATGATTACTTTGAAAAGAGTAAAAAATACAATTAAATTATATACTTACTCATTTATTAAGAATTAAATGCACAAAAATAAAAAAACTTTTAAGTAAATAAATGAAATCATGTGTAATAACCAAAATACTTAAACAACTAATCAAAGAAAATCAAAACTCAGCTATATGTTTTTGTAGTTGTTCGTTCGGCTTTATTTAATAAAATTTAATTTGAAAAAATTTAATTCAAGTTTAGAAAATGCCGTTTACAGAAAGTTGGGTCATATGTTAATTTGTTGTAGGCTTTTGTTTCATTTCAATTAAATTATTGGATCAAAAAAAATTAAAGAAATTAAATTTATTTAGTTAATCAATAAATAATAATCCGTTTTCTGTCAAATATATTCACTAGCAAATAAATTGATTATGAAAATGCTTTTAAAAATAAAAAACAAATAATAACTTTTAGTTGATTTAATTAAATTTTTTAAAGTCAACACACGTATTTTAAATTCTCTCTATTTTACTTATTTACATTAACTGTAGGTATTAAGACAATTACTTAATAATTGTAAATTAGAAATGTTGCTAAATACGAGTATTATAGAGATTCCTAATTTTAGTTACATTAATTAAACTTAAATCAATTATTGAAACAAACATTTAAAATGATTAAGTTTAAATTAAATTCATTTTAAAATAATTTTACAAAAAAATATTTAATTATAAGCAAATGTTAGTAGGAAATTTTCAATTATTTAACATTAATTAAATAAATTTACTTGGTTGTTTAAAAAATAATTTTTAATATTCATAATAAAATTTTAAGTATTATTACATAATATATTGTTTCTTTATACACGTAGGAGATTTTAATAATTTCATTTGCATTTAATTTTTATAATAAATTATTAAGAATTAAGATTGTTTTTAGTTAATAATATAATAATTTGAAAACTAACTATTATGAACTTAATTAAAATATTTAAATAGTAGGTAGGTATTTGAAATGAATTCCGATAGTATAAACTACGTAATCAATTTCAAAATTCAGCTAATTATAAAATTCGTGCTAAAACTGAATATTAAACAAATTTTTATTTACATTTTATTTATTTAAATTAAATTCAAATTAATAATTAATTCAATAGTTAATATTCAATTTTTAATTATATTTTAGTCACATTTATTATTAGATAATTAAGAAAACTTTTGAAATGAATAATATTATTATTACTCTTTTAGTTTTTTTAATTTTTCTGAATTTAGTTACTTATGTTAAGATATAATTACTTTAACAGTTACAAAAATCAACAAAAAGAATGGTAAATTGTTATTACTGAAAATTTGTAATACTTTTTGATTTTTGAATCAGTGTCAATAATTATTTAATATATTTAAATTTGAATTAGAACTAACATTTTTCCTTATTTACATCTTTTAATTTAAAGTGTTTTTTGTCCAATTTATTATTGCATTTAAAATTCATTTAAGTATTAAGTATTTTATTTTCCATTTGATTAAGTAGTAAATAAGTATAGATTATTGAAAGTGTATTCTTAAATCATTAAGAATACCCTATATTTTGGGTTTGATGTACAAAGAAAATGAAAAAAAAAATAACAATTATTTTCAAACCATTGAGCAAAAACTTCTTCTTTTAAGTGGAGGAAATATAAGAACAAAACGTTATACCTAAATGCAAGAAAAAGAAGTCTGAAAGAAAGCAAAAAAAAATTATGTTACAAAAACTTCAAATGTAGAATAAAAAAAAATAATATAACAATAATAACAATATTCACAAAATAAAAATTACATACTTGTAAAACGTGCAAACATTTTTACACCATTTAACATTTAATTTTAATTATCATATTATATAAGTTTGCCACAAGTTTTTGTTTTTCTTTGCTTTCTTCTACACCACATTATTATTATTAACACTTATTATTTTTTTTGTTTTTCTGTGTTTGCTTTGTTTTCATTTTTTTTTCTCTCAAAACTTTGTTTTTTTTTGTTCAAGTTTTAGTTCACACTTTATACTTTACTTATTCATTTTCACATCTCTAACAGGAGTATCTTTTTTCAATTTTAAATTGTAGACCCATTCATGATTCATTATTATTAATTTAAATAGAAATCAAAATAAACAAATTTAAACAAGTTATAGGAAGTGGGGAAAATCTTTGCCCAGGTCGATATATTCAACGAGCAACATAAAAAATTTAAAAAGAAGATAAGTACCTATTACTTTTAGAATAGGAAAAATATATTTTCTTTTAAAAGCTTTACAAATAATAAAATCATTGTCCAAATTCAAATATTATTAAAATTGGACAAATATTTTTTCTTTAAAAAATTAAATATACTGAATTACTTTTTTATAAACTTTTTCACAAACAAATTTGTTAAACCAACTACTGGAACACTGATTTAACTATAAATGTTCTTAAAATTTTTTTAGAAGCTTAACTTTTCTGACATTTATTAGCGGATTTTAAAAGTAAACATTTAAAGAAATTTGTAAAACTAAAATGCATGTAAGTTAAACTTTTTTTTTAATTTTCGTCATAATAATTCATTAATTTATATCTAGTAATTACTTCAATAAAAATTTTACCTATACCAGTTTGTATACCTATGTGATATTCTCATTTTTATAACTAACAACTAAGTTTCTTTAGTTGATTTATTCCTACGTCTTGATATTCTTGGTAAATCTCATTAACTGACATCTGATAAGTTATTACTCTATCTAATTACCTACAAATAATTTTCCATTTTACCATAAATTACTTTTCTATTTTTTTTTTTCATACTTTTTTTTATATTCTTTATAAATCAACAGTCTAATGTAGTTTCGTAATGTAGTACTGAAATCATTCCGTTATCAACTCACTTTTCTTTTTATTTCACTGCCGAGTAGCTTATTTTCATTATAATTATCATAATAGTCAATATCATCATCATCATTATCATCATAAAATAATTTTATTTTTCTTAAATAAACCAATTGGAAGTGATGCAAATTTTATTATCTGTTAAGTGGTGGAATTGGTTTAAATATTTTTTCTATTCGTGGTGGAATAAAATTGTCTCACATATAAAATCATTCTGAGTAAAAATATTAGGAGTTTCATAAAGGTAATGGTTAGTTATAATTGTTGGGGTTGGAGTAAAAAACTGTAGTTTTTAATGAATCTGTAAATTTGAAAAGTTTAACTGGAAGATAAAAAAAATCAATACAAAAAATTAAAATAAACACATTTCATAATTTAAACAGTTTTTCACTTTCGAAAATAAAATACTACTTCCCATAAATGAGGTCAATTAATTCGAAAATTTCAATGTTTCAAAACTCTTAAATATAACTACTAAGTTCTTATTTAATTTCCCTCTTATATTAGGATTCGTAAACTGAGAGTTTAATTTCTAGATTATAAAATCGAAAAATAATTAAATAAAAAGAAGTAAAAAAGTAAAAGACGGATAGCAACAAATGAATTATAAAAATATTTACAACTTATATAGTAAATGGTTCATTTGCTTCCAACACCAAATTATTCGGTCTCAATAAAACATAAAACCTATGATAATCAGAATATTTTTCATATTTTCGAACTTTTTAAGTGCCTACTTTTTATGAGAAATTATTTCATCATTATCTAATTATTATATTTTACTTATATAAAGAAGATGATGATAGCTATGATAATCATTGTAATTATATGAACATTTAATTTTCTGCGTACGTAATTTTTTAAGTAAAGGGAAGTAAGAACAAAGCGATTGAAAGTAAAACACAGTACTTTTAAATTTCTTCTTACCTTCAATACTGAGAGAAAAAAAAACCAAAAATATTTTCTACAAAAAAAAAAAGATTTTTATTGCCATTTTAACCACGTTGTAAAAAGGGAACACATTTTGATTATTATAATTACCCCAAAGCAGGAAAACCAACAAAAAATAAACAAACAGTAGAAAAAATTATATGATATGGTGTTAAACGCTTTAGCTTGGTGTTAACAAGCCAAATAAAAATCCGCAGCTATAAAAATCCTGGCAACCAAAAAAAAAAACAAAAAGAGCACAAAAACAAAACAAACGACATAAATGACTGAGAAGTGAGAACCAACCGACTAACTAATACAAAAAAAAGCCGAACGAGCAAAATTTTAGTCTCAAAGTCGGATAAAAAAATATAAAAGTAAAAAAAAATAAAAGTAAAAAGTTTCACTACTTGCACTATACTATACGTATCGGTATCAAAGTAGATGAGTTAGAAGAGTTCTATGTTAAAAATGAAAGAAATTCCTACTGTTGTTCTCGTTGTTCTTTTGATTTTGTTATTATTTTGTTGCTATTGCTGTTGATTCATGCTGAGAATACTGCTGGATAATATCTTAATTTCTTTAGACTTAAATATCTTTACAGTAGTAGTAGCTGCAACAAATCTAAAGATTATATATATGTATGTATTTTTACAAATATGTCAATATATACATGTACAGTGATTTACAAAAGTATTTTAACATGTTATGTAACATATTTCTTAAAATGTTATGTAAAAAAATAAAATTTAGAATTTTTTTTTTAATTTAAAACTTGAATTAAAAATTTTACAATTTACAGCTATGACAGTGTGAATTGGCACCTTTGAATTGACATTTTTGTGAATTGGAATCCTCAATATCCAATAACATAAAAACTTAAAAACTTGAAAGACTGGTTAGATTAAGAAGAGACAATGGTAGCAGCATCTTATATTAGTTCTAATATTGTCGAAATATGTAAAACTTGCCAGATTCAAATATCTCATTAAATTATTATTTATATAAAAATTTTAGGCTAGGATAAGTTACACAAGTTGATAATTTTAAATTTTAACAATTTAAGTTTTTTGATTTTATTTGTATATTTATTATTTGTTTTGAATAAATGAAAAATTTGATATATTGAAGTCAATTTCATTAATTATTTCTGTAAAACTGTTAAAAAAAGAAAGTTTCATGTCATTAAATGTGCTCCGCCATTTCTTAAATATTAAGAACCACTGGTCTTTGGCCTAAAACATTTATAAAACAAAATATAGTTAATTTCATCTTTTAGTTTTGATTGATATGGTTATAAAGAAATTATTTTCATATTGAAAATGACAAAATGAATTAATATTTAAGCGTTAATGAAAGTTACATTTATTAACTATTCAAGAACAAAAAATAAAATTCGTATGCAAATATGTAATTTTTTTCTATAAATAGCTTATCATACTTATACATAAATTTCTTCTTAAAGAAAGACTTAAAAGTAAATATTATGTATTATTTATTTATATGTATAATTTGCAAAATATTTTTTTTAATTTAAATACCCTGAAAAGATTAAATTAATTTAAAATTGAATCACCACTGAAATATTTTTGGCAGAAACTGTACTGTACAAAACTGTTAAATCACGTAAATTCATATTTACTGAGAGAACACACATTTTATTTCTTTAGATATGATTTTATGAATTTATAGTTGTTTTGTTGTTGTTTTTATGTTATCCTTTTTTGTATCAGTAACCACTTCTAATGTTATATTTATTTTTGTAAATTATGTTTTTTCTTTCTTTTTGACATGTTCTTTTTTTGTTTTTCCTATTCTTTATTGATATTTCTTTCAATCCCTGTTGTACTGCTTACACAGGTACTTTACTGTTCTTTTATTACTGCTTTTAATACAGTTATTATAATAAGAAAGAGGGTTAATATTTTTTATTTTGAGTTTATTGTAATTCTTTAACTTTCATAAGTGGTTTTGGAGCAGGAGGCAAATGCTTTTTACTGTTTTTATTTTTATAATGAAAATATTGTTTTGTTCTCATTTTTTTGTTTTTCACTGTTAAAAAATGCTTTTAAAAGCCAAAGTGAATATTTTTTGAGGTTGGTTGTTTATTTGTTCTGCTTTTTAATTTTATGCACATCCAATGACTGAAAAAAGTACCAAAAAGTTAAAGAAAAAAAAGTTGGTTAAAGGATACGGTTTAAATTGTTATAATAATATTTATAAATAGTATTAAAAATATATAAAAATAAAATATAATAATCTTAGTAATGAAAATAAACAATTTTTAGGATAATTTAGGTGCGGGAAGAATTAACACTTTGGAAATAAGAAAAAAAAGAACACAAATATAACATTACACAGATTTTTTCTTTTTATAAACATTATAGTGTGGCGGTGTAAAGTAAACAGAACAGAGGTGTAAAACTGTAAAAAAATTCAAATACTAGAAGGATTACATTAAAATTATAATTATAAAAAGATTAAAGAATAAACGATAAAATAAACTTTGTACCTACTAAAATATCAAGGATTGAAAATTATTGATATTATTAAAAGAACTTTAAGTAAAAACAAATTTCATAGTGGTTTGATAAAAAAGGAATAACAGAACGCCTTATTTTTTGAAAGCGTTTAAATATAGATTTTTTCTAAAACCGTTTTTAAAAAATTTTGCAGTTGTGGATCTGATAACAGAAAATAGTTTAAACAATATTGTTATTAAACTGGAAGGAATTTCAGGTAAGAATTTATATAAAATTAAATTTATTAATTTGGATTGACTGTATAATAATTATTACGAAGGTTTCTTAAATGCTTTGTCACTTTAGGAAAATATTGAAAGTATAAGTATATATACTATTTGAGATACAACAAATTATATTGAGTTTATTCATCGTTACTTTGTTTGACAGATTTATGGAAAAATAATAGCCTAAGTAATTTCGAAATTTCAATTATGCTTAGTACTGATTTTTTAATACTATTTCTATTATTATATTATTCTTCCTAATTGATTAATATTTATTTATTATATTAATCAATTAGGAAGAAGAAACAAGCAAAATTAAAATCACTTTTCGAGAACAACGTTATCAAAATAATCCAATATTTTAGGTTTAAAAATTTTTATTTCTTTTATTTTGTTCTCACAGTATATTTTATAGTTGTAATTGTTAAATCTTGTTTTGATTATACAAATGTTCGTATCTTTTAATTGTGAATAAAGTTGCAATCAAAAATATTTTATTCTTTTGTAAAAAAGAGCTTTACTTAATTGTCAATTTGCCAAATGCCGCGTAATTATTATTTTTAATAAAAAAGTTATTGACAAAAAATATATTGAACTTTAACATTCATATAAAATTAAGTACAAAAGACGAATTTTTTCTATCTTTCAAATATTTAATTTTTTTAATTTCCAATAACGTACTATATATACTATATTCCAATAACTTATTTTATTTTTTTAAATTAAATAATAATTTAATATTTTTATTTTTCATGAGAATAAATCTTAAAATTTTTTAAAAAATTTCTGTGAAATATATATTTGGAATATTTATATATCTAATATAGAACAATTTATGAAAAAAATCGAGGGTTTTTAAAAGCACATTTTCAAACTTATATAGGGTTTCTAACTAACTATCTTATCATTTACTTTTATAAAAATATATTTCAAAATAAATGATATTATAATTTAGTTATTTCATCAATTTATTAATTATGAATAATAATGAAATCAATAGTTGCTTAGAATAATCCCAATGTTCTCAAGAAAACCTGTTAACAAGTGCGAAATATAATGTTGGAGCTTCAATGTTAACGTTTAATTTTGGATATACATACACTGGTGAATAAGTTAATGATGATTCTCGAGGATCGGCCTATTCCTCTCCTGTCCCCATCCTTCCATTTTTTTGGTTATAGGAAATCAATTGTGAACTCCACCAAAATTTGGAATTTTACCTAAAATTTCTAAGCAAAAATGGTTAAAACTATCAGACAATTTCTTCAATTTAACGAACTCTTTTTAAATTTAAGAAAAATCTTTAACATATGTTGAAATATAATACTGCAGCTTTAAATTTTGTATATTTGTAAAAAAAAAATTTGAACAGGTATTCAAGTAACAGGTGTTTAAAAATAGCAAAATTTCAATTTTTGAGCCCTTATAGCTCCTAAATAGGGGAAGCGACAAAAACATTTTGTTAACAGACTCCTACTAATTTCTGAGGATCTAACTTCTCTCAAAATTCCAAGACCCTAGTTTGAACCGTTTAGAAGATATGTGGGATCACAAATTTTGCGTTATGTTGAATTTTAATACCGTATGGCAACCCTAAACATTCGCCTTTTAAAAATTTATAAAATCTATAAAACCAACTATCATTTGCCGTTTCCAGATTGAAAATATATTTAACAGAATTTTTGTTATAACAATTTAAATATAAAGCTTTTTTCAGCTTTGTGGGCTGTAGCCCCGTACCAGGTGAGGCTACAGAAAAAAGTTCTTCTAGGAAACTATTTTTTTGTAATACCTACCCATGGTTAAAATTTCTTTACTCTATTTCAAACGGTATAACGGTTTTTGTAAACATACGGATGGGCAGACAAAAACTTTTATAAAAATGTGCTAAAAATTCGAATGAAAAACTAAAATTTATTCGGCAACGCTTTTTATTTTTTCAACAGGTTTAATTTTTTTGAATTCAAAAACGATAAGAAAAATCTTTTATCACACAATATTGATACAAATTCTTTTTGAAATTAATTAAGATATATTAATTCAAAAACGTATTTTGTAAAATCTTATTTTGCAAAATCTTATTTTATAAATTTTATATTTTCAAAATTTTATTTTTTTTATGAAAAATCTAATTTTTCTCAGAATAGTTTATGCGCCTTTTACAAAATATGAAAAAAAAAAATTTTGGGTAAAAATGATTTTGGATAAAAAGATTTTGTTAATTATTATTTTGAAAAAATAAGATTAACAATAAAAATATTTCGGTAATGACCCGACAGAAATATGAAAAACATTTAACTATTTTTTTTAACAGTTTATTTATTAAAATACATATATAAATACCTTTAGCTTTTGGGAGAAAAATTAAAACTATACCTAATTGCTTTAATAATAGGATACTTTTATTTATTTTAAATAAAAACAACGGAGACTGTTTAAATGATCTTCTATAGCCGATAATTAATAAATACAACATTAAAGATTACATACTTAATTATACTTAATTTTATATATTTTTAATGTTTGAATAAACTCATTTAATAAAAGTGTCTAAAAGTAGTTTTATATGATTATAATACAATCTATGTATGTAAGTTTGTATGAATGCGAGTATATTGTTCTCTGAAAAAATATCTACGGGTATTATTATTCATTATTTTTTTGTATAATTTTTGTCGATTAAATTCGTCAAATTTGTTACTTTATTTCTAGCGCTGATGTTTGTAATTTTCTTTTTTGTTAAGGTTATTGTAATTTATTAAACATGTAGTTGTAAGTATAGAACTCATTATTTATTTCTTTTTTTTGATTTTGCAAGTATAATATGATATAATATAAATATGTCCTATTGTTATTATTATCTTTTGGTTTTGTTGAATGTTCGTGTACAGTGGTATCGAGATTAATATCAAATATCACCCGCGGCAATTAAATGTTGCATGCAACATAAATCGAGATATTTAACATAAATGGATGTTAATATGATATTTGCCAACCAATCACATACATACATTGACATATTTGATTTTTTTATTTATTGTTTTTAATTTATTTTTATACCCAATATTTTTTATGATTCTGTTATAAGAATAAATTTTAAATTATAATATAAAATTAAATATTAAATAGTAACATAAGAATTACGTAATTATAAATTAGGTGGTACAAAAAGAAGAAAACGATAAGTACCACGAATATTTTGACTCAAAATATTTTATTTTGATATAAGAATCGATTGATTTTCACGATCAATTAAAATCAATTCTCATTTTAAATTTAAATAATTGAATGATTATTACTAAAGTACTTATGTATATATTACTTTAAATATTTTAATAATATTTTAGAAATCATTTGATATCTATGTTAGTTTTTTAGAAACAAATTTGCGCGATCACTAATTTATACATGAATTTTTTGTCGAAAAAAATTTTTAAGTAAAATAAAGTTTTATAATTTTCAGAAAATACTAACTAGGTTTTTTAGAGTAAAATAAAATTTTAAAATTTGTTAACAAACATACATATCTAGTACATAAATTAACATAAATATATGTATTCATATATACTTTCATAAATTTATATTTGTGAATACATAAATATTCTTAAGTAAAATCAGAGGTATATCTAAAACAAAAATTGTTGTTACTTTAATTTTTTTTATAATATGTACCTCGTAATATAATTTTTTGTGTTTAATATATTTAATATTAATTTAATATATTTTTAAGCAAGTTCTGAATTCATTATTACATAAAAACTTAAATATTCTGGCAAATCTTTCTATAAAAATTTTATTAAAATTTAAAAGGTTCGGAAATTTGTAATATAATTGCGAAATTTATATTTTCACTTAATTCCTTAATACCTAAATTTTGCAAAATATTATTAAGTAAGTCTTTAGCACATTTTCGAAGAATTTTGTAAAAATGTGCCTAAATAGTTTAACTCTGTCCGTCCGTTCGTCTGTCCCGTTTTACCTACCACTGACTAAAAAATATCAGCAAAGGGTAGGTATTGCAGTAAAAATAATTTAATCTTTAAGCTTTTTTCTGTAGCTATAGCCACTCAAAGTCGTAAAAAGCCCTATATTTAAACAGACAAACAAGTGTTCTATAAGGTATATTTTCAACTTGAAAACGGTAACAGACAGCTGTGTTTATGAGCTTTACAAATTTTCAAAAGCCAAATGTACAGGATTACCATACGGTACTAAAATTGACCGTTATCCAAAACTAAGTTTGCAAAATTTTTGGCCCCTATATTTTCTGAACAGCTCCATCTAGAAACTTGAAATTTTAAGAGGTGTTAGATCTTCAGAAATAACTAAGAGCCAGTTAAAAAAATTTTTTTGTCACGTCCCTTGTTTAGGAGTTGTAAGGGGTAGAAAATTGAAATTTTGCAATAAATTTTGTTTTTAAGCACTTTTAACTTGAATACCTGTAAAATATTTTTTTTATTAATATAAAAAACTAAAAGCTTTAAAACGACAGTTTCAACAAGTGTCAAGGGTTTTCTTAGTTTTGACTTTGTCCGTCTGTCCGTATGTTAACAAAAACTTTTACATCGTTCGAAATAGAGAGAAATTTAACCTACGGGTAGGTATAGCAAAAAAAAAATAATTTCATGGAAGAACTTTTTCTGTAGCCCCACCCGTTACGGAGCTACAGCCCCTCAAAATTGGAAGAAACCCTATATTTAGAACGGTTTGAATCTGAGGTTTTCAATCTTTAAAAAGCTTTAAAAATTTTTAAAAAACGAATTCATTGGGTTGCCATGCGGTACTAAAATTTACCCGTTAACCAAAATTTAATTGTTGAAAAATTTTTGGTCGCACACAACTTCTGAACGGCTCGAGCTAGAAACTTAAAAATTGGAAGATGTTAGATTCTCAGAAATTAGTAGGAGTCATTTAAGAAAGTTTTTTTGTTTGTTAAATTTAAAGATTTAACATTATATTTTATTATATGTTAGAGGTTTTTCTTAAATTTAAAAGCGATGCTTTAAATTGAAAAAAGTGTGTCTCAATTTTACTAATTTTTGCTTAGATAGTAAAATCCCAAATTTTGGTGGAATTCACAATTTAATTCGTAGAATCTAAAAAACTGGAGGGGGCTATTAGGACTTAAATATTAAGAGTTTACTGGTTTTTTAAGTAAGCAGTAACTTAGTCACAAGTGTATATATTTCCAAAATCAAACTCAGTATGTAACACAATATAATTTTGAAAATTTGCTTCTTAAAAACCCTTGTTTTTTTTCATCACTTGTTTTATTTCAATTGAAATCGATTTCATGAAAATATTTAAAATTCAATACAAAATTTTATCAGGAAAAAAAAATCCTTAGACCTATCGACAGGCTTTCTATATTGAATACAAAAAAAATTCTAAAAAATGATTTAAATTTTGGAACGAGTCTAAATTTAATTCTCTGTTCTGAAAATTGAACTAGATCCTTGAGAATCAGCATAAGTTTCCTCTCTAAACCTACAAAAAAAATTCATAAATTCAAATCCATAAAATTGTGGCAATCTGAAAAGTGGGCTAGATCCTTGGGAATCAGCATAAGTTTCCTCTCTAAACCCACAAAAAAAAATTCATAAATTCAAATCCATAAAATTGTGGCAAGATATCAAACTGTATTAGAAGAACTATATTACCCTTTTCCGAAAAATAAATAATTATTAAAATTTAAATAAATGCAACTTCCTATTATGAATATTCTGGAAAAGGGCATTATAATTTTTAGTAGACCTCCTATATTTAAATATGATTTTGGATCGTTGTTTGTGGAATTTTTTTTTTTGGCAAAAGTCGTTATGGATTTGGTTTTTTGTGGATTTCGATACCAACCCGTTTTGGAAGTATGCTATTTTAAAAATCCTTGTTTTCTTTTTCATCAATTGTTTAATAAGATCTTCTGTAAAATAAAACTAAAAATATAACCTTATTCTACAAATAAGTTATTTAGAATGTGTTAAATTAACTATCTCTTGCATGAAACTAACAATTAATACAATTAATTTTATTTATTTTATGAAATATAAAATGAAAATATTCGAGTATTAAATGTTTCAAAAATTTTATAATAATATTTACAAAAATTACTTAGCATTAAATTTACAATTCATTTCAAAATTAACAAGTAAAGAAACAGTCAGTCGGTGCAACCGACTTAGAAATACCCTACACCTATTTGGTTCAAATTTAAGGACATATCCATAAGTCATTTTAACACCATAGAAGCTGTTATTAATTTGATCGTAAGTCATAGCTAACCAAATTAACTGTATAATACTAAAAACATTTTCTAATTACACTATCTATTAAAAAATGCTACAAATTCTTACTAATTAATCTATTTAAAAATATTAAAAAATAATTATTCCAATTCAATTACAAAATGAAAAAATTCTAATTATTAAATTTTGTGATAAAAAGATAATCAAAGCATAATATATTTAATAATCCAAATTTTTAAAAATTGCAATTATTTTAAATGGTTAGTTTATATACCTAATAGAAAAGCTTATAAACGCAAAATATGCAATAAATATTATTTCTAAAATACAATTACAAATTTAGACCTTTTCATATAATTCATTTAAATATAAAATAAATTTTACATAAATGCAGCAAGTACCTTTGAACATAGCTGAACCACTACAATTAAGTCTAGATTTCGGAGACACATAGGACATAGGAAATATATTCTTTGGCTTCGAAATTAAACTCGACCCCAACCAATTCCCATGGTACTTTCATTACTAGTAACCTACTGTTAAATTTCATCAAAATACCGGCATTATTTTTTGAGTTATGGTGTTTTTAAGATATATGTTTGTTAGTCCTTTAACTTTTCAAGGGTTCCTGAACCCGAAATTATGGTACGATTTCGCCCATATGCAGTCCCGTCATACTTTCAATACTAGTTAACCCTTGTACACAATTGGAACGCTCTATCTTAATTTTAAGTTACTAGTTTTATTAATTTCGATGATAAGCTTTTACACATTGGGGGGTCTAAGAGAGGTTCTGAACCACCACTCCAATTGATCCCAAATTAGGGGGGCACGCAAGAAATAGTAAAGAACACCCTGGGCCAAATTTGAAGCTTCTACATTTGCTTCAAGTTACTATCTTTATTAATTTCGAAAATATGCTTTAAGGTCCTAAGAACTGAGTGGCTGGTCCCCGATCCACTACTCCAATGGGGCCCAAATTTCAAAGACACTTACGAAATAGGAAGGGACACCCTGATACCGAAATTGGAGGTTCTATCTTCATTGGTTTCGGAATTATGCTCGTTTGGCCTAAATTCGATCAAAAAGTTCTAAGTTCCGAACCCATTGTCCAATCCTCACCGTACGTAATCACCGCCGTAGTTTCGCTGCCAATAACCTACAGCACAAATTTCATGAAGATAGCCTCATTAGTTGTTTAGTTATCGTGATTTTTTATATATGTTCCTTAGCCCTGACATCGATTAAAAGGTCCGGAATCCGAACCGTTGGGCTGATTTCGCCCTTATATAGTCCGCGCTGTACTTATAGTACTAGTTAACCCTTGTACACAATTTGAACGGTCTATCCTAATTTTAAGTAACTATTTTTAGTAATTTCGATTATAAGTCTTTAAAACTTGGGAGGTCTGAGAGGGGTACAGAACCACCACTCCAATTGATCCCAAATTAGGGGAACACGCAAGAGATAGTAAAGAACACCCTTGTGGCAAATTGGAAGCTTCTACATTTTTTCAAGTTGTTATCTTTATTAATTTTAAAGATATGCTTTAAGGTCTTCGGAAATGTGTGGCTGGTCCCCGACCCACTACTCCAATGGGACCCAAATTCACAAGACACTTAGGAAATAGGAAGGGACACCCTGATACTAAATTTGGAGGTTCTATCTTCATTGGTTTCGGAATTATGCTCGTTTGGCCTAAATTCGATCAAAAAGTTCTAGGTTCCGAACCCATGGTCCAATCCCGACCTTACGCAATTCCCGAAGTAGTTTCATTACTAGTAACCTACAGCACAAATTTGATTAAGATAGCGTCATTAGTTGTTGAGTTATCGTGATTTTTTATATTTGTTCGTTAGCCCTGAAACCGATTAAAAGGTCCAGAATCCGAACCCATGGGCCGATTTCGCCCATATGCAATCCCCGCCGTACTTTCAGTCCTAGTAACCTACAGTTAAAATTTCATCAAGATAGCTCCATTATTTTTTGAGTTATCGTGCCTACGGACGGACGGACGGACGGACGGACATGGCTATATCGACTAAGGCGGTCACGCTGATCACAAATATATATACTTTTCCATATCTAGCTCGCTTCCTTTAGGTGGTTACAAACACCATACCAAAGTTAATATACCCCTTTACCTATTCTATAGGTGTAGGGTATAAAAACATTGTTAATTGGCAAATTATACTGTTTTGAATAAAGTTACTTACTAACGGACTAATAATTACCAAGTACCAAATGTACTAGTGGGTGGGTTAAACAATAATTACAAAATTAACAGTTTGTGAAAATTAAATAGTAAATGATTCTAAATAGTAAGATGCGTAGTATTTTCGTTACATAATTAAATGTTATATTAAGAAGAGTTGTTATATAGATATGTACAATATTATTTACTAATACATTTTACTTTTAAGTATATAAGTACTTATACTAATAGTATCTGTGCTAATAGTATGTACTTATAAAACGTTATTTACAACATATTTACATGCAAAACGTAACTTAATAAATAAATATAATATCATTAGTATAATTTCTGTTACATATTTAGTGTACAATTTTAATAATTAGATTTTTTTTTTGGTTTGTTTTTAATTTACTTCAAATTAATTTCAATTGATTTTAATATTTATAACATTTTCTAATTAATTTATTAACCTCAATTTTTCTTGTGAAATATGTAGATATATTAATATTTTTTTTAATTTTAATTACAACTACTGGTAGATTGGTTCAAGGATTGCTATTTTTGCATAATATACAAAAAAAGAACATAAAAAAATACAATTAATATTAATGAATTTAAATTATATTCTTATGTATTAGTTGGTATACTAAATCAAAATCAGTTACACTTAATTAATAATAATTTATACAACATGAATACTTATTATGTATGCATAAGTATTAGTGTTATGGAGAATTAATAATGTGAATATACAAAGTGGATAATACGAAGATGATTTTTAATTATGTACTTAGATATTAAAATAATGAATTGTTTTGCACGCCTTTATCTCTTAAGTTTTTATATATAGTTATTTTTTTACCTTTTTCTTATTGAATATTACTTTTGTCCTTAATCTAGGAAATAGTTTCGTAGTCTAAGCTGTGATGTTTGAGATTCATATTAGATTTTAGTATTTTGAGAATTAAAAGTTTTTAATTAAGCTTAATTTCCAATATCTTGGTTTTATTAATATTGGCTTGATTATAAATTAATTATTGAAAATAAAAAAAAAATTATTTCAATTAACTTGATTGATAAAAAGAATCTAAAGCATAAGTAAAACTTGATATATTTTTTAAATTTATTTCATTAAACATAAGTTTAATGTAATGTAATGTAATCTATCTTTAATCACGCTACGATTGCGTTTGTAATCACAAAGCTAACAATTGTTAGTTAATTTGGCATCAAATTCTTAAAAACCATATATTTTTAAAGTTGAAAAAATAAAATAATTTTAATTATTATAAAATTCAAAAGAAGTAAAAAAAAATTAATACTAATAATGATAGTTTTTTATTACAGTATAAAGTAATAATTTATATAAGAATTTAATTTGATTGGATGCGAAGAATCATTTAAATCATTGGAAACTAAAAAATATTTTAATATAACCTTCTAATAAATTAAGTAGAAAAAATATAGGAAAAACGTCATTCATTATTCAAATGATGATGATTTAAAACAAAATTAATTTAAATTATATATATGAATACATAATATTGTATATATATAAATATATAATAATGTATTTATATAAAATACAGTGGTAGACACGATTTCCAAATAATTTAAATTGATGAGTTTTTAGTTAAGTATAATTTTGTGATAAATTTTAACTTATATTTATTTACTTATTTATTAGAGTTTGGTTGCTAAAAATCCTAAGTTATGAGTTCTATGAAAAAATTAAGTAATATATACTTATATCTATTTATTATCAGTATGTAATAAAAGAGAGACGAATTAAATGTCTTTTATATATTTGAGGAAATCATTTTATAATCAATTCATTTTCGAACCGCGCTATAAAACCACTGTACATACTACAAATAATTTACATATATGTTACAGAGATATTATTCAGAGTAGTGTATTCAGAGTAGTTATGGGGATCGTTTTTATACTTATAAAAGTAATGAATATAGATCAATTAGGGAGGGCAAAAATTATAAATTAATGATTTTAAATTTTTTCTTCAATTAAGGTTAAGTGATTTGTTTTGTAATGTAATAAAAGAGAAAGAAAGACACTTTGTTTCTTGTTTCTCTTTTAATTTATTTTTGTACTAGTATTAGTAACTTAGAACTTATTATTGTTATTATTATTGTTATTCTTATTAAAGCTTTTTCAATGTTTTGATTTCATTTTCTTATATAATTAAGTTTAAATAATTTTTTGTTTTATTTCATTCTCATTTTAGATATTTGAAACCATTAGTTTATTAACTAATAAAGCTTAAAATTTTAGTATTTAAAGTTAACGTGCATAATAAGTTTATTTTATTTTAGTATAATTTATAAGAATATAATACTATACTTAATATATTATCAATTTTAAGGTGTATAAAAAGTTTATTTTATTTTATTCATCGTTTAAATCTTTTTATTTTTAATTGATCCAAGTTATTCATTTATTAAAAATTTATTATAATTAGTAATTATTTATTGAACTTCAAACTTGAATAAAATGTTGTTGATATATGTTCTATAAGCCTTTTTTAGCAGTAGTAACAAATGTATTTTATGCTTGATGGAAAATTTTTTTTAATTTACAAGTGTTTAATTACGTCCGATGTGCGACTTTAAATTAATTAATTAAAAAAAGAATAGCTATGAAAATAATATTATGTGTTTTATTTGGAATTTTTAATTAAAACTATTGAAAACGAAATCTTGATTTTCCTTTAAATTATGTTTAAACGTAAATTAGGTAGGTATTTTAAATTTTGATACAAGTAAAGCCAAATTGATAAATAGATGTCTTTAACTAAGGAAATAAATATTAGTTAATTTTAGTTAACAAAAAATTATATTTATAATTATTGTTCCTCGGTTTTTTCAATTTTAAAGATAAATAAAATTTGAATTTTCTTCTCAAAAAGAACCAAAAAAATTCATTTAGATCAGAGCACTACATCTAGACGATGTATCTACTACATTTAGAGTATTTTTTTTTTCTCATCTTTTTCGTTGTTTCAAAAAATTGATAAATTGTAGAAATTGTATTATACCAATACATAACTCAATTTTAATTTCAAGGTTTTTTAATAATTAACATAACAATAAAAAACATTACAAACACACAGAAATAAGCTAGAGTATTTAAGGAATCCACATAAAATAAATGTACTTGTACCATATACGAGTACATGTATAATAAAATATTCTATTGACTAATTGATAATTATCTGCTATTTATTAATAAAAATTACTTATTGCTTTTAATTTTAATTAAGTATAATTAATTTTAGTTTATGTATGTGTGTGTATTTATAAATGCTGTGAGGTGGTAACCTTATCTAGTTGTATTTGTTTATTTATTCAGATTTTAGCATTAAGTACAAGACAAAAATATTAAATAAAAATATTTCATGCCTGCATGCAATACTCAGATTTTCTTTAAATTTTTTTTTTTACTCAAACTATTAATTAAGTAATTTTTGACATATATAATATATCTTTTTAAACATATTATACAAAGAAATATATACCTATCATTATGCACATTTTTAAAAACAATAATTAGTTCTTAGTTATGAGTTTTACTATAAAATAATAGTAAAAAAATGTTTTGTTAAAAAGTGTATTTGTGTAATAGCCTTAATCATAATATAATCCTAATATATTATATATTATCTAGAAATATTTATATAATTTTTAAAGATGCAAATTAAAGATACGAATTTTAATTGGTTTCACCACACATGAATTTTAAAGAAATAAATTCGATCGATCGCAAATTAGATTTTGAAAATAAAAATTTGTTTCGTTAATTTGTAGAAAGTTCTCAACAGCACCTAATGAAAAGAGTCCAATTGATCTAAAGAAAGGAGATCATTCTAACAGATAAAAAACTGGAGGAAGCAGTAAAAATTTTATTCGGTTTCTAAAAACTATATTATAAGTAGGTACTTTGGAAAATTGTAAATAAAATATTAGGTGGTTTTTTTTTTTATGATATAAATAATAATTATTATTATTATTAATATATTTGTCTAGAATGAGGTGTTACAAACGCATTCAATTAAATGTGTTTTGTGGGATGTGTTCTATTATAAAAAAAAATAAAATATTAATGTTTTGTTGAATGCGTTTTATTTTAGAAAATAAAATGTCCAAAATTATCATAAGCAAGCCAAAAAATATTTTATGTATTTTTATTAAAAAAAAAATTTTTTTATGAAATTAAATTTATTTATTAGTTTATGAATTAGTTCATTTCAGTTTTAAAAATCACAGATGATTTTCTTGTAATTTTAAATGAATAGTAAAACATTTTGTAAATAAAAATTAAGAAGATTATGCTTCACAGGAACATTTGTGTAGTAAGTCTTAATTATTTTCAGTGAAATGTACGTTGAAATGAGGGCCCAATGTACGTTTTGATACATTGCTTGGTTTGCTTAAGCAAATAAACCTAACAATGTAATAAAAGTAATTTCAAAGTTTCCCTCATCTCACTTTCAACTCTCTCTCATTTCCTCATCTATCCCTCATCCCTGCATCTTTCCGTCATAATATTTTAATGATTTTTCTAGAGGTCTAGAAAGTGGCTTCAGGTGTACAAATGTACAATAGCTGAGTTTCAATGCACCATCTTTACTTTACAAATAATTTTTTTTTATACTTAATTAGGTATATTTAAAAAAAATTCCAAATAAAATTTATAATTTGCATTTATGCCAAACTTAATACAATTTTACGTACATATAAATAGATACATTATTGTATTTATGTATTTATATGCTATTTATTGTATTGTATGTTGAGTAGGTAAATTATAGAATTTTAGCAACAAAAGTCAAAATCGGTTATAACGACATATCGTTTATTACAACCATTTTTAAAAGTCCGCGTTTTAAGTTCATATTATTTTAAAACAAACAAGCTTATAACGACCTATATATGTATGTGGTTAAATATTTTTTTTTTATGCGAATTTAATAATTTTATAAGAATCAAGTAAAGAAATAGCTAAAGAGTTAGGAGATTCGCATACAACAATTCCGTTATTTATATATTTTATTTCTTTATTTCAAAAACTGTGAATAAAGACTTGAATAAATAAATAAATAATACTTCTTTTAATTTATAATAAAAAAAATTTGATATGGCTTATAACGACCAAATTTACTGGTCCGCTCAAAGTCGTTATAACCGATATTGACTATATTTCGATTTGAACTAGAATGTATAGCAACATTTTTTAAAAATATATATATACAAAACATTAATAGATGGAGAAATAGATCATTATTGAAACAAAATAAACCAATAAAAAAATTTAAAATCTTTTATTAATTTATTTAATTTAAGCATTAAATAAAAAAAAATATTAATTGAAATTAAAAAAAAACTATACCAAGAAGGGATTTGAACTAACGACCCCAATATTTTATAAAATACGAAATATGGAAAAAGTAGACTACCTAACTTATTCATCTTCAAGTTTATAAGATACAACAAAAAATTATATGAGTCATTTATTTATTTTTTGTGTATCTATTAATCATAACGCATAATCTGCGTTATGATTCGTTATGTAACGGTTGAAATTTTATTTAACATACTTTTAACATAATGTACATAATGAAATTAGAAATAGTTCTTAATTAGAAAAAGTTCTTCTTTCAATTGACATTCCGTTATTCTGTGACGGGTCAACAGCTAGTATAACATATCATTCTATCAATTTTTCTTCATTTAATTCTTAATAGACTAAATAATTATATAGACGATCGTTTCATCATTTTAACCCATACATTTTTGGAGCCAGATTAATCATTTTAGAGTAGTTTAGACATTATAAAACTGGAATTTTTATTTTTTTACTTTAAATATTCTATACTATTCTAAAATTCTTAGTCTGGCTCTGAAAATGTATGGGCTAGCTCCAAAAAAAAACTTAAAATTTTTTAAAAGAAACAGATTGTCTATATAACTATTTCGTCTAGGATTTAACTAAAGATAGACATTGATTATAATTAAATAAGAATTGTATTAAAATTAAATTTATTTTAAGTTCATGATTAAAAAATAAATATAGCTAAAATTTTAAATACACGCATCATTGTTTAAAATATTATAAAACATTATAGCAAATTATACCTTATATTGAAGTATTATAAGTAATATAATATATATTTATTTATATAATATGTAGGGACTTGTACGCATATAGTTGTACAGTTAAAATTTATATAAATTAATAAAATATAATTATAAGTTATAATTATCATTTAATGAAATGTGAATAAGTTTTGTTTTAACTAAGTTATTAATATAGGTACTTACTTTTCTATTGAAAAATAAGTAAGTATTATAAAAATCTCGTAAATCTCAAATGATAATTTAATGGCTCGTACTAATATTCGTAAACGTTTCCAGAAAAAATCCATATAATGGTTGTAATTAAAAATTGCTAGTGTCATTTTATCAATTTATAACCTTTTGTTATTTTTATTTATAACAAAGAGATTTAGCATTTTACATTTAAAATTAAGAATGTATGTTGAAGTTATTATGTTTTACTGCCATCACGTGCAAGAAAATTTTGCTGGCTGTAATGATACTTATGACAGTTTTCATACCATACAAAACATTAATTTTATTTCGTCGAAAAAAAGTCTGAATATACAATAATTAAACTAGCATTTAAAATTTCATTTAATTTGATTGTTTCTATTTAATTAAATTAAATTTTGAAAAAATACTAACATGTACTTACGTATGTATATATTTTCTAATAATCTACGTAATTTATTTTAATTACATCTAAATTATATAAATATAATTTTCTGTTTGTGTATAGAATTCCATTTGTAATACAACAAAAAAAAAAGAAAACAATAAGTGGAGAAACTTAAAATTAAAATTTTCTAGGGGCTTGAATCATTTGTTTTAATTTTGATTCTTTTATTTATGAACGCAGCAAATAAATCTGTAAGAAGTTTTGAAGTAACACAATTAAAGAAACATTTCGAAAATTAATAATTTAAAAAAGAGAAATATTTTAAGAAATCTTTTAAAATTAATTTGAATAAAGTTAGTTAAAAATTTAAAAAAAAATATTTTTTAAAATTTTAAAAATTAATTTAATTTTTCAGGCAAAATTTTTAATAAATGTTAAATATGGAGTTATGAAGCCCTAATACTGCGGAATATAATATTGGTTAGGGTAGTATTGAATTGACATGATTAGAAATGCAGTTAAAATAGAAATGTAACTTTTATGTGAAAGTAATATGTTACTCTATATGTAGTATTGATATAAGTACATTTAAGCGTTTTGCATGTTATTTTCATTATAGGCTTAGATTAATTTCTAAATTCTAGTTATTATTGTGTTAAATTTATGTTTTTTATTCACAATAATTTAGTTTTCATAGATTTTTCTTTGATTTTCTAATAGATTCATGAATTTAAATTTCATTTTTTTCCATGTACGTAGTAATTTCATATACTCGTAATAATATATTAATTCTATAAAAATATGTGACATAGTAATTCAAATAAAACACAAGAGAAAAAAACTTAAATTTATTATATTACTAATGATTATGGATGATTATGTTTAATTGGTATATGCTTATTAATAGAAAGACACAAAAATACAAAAATTTTTATATTTAAAAGTGGCACAAAATATTAAACAGTTCCTTCATACTATTATAATGCATCATAAGAAATTAAGTACACTAAAAATTTTTATTACAAAAAATTATAAATAATCGACAACAATAACAATTTATTATAAAATTGATAAAAAAAAAATAAGTTTATAAATTTATTTTACAGATTAATATATAATTTATTATAAATGGATTCAAAATTTGTTTTAAAATTTGCAAAAAGAATTTATTCAAAAAAAACTAAGTTCATTATTGAATTATACATGATGTCCTATTATTACATAGAATTAATAATTTTTAGTGAAAAACTTGGTCATGTATGTTAGCAAAATAATATATGAAGATCGAAAATAATATAAGTTTATTTTTGATGTTACCAATTAATATTACGTTAATTGTATTAAGTTTATAACTGTTTTTTTTATATAACTCAAGAATTATTATGATTTTTTATATTCAATTTTATTATAAATTAGTTATTAATTTTTAATAGAATTTAATAAAATAATTTTTTTTTTATTTTTCATTTCTATATAAACAAAACATTACAAATAGAAGACAAATAAAAATAGCTTAAATTGCGCTGCAGGTTGGATAGGTTTAATTATGCTGCATTCATTTTATATTTATTTCAAATAAAATTTAATATCATTAAGCATTCGCAACGTTAAATTAACACATTTAACACAACATTTAATTTATAATTAATAGAATTATTAATTGATTTAAATAATTTAAATTACTTTCTACAGTTCTATTGCATTAGCTTTTTATAATAATTTTAATACAATAATTAAAAAGCAATATTATTTCTAGATCCTATTAATTTTCATGTAATAAGTTTACCATATCATTTTAATATAAGGTAAAATCAAAACATCAATTTATATAAATTTCTGTCGCAAATTAAAAAATTTTAAGTCAAATGAATGCATTTTAAAAGGCCTCAACGTTTAGTTAGAAACAATGTGATCTTTTGCTAATCACACTATAATTTAGAGTTTTCTACTCACTTAAAAATAATAATTTATGAAATTAAAAAAAACAAGATGATAAAAAAACATTTAAAAAAAATTTTTTTTTTTTAATATTTAAATTACGTAGGTCGAATTTAACATAATCACAATTTGCTGTTTTAATAAACTGAAAATTTCCATAAATATTTTATATAGTATATACTTATAAAAATAAATAACGTTGATCGCATACATATGTACATGGAATAATATATAATACAAATATGTATATATATGTATTATTACATTTTCATGATTTATAATTTACATAATTTTTTAATAAATATTATTTTGTCGCTGTAATGTAATATAAACTAAAGCTATGAAAAAGTGAACCGGATTAAAGCTAATTATTTAATTAAATTAATTATTTTTAATAGTTTTGAAAATATATTGAATATATTATATTTACATTGTATAAAAGTCAATGATTATTATATTATAATATATGTATGCATATTACTTAAACTAGTTAAACGTATAATTTCAACTTTTTTTACTTTACATTAATTAAAACCTCTTAACCCCTAAAAATTTCCATAAAAAACTATAAAAGGTATAAACTAAAATAATAAATTTTTGTACATAAATATTATTTAAAAAAAAAATTTTATTTTAAGCAATTAATTTGTGTTAGAGTTTTAATTAAAAAAAAAAATTTAAATATCATCTAGCAACAAAGTTGATGTCAACATTGCTTGATTAAATTTTTTTTTTTATATTAAAACAGTTCACATTTATTAAGTAGTCTATTTGTTATTTGTTGCAGATAGGTAGGCATTTTAATTTTTAAAAAGTTCAAACAAGAAAAAACATTAATTTATTAATACAGAGTGTAAAATATTTGGTCAACATTTGATTATTAACCAACATGATCATATTATTGATCTAAAATCATTTGATTTATTTGTTGTATAACTTATATTTTCTTTTATGCATGACCCTGAAATCAGAAGTTGTGTATATCAAATTTTAAGAAAAGTAATTAACCGGATGATATGTTTATAAAACGTTCATGCGGAGTTGACACAGTCCATTCTACACTCTTCCTCGTTTTTAATTTAAAATATATTCAAAAAAGGCTTCTATGTTTTGTTATAAAATCTTTTCATAATATAGTTTAAATTTTTAATTTTATGTATAAACTCTTAGGTATACCTTCGGTTTTTGTCCGGAAAAATTTGAAACGCTAAAGCTTTTCTTTTAACAGATAACTATTTGAGTTAAATATAAGAGCTGTTAAGATATAAATATTTGAGAGATTAACATTTGTTTGATAGTATTTTGTGTTTGTAAAAACACATGTTGTAAAATAATAATCACAAAATTACTAAAAATTATTTTGATTGCTTTGTTAGTTGATTTCATTCGCGCATATAAATAATTAATTCTAATACTTTAAATAAGTACTAAAAATTTTTTTTTCGAAAGAATTTATACTAAAATACAAAAATAAAATTTTTAAAGTGTAATGCACTAATAGAAAAATAATAAAAAAAAAATTAATTTTATTAAGAGAATGCATTTTAAAAAAATACATACGCCTGTACATGCATGAATATGTAATTATTTATTTATAAAATTAAATTTATAAATTTTTACTTTTAGCTGCAATTTTAGATTTATTATCTTAAGATCTTATAACGTGATTACGAGGGTTTGGTATTTAGAAGAATTGAAATATAACATTTTTATAAACGGTAATTTAAAACACTTGGCATTCGTCAATGAATATAATTAGGAAAATTTTATCATTACAGAATAAATAGGTTATCTTTTTGATAAACTTATTCTGTAGAAGGAATATCAAATATATTTTTTTGTAGGCTCCTTTATAAAATACAAAAGTAAGCTTTTGATCTTGATTTATGAATAATAGAAATTATCTATAACTGTAACACCACTGTTAAATATTAATACGCCACTGTAAAATTATTGTACTTCAATTTTAAATTATTTTAAAATTATTTATAATTAAAAATCAGTTTTGAAATAATAATGTATATAATTTTATTAAATTTTAATAAACTAAATCGATTTACAAACTGGTTTTAGAAATTTTCTAATCCAATTTTAGTTTATAAGAGCTATTAACCATTAGAACAATTTTGCAAGATCAAAAAAAAATTATTAAATCGATTATTTAAAGATCGTGATTAGGTTATATTGTTAAGTTATATAATAATAATCAGTCCGTAATAACATTGACAAGCCATAAACTATTACGCAAATATATGGTTTGTTTTTTATTTAAGATATTTAAGAAAAGTTTAAAAATTAAGGTGTTGCATTTATTTATTATTTTTATTATTTTATTATTTTTTAAGTTATAATTTAATGGTTAACATAGTTTTTTAGATTATTACTATATTTGTAAATATGTTTAAAATACAGAATCAGAGAAATAACAAATTGATGATTTGTAAATGTTAAATTTATATCTTTTTATTATTTGTAATCCGGTTTAATAATCACTCAAAATGTGGGAACCAGAAATTAATGTTTGCAGATCGAATTTTTTAGAGAACTATTTTCTATGTGTGAGGTATCCACAAATGTTTTGCAAGAATTGAAGAGCGTAACACGACCAATTCAAGAATGAAGTCAGCCAATCATTAAACTTTCCTTTGACTAATTTAAATATTTGCATTCACGGTAATAATTAAAAATTTACTTATTATAAACATAATAATTTGTAAAACTCTTAAGATAGATCCAAAAAAAAAAACCTTTGTAAAATTAATGTTTGTTGTGTCATGTGTGTGTATTATTTGTGTTAAAAATGACAAAATATTTTTTTCAAAGTGACAAATAAAATATCTAAATAGCAGAAAATTGTTGACATTTTAATATTATTGTACTTTGATCTTTCCATACATATATATATATATATCTATATATATATTATATAAGTATATAATTTATGTTTTATAACTTTTATTTCTTCGTATAGTTATCTATTTTCTACAATTTAATGCTGAATGATTAATCTGGTGATTGACTGTTTTCTATAAATATATAACTACTGCAACACACCTCTTAAATTTAACACTAATTTTTTAATAACTAAATATTAACGGTCTGTGACTGACATATATATATCAGTACCAGGCTAAAATTAACAATAAACGAACAAGAGTGTGGTATAGTAGATCCTGTCAACTCTAGGATACCCGTATGACCGTAATAGTAGACATTATATTATTCGGTTAATTACTTTTGGCAAAATTTTAAATACACAACTCATTAAACTTTTTGTTATGAACAAAAACAAAAATAAGTTTAAACCTGTTCGAACCTTTTCCGACTATATTTTATTCAAACTTTTGCAATTAAAGTTAACTTTTATTTAAAAAATTTTAAATATTGTTAGGTATAGAGTCGTTAATCAATGCTCATATAAAAAAATAAGTTGTTTGACAAGTACTCGACGCATTACCCCGACTAAATTTTGTACAAGCTTTGGTCATAAAATTATACTATTTTTGACAGAATATCAGACATCCTGATTTATTAGGTACTTATTGAGTAATGGTCATATTAAAAAAAAAGAAGTTGTTTGGCAACTACTCGAACCCACTGCACCACATAAAACTATAAATATACGGGTATAAAAATTACAAATAAAATTAATAAAAAGTTTAGTAATTTAATATGTAATTACCAATATGTAATTTAACAAGAATTAAACGTCCAATTAATTGAAGTATTAATATTATTTTCAAATATTTTTGTCTCAATTTTTATTTGTTTATACAAACTATCAACGTTAATTTATTTTAAGCATAAAGATTTCAATTTAACTTATAAATTTGTAGAAACGGGGTTTCGCGTAAAAGAGATTTACGATATTTGAAAATTCTATAAAAATTGGCACAGTTTAATTTAAGCTCGTTTTTAATAATATTAGATAAATTCTCAAATTTAAGTCTGTAAGCTTTTTTAATTATACCTTATATTAAAAAAAATTTTATAAGAACTCATTAAGATTGATTCTTAGTAATGGAATTGTACACTTTCAAAAGACAGACTTACCTATTATCACCCTAATAATTATACAATTTGTAAATTAACGAAGCTTACAGACACGAAGCTTATACGTTTAGTTCTTAAATTGACTGAATTAATAGATAAATAAGTATTGTTTTAATGTTTTTTTATAAGTAATTAATGAGGAAATTCAATTGAATGTTAAAATTATTTACAATACAATAAGTTTCTTGAATTTTTTAATTTATTAACTATACTAGTATTTTTTATTTTTTAAGATTCTATTTCCACTTTAGAAACACACATATGTTTAATATATTTTTTTTAAATCATAATTATTTATTACAACTTATTATTTTTTATTAAATTAAATTTATAAAAACTAAATGAACGAGTTTTTTTATTAATTTAAATGAGAAAAGCAAAATAATAATAATAAAATAAATCTTTTACTCATTTTCAGTTCAATAATTACACTTCTAGTTTTGCTTTTAAAGATTTTTATAACATAGTTTAAACATACTTATTACGGGATTTTGACAAAAAGATCTAGACATAATAAATGTAAGTTGCAGTACTGTGGGTACTTAATTTTTTTTTAATTTAATTTTCTCTAGGAAAACCAAAATTTCAGAACTGATACTAATGTTTGTTAACATTAGTAGATATTAATGTTTCGTCTGAAACCTTCTTTTGTTTAAATTGGTAGATAAATTGATTAGCTAGAGTGACTAAACTCGTACTTTAAGTTTAAGCATCTTTAACGATCGTGTTTGACAGGCCAATGGGAAAATTATCATTAGAATGCTTTTGTAGTAGTAAATTTGAATCTTATAAAACTTATCTTTTCGTGAATTAAATACGTCTATAGGAGTTCTTTAATTTTTCTTTTTTCTGAAACTGTTTAAACTTACCTTACACCATATACATTACATATATAGGAAGATTTATAATTTTACTAGCTAAATTAAAAGTTATTAATGGTTTTATGCGAAACCCTTAAACTTTAACATTTAAGGCAAAGAAAGACACTTAAATTTAAGGCATATTAAATTGAATGATCAAGCGGGTAAAAAAAAATGTACAAAATGTATTAAAAATCCTACAAACTTTAATATGTCGTTCATCAACTAAAGACTTAAAATTCATATACATATAAGTATTTCTTAAAATTTTTACATACAAATAAATATCAAAAAAAAACTGTAGCAAATAAAAATTAAATGTTATTATTGTTATTTAAGTTGTGCTTGTTTATCATTATCGCTTGAATATCGTTCGTCATAATATCGTTTCGCTGGTTATTTTTAGGTTTGCAATTCACATTATTCGTTACAGTTCTATACTGAGAGTATAAAAATTGTGTATAACAATAATTTTTAATGTAATTTTCATAAATAATTACTTTTTTTAAATTTTTTGTTTTTTGCTCATTGCTATAATTACTTTTAATTATCTTATAAGAATATTTTAATTGATTATGATTAAAAAATTATCGTTACGAAAAAAAAGATAATAAAAAACTGAAATGGAAAATTAAAATCATTTATTTAAGTCTAAAAAATTGGACATTAGATAAAGCTACCAGCTATATAGAAATAATAAAGGACACACTAGATTTTTTTTAATTAAAAGTAAAAAGAAACTATTAAAAGAAGTAGTTCAGATTGACTTTTTAACCCAAAAATTATAAATAATTAATAATAATTTTTGTTAAATGGATTTTTTATTTAACAATTGACAAAAATAAAATAATCATCGATTGTTTTTACGACCTCATTTACGTTATTTACATTATATTATATATGCAATAATGAATCAGTACCTAGCAGAATATCTCAAACGAGAAACACAAGGAGCCGAATTTCTGAGAACACTCCAGCACGAAGTAAAATTTTGGATCCACTTTAAAGGCTAAAAAGCAACAAAGCTCCTGGTATACATGGAATACAAACAGAACTTCTCCAAGCAAACACAGGATATGTAGCGGAAGTTCTACAGCCTATATTGGAAGAAATGTGGAACAATAAAGTCATCCCAGAAAGCTGGAAAACTGGAATCAATATAAAGCTTCCGAAAAAGGGAAATCTACAAGAATGCAGAAACTGTCGAGGAATTACAGTTCTCAATGCACTAAACAAATTACTCGCGCTCATAATACATTCCAGAATCGAAAAATGAATAGAAGACAACCTTCGTGAACAACAAGAAAGCTTTAGAAAGCAGCGCAGCTGTACTGATCATTCAAATACTCTGCGCCTGATAATCGAGCAGTCAGCAGAATGTAAATCACTGCTTTACATAGCATTCGTGGACTATGAGAGAGCGTTCGATAAAATTAAACATAAGGCAATTTGGAACGCTCTTAGAAGAAGGAGTATACCAACAAAAATTAACAACCTGATTAAAAACATGTATACCAACGCCGAGTCCAGAGTTCTCCACAATGCAAACCTTAGCGAACCGATAAGCCTAAAGGCTGGAATTAAACAAGGTTGTCCGCTGTTCCCAATCCTGTTCAATATCGTTCTCGACGACGTCTTGGAAAAAACACTGACACAGCAAACAGGAATAAACCGGACCCTCACATCTCGCCTAGAAGATTCGAAATAAAAGATGGCCCAGGAGAATTTCAAATGAGGAATTACTCAAAATTACGGGGCAGGAAACTTTTATCTGCCAAATAAAGAGAATAAAATGAAGATGGACTGGATATACTTCGGAAAACCCAAAAAACAGGCATTAGACTGGAATCCACAGAGAAAAAGGAGTGTGGGTAAACCCAAGATAACTTGGAGAAGATCAGTCGCTAAGGAAATTGAGAATAGCGGCAGAACGTGGGCAGAAGTGAAAATAAATTCTACACTTTTCTAAGTTTAGTTAATAAATTTAAAATTTGAAATGGAATTATTCTTTACCTTCCTTAATTTTACTTGCTGCGTTAATAACACTAAATTTGATTCAACCCTAATTTTAAAAAATCTCCTTCTAAAGCTACATTACAAATTTAAACAATTTTTCCAATTTTCTTAAAAAGTTTTAACATTTATTGAAAATTTTTCTGAAGTTATGGTAACTCTAAAAACAATTTCAAAGATTTAATACGTATAATATTCATGATTTTTAACGATTTTAAAGTTAGGTTTTTAAAAGATATTTCTGGTTACCCAGTTAAAAAAATTACTACCAAAAACAAAGAAAGAGACAGAGAATAATATCTGATATTATAAATAAGTATATAGTTATGTATACATTACATAAATTTATATATGTATAAATGAATAGTATTCCATATATGTAATTATAATTAAGAAAAAAAAAATTAAATAATTTAATACAATTATTCAATGTAGTTAATAAGTACTGAGTTTTGTTGTTTTTTTTTATTTAATTATAGTTATTTTAGTAAGTTTTTTTTTTAATAATATTATATTAATAATAATATTTGTAAACGGAAATTACCTAAATCAATGTACCACATATATTGTCAACATACCGCAAAATATTAATGACATACATTTACATTTCTTTCTTAAGAGTAACCAAAATAAAAAATGTTGTGAAAAAGTATTTAATTATTTTTAATTTGATAAAATATTAAGCTTTAAAAGGAATATTTTTGTTTTAAAACTTTTTATGGTCTCGAGTTTATTTTTTATTATTAAAATTTTTAAATTGTGGAATTTAAGAAAAATTCTTACTTTTCAAAGCTAAAGGAATGTTGAAGAATATTTCAGGAAATTTTTTTTTATTGAAGAAAATTGTTCTCAATAAAAAACAAGATCTCATGCAAGTGGTGAGAAATTTTAATGTTAGAATCATAATAATTTTTTTATCCACATCGAGTTTATGGCCTAAAAAAGTAAAGAATTTTAGAAGCATATTTTAAAATTTTAAATTTACGTACATATTATTTAGTATAGTTTAAAAAATTATTATTTCGACTAAAGCTGGAAAAACATAATGAAATATTTTTTTGTGTATAAGTTTTGTGTTTCCGTATTTGAGGCAGTTTTAAGTACAAATCAAAATTGGTTTTATTTGATTTTTAAGCATTTAATAAAAACGAGAAAAAATTACACCCACAAAGCTACTAATTTTGAAAAAATTTCAGAGACCTAGCATTATTAAACATAGAGTTATGGCAATATAAAATAAGTGATGAAAAAAACCAAGGGTTTTTAAAAAGGCACATTTTCAAAATAATATAGTGTTTCATACTAAGTATTTTATCGGAATATAATGTTGAAGCTTCAATATTAACGTTTAATTTAGGAAATATATACGTTAGTGACTAAGTTACTGCTGACTTATAAAAACAGTAAATTTTTAATTTTTAAGCCCTATTAGCCCCTCTATGGGGAAGGTCACCAAATTTCTCAAGGATATAATTCTCACTACTCCCCTTCCCCCACACTTTTTTAAGGTTCTAGGAATTAAATTGTGAATTCCACCAAAATTTGGAATTTTACTTAGAATTTTACTATTTAAGCAAAAATGGTTAAAACTGAGAGACACTTTCTTCGATTTAAAAAACCCCTTTTAAATTTAAAAAAATCTTTTAATATATATTAAAATATAATGTTGGACCTTTAATTTTTATATTAAAGAAAAAAAAATTGGACAGGTATTCAAGTTACAGGTGTTTGAAAATAGCAAAATTTTAATTTTCGAGCCCTTATAGCTCCTGAACATGGGCCTTGACGAAAAAATTTTGTTAACCGACTCCTACTAATTTCTGAGGATCTAACTCCTCCCAAGACCCTAGCTTGAACCGTTTAGAAGATATGCAGGGCCAAAAATTTTGCAAATTTGAATTTTGCATAATGGTAAATTTTGGTACCGTATGACAACCCTATACATTTTAGCGACATATTTCTGTAAAGTTTATAAAACCAGCTCTCTTCTACCGTTTTTCGATTGAAAATAAACCTAACAGAACTCTTTTTATATAAATTTAAATATAGGCCTTTTTTGGAATTTGCAGGGGCTGTAGCTCCGTCACCCTTCAAAATTAAGAAAACCCTTTGACACATGTTGAAATATCATTACAGTGCTTTGAATTTTGTATATCACTAAAAAAATTTGGACAGGTATTCAAGCTACAGGTGTTTAAAAATAGCAAAATTTCAATTTTCGAGCCCTTATAGCTCCCAAATAGGGCGCTCGAAAAAAAAATTTTTTTAACCGAATCCTACTAATTTCTGAGTATCTAACTTCTCTTAAAATTTCAAGACCCTAGCTAGAACCGTTCAGAAGGTATGTCTGGCCAAAAATTTTGCAAAAATTTAGTTTTGCGTAATGTTATATTTTAGTACCGTATGGCAACTCTAAACATTTGCCTTTTAAAAATTTATAAAGTTTATAAAAGCAGCTATCGTTTGCCGTTCAGATTGAAAATACATTCAGCAGAACTCTTGTTATAAAAATTTAAATATAGGACTTTTTACAACTTTGGAGGGCCGTAGCCCCGTAACAGGTGGGGCTACAGAAAAAAAATTCTTCTACGAAATTATTTTTTTGCAATACCTACTAATGGTTAAAATTTCTTTAATTTTTTTTTCAAACGGTGTAAAACTTTTGTAAACATACGGACGGACGGACGGACAGAGTGAAGCTATATAGGCACATTTTTACAAAATTTTTTGAAAATGTGCTAAATATTAGTGTTTTAAGGCAAATACTCGAACTCGTGGGGGAAATTGGTTCAGTTCCAATAGAAAAATGGCTCTTGTATAAAAATAAGTTCGTGAATATTGCAGCTCTTTAAGTTTTTGAGTAATCCTACGAACAAACGAATAGAAAACGGACGGATAGACATAGTTATTTTGTAATATTAATTGATTTTAGTTTAGTATATCCTTTAAACTATCTTCATTCATGCGGCTATAATATGTATGATGAGCAGAAATTGAGCTAATTGATTGAAATATGTTACCAATCTTAGTTTTTTCTTACAATTTTTTAATTTATCTGCATTGGTTTATTGTATTGTAACCTATTTATATTTAGTTTCACTAATAATTATAGAATTGATCAGTATCGATATTTTATTTATATTCCCTAACATAAAATAGTATTTTGATTTTCAGGTTTTGGATTGATTCCATTATGTCTTTTAATTGTTTCGTTATAATGAATATAATTAATATCAAACTTTTTTTAATTATAATGTATGGGGTGAATTATAAAAATGCAATTCAATTAAATCAAATTAACATTCAACTACAAAGAATTATATTGTACGCGTACTTAATATAATTGACTTTTAATTTTGACCTATTTTAATATAATAATTTTGTATTTTATTTTTTCCTATATGATGTAATTGTATTACATTTTATTTTAACTTATTGAATAAATATATAAATTTTCATCAATGTATTTTGCCAAAGCTAATTAATTAATACTTATATACATATTTTCTTAACAAATTTCTAATTACAAATTATAATTTTTTTGATTAATATACATTGTTGCTATAAATCAAAGTGGTTAATTAATTAAATATTATGAACTTTATATTAAAAACTTATATCATGTTGTTTATAAAAAAAAATTAAAAAAATTAAAATGTTTACCGATAAACAAAGTATGTTTGTATAATTATTAATATAGACAGTTTATAATTAAAAACTGATTATTGGCATTTTATTTATTAATAATTGCATTTTTAATGACTAAAAATAATTAAAAATTAATAAAACAAGTTTAATTAAATTTTTATTAAGTTTAAAAAGTATCACGATGTAATAGTTTAGTTGCATTTTTTTTATAAAAATTTCAAAAAGTAAATGGTAAACAATGTTGCTGAAATAGTGAAAATGGAACAATAATTATGTGACCAATTAATGAGCTGGATAAAAGAATTTTCTTAATTATTGATTTGATTTTGATATTTTATTATTACATACAATTATGTTCATGTAATAATAAAAAAAACCTTACTTAGTTTACAGTGGTGCCAACCATTGTTTTAAGCCTACGTTAAGTGGGCTAGATTAAATTATTTAAAATAAAAAAAAATACTAAGTATATCAAAATTTTTAAATTATTCAAATTTTCCAAATTATTTTAAATTTATAATTAAAATCTCGAAAACAAGTAAAATTTTCGAATTTACCTACCTAATTTCAAAACAGATTATAAATATGTTTTCAATTTAAGTTCCTTGTATTCTTTTGCCAAACTTATGCTTAAATATAAAAAATGGAAATAGATTTTTACCATTTTTGTTTGTTTTACATTTAAATTTAAAAAAAAAATTTATTTTTCTATACCTTATATCACCTTATGAATTTGTATGGATTTGTAAAGATAAACCATTTGATTTAAATTCATTTGCATTGATTTATTGTACCCACTAATTTTAATTTAAATCTTTTCCTTTTTCAAATGTATTAAGATATCTATATAATATCTAATAATCTACCTTTTGAAATCTAATATTTTACCTTTTGAAAAAAATTGCGTCAAAATTTTATTCAATTAAAATTGTTTTCTTTGTAGTATTAAAAGTTTTTTTTTCACTTACGGTTCCAGGAAATTATGAAGACGCCCATTTTTAAAATAAGTAAAGAATTATTTTATAAGTTATACAGTAAGACAATTTAATTGAAGTCGTATTTAAATAAGAGACAATTTAAAACAAGAAATTAATTAAAAGCTATATGATATTAATTATGTAGTGCAGGAGATGGTCAGGGTCACGCTCTACTTAAAAGTACTTTGCGCATTTCATCTGTGTTAATAAAAAAAATTTTTTGTTTTCGTTTTCGCATGTTCTTTTACCACACCCAAAATTGGAATGTTGTATAAAGTTTTTGCAATAATTATTAAAAAAAAAGTTGTAATTAATTAACTTCAACGTTTCATTCAACATTGTGTTACGTATTTTAATATAACCCTTTGAAATTATTATTTTCAAATCTTAAAAATAATTAAATATTTCTTTGACTATTCAAAGTTATTAAAATTATTAATGGTATTTTAACATGCGTTTAAATCTTTTCCTATATATTTGCATGTGTTATAGTATATTGTTATATATTAACATCGTATATAAATATCTTAAGATACATTGTGGTATATTTGAAAAGATAAATTAAAAACAATTGCAGCTAATAACGATATAACAATAATATATAATTAACTTTATTAATAAAAAAAATCATAATATATGTAAGCAAATTTGAGGCATGTGCAAAAGTAAATATTATTTATTTTATTATGCATAATTTGTATTTAGGTTTATTAAGCTAATTTACTATATTATGTATAATTTTGGTTTTATTAAATGGCATTAAGTTGATATGATTCAAAAAAAAATTTAACAATTTTAATTAAACTAAAATCTTAACATTGTAATTAAAATAAGGAATGAAAAAATTTGCGTTTTCTTTAAATACTAAATTTTCTTCATATCATATTTTCATTCTTTTTTTTATCAGTGTCTATAATGTTATTAAATTTAGTAATTCAAAAAAGTAAGTATAGAACTTACACAAAAAATTATATCTTAGAAAAATCAAATATATATTTATACTTGTTATAAATAATTACACTTCATATTTTTTACACACAAAAGCATTAAGCAATAAAAAAAAAACTAAAATTAAACTAACTGGTTTGCTATATATTCCTTAAGTATATGTAATAATAGTCAGGATCATTAATTTATTCATTAATTTTATTCATTAAAGATACTATTAAAATTTTAAATCTAAATTATCTGTATACAATATAATTACCTATATGTAATATCTTAAGATACATTAATGTATATTATACCATTGAATTTATTTAAATGCATTCACTTAACTACAAATACAAAGATAAATATAGTCATTGAATGCATCTAAGGATAAAATAAATGTTCGTTTTTTTTAGTATATAGTTAAGCTTAGAAAATAGAATTTTGTTTTAAATAACAAAATGAATAAAAGTTAAATCAATCTGTTAATAAAAATTATTAAAAAAAAAAATTCACAAAAAAAACAAGTAAAAGATCTTCGCCTGATAAAATACTATTTCACAGATATTTTTCTAAGACTGTATAATTTTCTAGCCTAGATAAAAATAAAAAAAAGATTTAAGTTCCAACTTTTTCTAAACTCATATTTAAACTCATCATTTTGATATAGCCCGGTTGGATATCATAAAATATTTTGCTTGAAATAAATTACAGTTCTTATCAATAATATCAGAACATACTGTATACTTGAACATATTATGTAAATTCTTTATTTTGAAATTGTAGCTAATTATTATTTTAAAATTTGATGACAGTGTTTAGTTTTTTTGAAATTTTGGCAATTCTAAGGGTAAGGGTTTCTTTTTCATTTTTGCAATTATGTTTGAAACAGATTCAATAGCATACTCATTTTTAACCATTTTTTTTAATTATCTTAGAAATTAATTCGTTCGTCTGACAAACAATTAAATTTTTCATAAATTAGACCTTGTTCATGTATTTATTTTATTCACTGTATTTGCATCAGCAACAAATAGTTTATAATAAATGTATTATAAAACAGAAATAAATGTAAAATTACCATGCATAAAGAAGTATTGTATATATTTGTATATAAAATAAAAGAAGTGAAAAAAACGAAGAAAAGAGTAACGTTATCATTTTGTATAAAAATGATTAAATTCAGCAACTTTGTTTATAATTGAATATAGTCAAAGAAGTTCTGCGTAAAATTTTCATTTTTGTGGCCTTTCTTTAGTTTTATAATTATATTTATATATATATATATATATATATATATATATTTATATATATTATATATATATATATATATATATATATATATATATATTTATGTATTTAGATACAATAGGAGTTAAAATAAACTAAATCAGGTATTTATAAATTAAGTTAAATAATGCTATACCTTTTTAAATTATATTTATATATAAATAATACAATGTCATCAATTTTATGAATATTATATATATATTAATGAATATATAAATATACGATACGAAGTCATCAATCCCGAATTATACTGAGTTAATATTCATATATATATATATTATATAAAACTCTGTGCATATAAAAATATAAAACATCACGATTTTACTTTAATCCAAAGTAGTATACAACATAATGAAAAAAAAAGTATCTTTACATTTATTTCTTTGCAATCCTATGCCAAAAACCAAATAAAAAAAATACAAATGTTTTACTCTGTTTCTAAATTATTATTTTAAATTTTATAATTTTAGAATTATTTTCGAATTACTTATTATACCTAGTTTATGATTTGATTACCTACACCATCAATATAATTTGTAATTTTCATTTTAAATGGCAATTATATAATGTTATCTCTTTTACTCATATTTAAAATCAACTTGAATTATTTGTGAATTTTAGATTGTTATTTGTGTTTTGCATCATTTTTTATGATCATTTTTATAAAAATAAATTCAAAAAAGGAAGGAATAAAAAGAAATAACCACCTTAAATAACTAAAAAATTTTAAACACAAATCTTAATAAAATTGGTACAAAAATAATTTGTAATGATGTATGTGAGTAACAATTTTTATAGTTAATGAAGACGAAAGTTATAACTTTGTTGTTTAATTTTTAATATTAAGCTTTGTAATGGTGCTGTTTCAACTTTTAGAATATCTTTTAAAGTATATTGTTTTCTAAAATTAGGGTAAAAAGTCATTTGTCAAAATTTTTATTTAAACATAACTATATATAATGAATTCGGAAAGTAAATAGATTTTTTTACCTTTTTGTTTAAATATATTAAAATTTTTTTTTCCGTATAAAAAAATGATAGCTGAGTCTAAAGTATTTAAGATGGATTTTTCCGAACATCTGAAGTTTATATACATTCTATAGTACTTAAACGTCTTCGCAAATATATAGATTTACGTTTTGTACGTTTTCATGTTGTCCTTCTTTACAAATTTTTAATAACGACAATTTACCTTACTAAATTAATGTATAATGTATATATATCTATTACAGATCTGCACCAATATATTCCTTTATAAAAATTATCCAATGTATTCAAATACTGTATTCTAATTCTACAGATTCGTTCTAAAAACTTTAAATATGGTGTATACTCAAACTACAACTTAACTATATTTATTCTATTCGTTGTATTTCAAATAAGAATATTGAAAAGCTGAGCTTTTAAAATACACAAAGTATACCGAGTACACTAAATACAATTAAAAAAAAAAAGGGAACACAAAAAGAAGATGCGAAAACATACAAAGCCTTAAAAAGCTACATATTACTTATTAATGTAGTACATACTGGATATACATACTACATATTACAATAAAATACTATAAATACTTTATTTTCGTGTACACAAAATTAAACAAATACGTATTCATTCTATTCTACAATAATTTCGTATCTTATTTACTCTATTCTATAATAATTTTGTAATGATGCATATGGTTTGAAAGTTTTCAAAACAGAATATAAAAAGTTTTACTTCTTATAACGCTTTTGAATACATTTGTGCAGATGTCTAATATCTATTATTTAAAAAATGACATACCCTATAATTGTCTGGGATGCTTTGCCTGTGATTATAATTAACGAATTTCTATAAGATATTAAGCTAATTTCGCAAGATTGTATTTAATTGCAAAAATAAGAAAGACTTATAAAAAAAAGTTTTTTAATTAAATTTTCGATCACTTTATATTTTAGAGGTAAAATTTATATTAACACCACTGCGGTGATCATTGCCAAAGGTACGCAAAAAAATAAAATACATGCATTAAGAGAGTAAATTTGAATATATATGTTAATTAAATTCGTTAAAAAACACAAACTATACAGGAATTAAAAAAACCAAAGGTTGTAAAGAAACCTTTATTTTAACCCTTAACACTTTTAAGAAAAACTGTTAAAATATAATGTTGGAGCTTTATTTCTAACATTATAGTTCCTCTAACTTAAACAGTTTGAAAAATATAAAAGACCAAATATTTTGAAATTATTGTGTTACACATAATCGTAAATTACCATCTGGCAACCCCGTACTTTTGTGTTACATATTTTTATAAAACTTATAAAAACAGCTATCGTTTGGCGTTTCATATTGAAAATAAACCTAATAGCACTCTTGTTATAACAAGTCAAATGCAGGAATTTTCCGAACTTTTGTTACTTTAAATTATGGATAGGGATAGTCCATTATGGATAGGGCACATCTCTGATATATTTTAAAAATACACCTGATTTTATAAATGAGTGTTTAGGAGAGTTCATGATGATTAAAACTTTTTTAACAATAAAATAAAAATTTCTTGACTTTAAAACAAAAATTTTTGACATTAAAATAAAAAGAAAAGTTTTAAATAATTCTTTGCTTCTTTGTAAAGGGTTTATGATTTTAATATTTTAGGCGAATTATTTGATTACAATATTCGTAAAACCTATGATAATACATAAATATTTTTTAATTTCAATCATTTAGAACTTTTATAATAGAGACCGTTAATTTATGTGCATAGTAAACGCATGTAGTAAATTTAAAATTTACGTAACTTCTTAATTATATAATTAAGTAAGAAATTAACTTTTGTTTTGTTATTTGTAAAGCTTAGCATTCTGGTTAAAATAGGCGAACTAAAATTATTAAAATTTGAGTAGGGATATTTTCTTAATATTAATAACATCTTAATTATTTTAAAATGAACGAAATCTTGATCAAGTGAATTAATTTTGGTTAACTGCAATATTTATACTACTATTAAATTAGACTTACTATTCAGCAAGATCCTACTATTAGTTCCATTCTATTGTTTTCAAAATATGATATTGTAATTACAAGATTAATATTGTACTTTTCGAATAATATAGTTAATTTTTTTAAGTGCGTCAGCTGAGTAAATCTAAATTGACCTTTTTTTAAAATTTCATTATATATAAAGCTAAATTTTATTATATATTAGTTGCATTAGCCTTACAAACCGAATTTTATATACAATTTTCGTTTTAATCTAAGCTTATGAAACTAACAAACAAATTGCTGCTGATCGTCAACTTCAACAAAACAAACGTAAAAATAACAAATAAGATATATAAAAAATCCAGGTTGCATTCAAAATGGCATATTATTATTTTTTTTAAACGAACAAAACAAATTTATTACCATAAAATTTAAACTTCATAAAAGAAAATTATAAATTATTATTACATATATATAATTATTTATTATTATAATGAAAAATGATTTTAGAAATAAAAAAAATATAAATTCATCCTATAAACACCATATTATCTTTTAACATTCATACATTCATAAATATATATGATTGAAAATTATAATAAATGTGTAGATTAAAATCAGAATAATTCGTTTAAAAATTATTCACATATTTTTTTATACTCCTATAGATGTTTTGATGTATGTTAACCTATACCTAAACATAGGAATATAATGTATGCCATAAACTCCCATCGTTTTGTTAAGCATCATTAATTTAAAAAAAAAGAAAGAAAAACAAACTTGATCTATAATTAAAAATTTTACTTATTCGTAACTAATTATCATTTTGCCCAATTCCTTTTAGCGATGCATTAATTTTTCACGAAAAGGAGTACAAGAGACAAAAAAACAACAGAGGGAAAAAAAATAAAGTTAGAGTTATTAATAAAATAGTAGGGCTCGAGAATGTATAAAATAGAATGCAATATATATTGTTACTGTTTGGATTGACGATAAATTAATTCTGAAAAATATGACAATTTTGATTTTGTAACTACCTTTTTGCTTTCTAAAATAGAATAATTTTTCAAAATGTAATTTTTCTGATATTTTAGGGAACTTCTGGCTAACCTTTTGTAATTATAATAACCTGGTGTCATTTGGCTTATTTTTTGAATTATAAGTCTGGATCTTTTGTCATTCCAACTTTCAAAACTTTTTCTTATTTAGTAATAAATTTCGGTTTTTTATTCGTTTAGCTTTTATATTTAATTTATATTTAAGATATTACAAATGTATATTTTCTTTCAGTATACATTTAAGTTTTAAATAAAATTATTTCATTAAAAATAAAAAAAAATTCATTGCATTTTAATATTCGCATAAATATAATTTATAAATATATTCATATGTATGCGTATAATATATAATATAGATATTGATATGTAAACGCTAGTTTATCGTAAACGCGAATTAATGTAAAATGCGAAAACATTCCAAGTAAATTAATTGCGATCATTTTTTTTTAATTTGCTTTTATTTTATTTTTTTATGAGATTATAAACCTACACTTAATTTCACATCTTGTAATTATCTTTTAAAAACATAAAATAATAAATTCTTAACATTGTGTCGGATATGTGGCTGCTACGTATGCATCCATATATAAAATATTAATTACAGGTGTATAATAATTTGTTTTATATTTATATGTTAAAATAACGTAAATTTTTTTATTGTATTAAATTTTATTGCAATACAATACAAGTTGTATTGTATACAAGTTTGGTATAAAATGAAAAGTGTTAAAATGTATTTGTAAAAGAATATATAAAATTTATTTGTTTATTGCATTTTTCGAAATATTTTATTAAATTGTTTTTTATATATTAATAATAAATTAAAATTTTTTTTTTATAATATGAATTAATAACTCCAAATTCTTATCGGCTTTTAGTTAAAAATGCAAATATTTTTCAAATTGCAAATTTTTGGTTCCGCAGGATTTTTTAAAAACTCCTTTGCAATAAATTTACTAGATATAGGTATAGAACTTTTTTATAACATTGTGATCAAAAAAATAAAATATAAATATTTTATTTTAAATATTTCATAAAAATTAATATCTTAAAATTATTTTAAACTATTTTTTAATATAAATTAAATTAGTACAAATAATTTGAATAATCAAGATAGAAAGTAATTTACTCTAAAAGTATGGAACATTCGGGTGGTTGGCATTAACTTTGCGAGCTCTTATTTTATTTGTTTGTTTTGCATTTACTTTTCTGCTATTTATTTTTACCGTTTTTGTTTACTTTAAAAACAAAAGGTGCAACAATGCACTCAATATATTTATTTACTTCAACCTAAAAATTTTATAACAGTGTAATGTGTATCATATTGTATCGAACTTATTATCATAAATTATTGTGAATAATTGATTCGCAATAATATTTCTTTGTTTATACACAATTCATTTTATTTTAATGACTATGGTTTCATGTTCTTGGACGTTCTCTAAGACATGGCTTTATATTCATAAAAAAAATTATTTCATTAAATAGTGTGTTAATTTGATTGAAACAAACACCAACATATTTTATTTGCTTGTCTGTATGTTGGTTGCTAAAATTTTCTTCATTTTATTACAGAAATGTAAAATAAAATTTGTTGAACTCTTGACGAAAATTCTGAATCAAAATTGTATAATAAAGTTGTAAAAGAAAGTCTTAAAATTATAAATAATTGTTTTCTGACAAATAATAATGCATTTAGTATATAATAACTTATTATGCAGGAAGATATTAGTATTTTAAAGATAAATTAAAATATTAAAATTTGCTATCATATGACCGACAACAAATTTTACTTTTACTACAATTTAATAAATTCGAAAATTAAATTAACGGTAAACTGGTGGTATATTGTACCAATAATGTTTTGTTTTTGTGATGTAAAAAATAACATTCCATAATCGTGTATAATTTTATAGCACTATAGATCATAAAATAAAAAAAAATGCAATAACAACAAATAAAATTAAAGGAGCGTATTAAATTGTCCTGCAAACACACGTGTGTACATGTAATTGTTATAGATTCTTTTAAATAAAACAAAAACGAAAGCATTAAAGTTCTATAAACTTTACTGAAAATAATGCTAAGTGCGGATGTATATTATAATGGTGTAATAAATCTTAAATATTTTTAAATTATTTTGTAGTACATATTCAGTTGTAAAAAATTTATTTAAAAGTAAATTCATTATGTAAAATCGACATAAAATAGCATATAGGAAGTTTTATATATTTTTTATAATTGTTGAAAAGTTCTTATAAAAAAATAGAAAAATAAAATTATTAAAAAATTATTAAAATCTAAAAAAAAAAATTTATTGGACTCTATTTTAAAAGCATATCATTCAAATATTTCGATTATTTGTTTTAATTATTTTTCTCTGTATCTAAGAATTATTTGATTAGTCACGCAAATACGGAGAACAATTCAGTTGCCCAACAAATTGCCCAATAGCGATTTTTCTGTCACATCAAAACTTTATAAATTTTTTGCAGTAACTTAACGTAATAATTGCGACAAATTCTTTTTCTAATTTTTGAAAATGTAAATATGTTGCAGTAAAATAGCTTTTATAGTTCTCCGATGTTAAAACTTATTATGTACCACAAAAAGCTTTTCGTTGGCTGTTTTTACTACAAAAGAATTTTTTTCTCGCAAAATCTTGTAAAAATCTTTATTTTCCCAGTGTACCAACTTTAATTTAATTATGTAATTTTTACTTTTAATATTTCAAAAAATATTGTTTTATTTATAAGTAATAATACATAATAAATATAATAAAAATAATATCGAAATGCCTATATTAATTTTCATTAATAATTTAATTAGTTTTAATTTTTTTAAGACAAATTTTTAATATATTTTTTGATTTTAGAGTATCAGACTATTAAATAATTGATATTTCAGACGATTGACATCATTATTGGTAAATAACTAATACACGGAGTAAAATATCCACGTATGCACATAATTTTTTTACGACTAATTATAAACATAATAATAATTATCAATTATAAGTATATGATGATGTGCATTATTAAGAATAATTATAATTATTAAAATTTGTATAATAAAAGGAAACCAGCATGTTTGCCAAAAGCTCGTGCAGTTCGTTCTAGATATCGAAAGTCTGTTAAAAATAAAATAAAAATGTAATTAATTAGTTGAGTTTTAAAATAAATCATCACTACTATAACCACGTCAATTCTTAATTAAATGTTAGTATAGTTTTACTGTTCATCTAAAAATGTTGTTTTTATACCCGTATGACTATATAGTCCAAGGGTATAATAAATTTGCCATTACGTTTGTGACGCAGAGAAGGAGGGGGGGTAGATATAGACTCAAGTGTATGGATCGGATCAGAATCGAAAAATAAATCGATTTAGCTATGTATGTCCGTCCGTCCGTCCGTCATCACGATAACTCAAAAAGTAAAGGAGCTAGGATTATGAAATTTTCACAAATTCGTTTTTATGCAAAAAACGGAATCGAGTTTTAAATTCAGCTATTTGGGTCCACGGGTTCGAGTACCTGCCATACAACTTCTAATTTTATATGAGCATTACTCTATACCTATGGAAGCTGCGTGTCTGACATTTTGCCAAAAGTAGTTTAGTATAATGGCCAAAGTTACTGAAAAATTTAGTTGGTCTACTGTAGAGGGTTCGAGTAGCTGCCATACAACTCCTTCTTTTATATGAGGATTACACTACACCAAATGAAGCTGGGTGTCTGAAATTTTGCCAAAAATAGTTTAGTGTAATGGCCAAAGTTACTGCAAAATTTGGTTGGTCTACTGGAAAGGGTTCGAGTAGCTGCCATACAACTCCTTCTTTTATATGAGCATTACTCTACACCTAATAAAGCTGAATGTTTGAAATTTTGCCAAAAGTAATTAACCGGATGATATAATGTATATGTTACGGTCATACGGGTATCCCAGAGTTGACACAGTCTACTCTACTACACTCTTCCTCGTTTATATTTTCTTTTGTTTTGAAGATATTCCTAACGGAATTATTATATTTTTTTTGAGAGACATATTATTTTAAATTTGTCATCTTTAAACTGCTAATTTTTTAAAAAGCTAATAAGAAAGAAGACGAACAATACTTTATTTCATAAAGCACTGCTATTATTTTACAGTTACCTTTTTTGTGTGTACTTGCATGTGTACAGAACAAAGAGAATAAAGTTTTATTACTTATTATACCCGTATGACTATATAGTCATATCGAGTACCTGCCATACAACTCCTTCTTTTATATGAGGATTACACTACACCAAATGAAGCTGGGTTTCTGAAATTTTGCCAAAAATAGTTTAGTGTAATGGCCAAGGTTACTGCAAAATTTGGTTGATCTACTGCAAAGGGTTCGAGTAGCTGCCATACAACTCCTTCTTTTATATGAGCATTACTCTACACCTAATAAAGCTGAATGTTTGAAATTTTGCCAAAAGTAATTAACCGGATGATATAATGTATATGTTACGGTCATACGGGTATCCCAGAGTTGACACAGTCTACTCTACTACACTCTTCCTCGTTTTTGATTAAATTTATTTTGAGGGAATTTATACCCCTCCGTTTTTAAATACTCAGAAATTAAATATTATAAGTAATTTAAAAATTAAACAAAAAAATTATCACCCTTCTTATTTTCATTATTGTTGAGAATGTTTAAAAATAATTAAAAAATACTAATATAATTATATACATAATGAGAAAACATATAATTCTATATAAATTCAATAATGTAATATTAATTTCATATACTTAAACATGAACTCATTTATAATATATTAATATGAAAGAATATATATATTATTATATCTTACAACGAAATTAATATAATAAACATTTATATATTTGAAAATTTAGAATTAATCACTTAATCAAAATATCTTCGTAAACCCCATTTAATATGGCACACAAGCAGCAGCCAGTATCTTTGTCAGTTAAGTGCAATGCTGTTGTATAGTTCTTCAAGATTATTTTGTTTATTATTTCTGAAACTCTTCACTTTTGTATATTATGAGTCATCAACCATTTTAATGAATTTTAAATAAAATAATTTGTTTTTGCGTTTATATGTTTTAATCGTATTTAATTTAATGACTATATGGCAATATTAGAATTATAATAGTAGAACAATGCATTAGTTTCAATACGTAAGTATTGATGAATTAAAATGCTATGTTCATTTGAAAAATTTTGATATTTCAAATGGTATATAATGTACTCATAATGATGTAGATTTTATAATAATAGTTTAATAAAAGTCTATATCTCTAATAGTTTAATAAGTCTAATAGTTTAATAAAAGTCTATAAGAGTCCTTATAGAGTAATCAGATGTTAATTTTATTTTATTTCTAGTATTACTGTAGATATTTCGCTTCCTATAAACTATTTATTACACTTAAGAAACTCTGTCATTGAAATCAGATATGAAGAGTTGGTAAATACCAAAAAATGTAGATTGGGATTAAAAAGGTTTCTGAGTTTTAGTTTTGTAATTCAGTTCATAAACTCAAAACAATTTCATATATTAGTTTTAAATGGTAGGAAATTATTTATAATAAAAATTAGTCGCAAGACTAGGTCATTGACTTATAAAACGGGATTATAGTTGCCTTTTTCAACTTTTAGATATCCGTGCACACTAACTATGAAGTATAAAGTAAAACGAGGAAGAGTGTGGTAGAGTAGACTGTGACAACTCTGGGATACTCGCATGACCGTAACATAATGTATATCATCCGGTTAATTACTTTTGGCAAAATTTCAAACATACAGTTTTATTAAGTTTAGTGGAATACTCATATAAAAGAAGGAGTTGTATGGCAGCTACTAGAACCCTCTGCAATAGACCAATCAAATTTTGCAGTATCTTTGGCCATTATACTAAACTATTTTTGGCAAAATTTCAGACACGCAGCTTCCATAGGTATAGAATAATGATCATATAAAATTAGGAGTTGTATGGCCGGTACTCGAACCCGTGGACCAAAATGGCTGGATTTAAATAGCGATCCCGGTTTTTGCATAAAAACTAATTTGTGAAAATTTCATAATCCTCCTTTATCGTGATGACGGACGGACGGACATACATAGCTAAATCGATTTAATTTTCGATTCTGATCCGATCCATACACTTGAGTCTATATCTATATACTATATATTATAAAACTAACCGTGTGTAATTTGCATCCTTTTTCAAATGTTACCGCTTTATAAGTAAAAGTAATACCGTTTGAAAAGCATGTATTTTATATCAAAGAACAGTTTTTGATTTTATTTTTGGTAAAATAATAGTAGAACTTAATTAAATAATTAAATAAAAATTCAATTTTTAATTTTTTGACCATTTGTTCATTAGGTGTTTACTAATCATCAAATATTAATTAATTATGCAATTTAAATTAACATATTTTATTGTTGTAATAATGAATTGAAATGACAGAATATATTAACATTTTTTTTAAAAAAGAAAAAAAGTAACAAATTAATCCTTAATTAGTATTCCAGGAGACATTTTTCGTCATTGTGTAGTAATTTTTCTTTATAATATTCATTAAAACATATTATAATACATTTAAAAACTCTTTCTATCACGAATTTGATTTCAAACACGAATCACTTTTATTGTATTGAATTGTATATATTTCAGTATGGTTGTAATTAAATCAACTTATACATATTTTATGCAATTACCCCCTTTCTTATTTAGTTTTGTTTCGCATCTTGCATTATTTATTATGCTATTGTTTTTCTTTTCAATGTGGTGTTCAAACCCTCCTTTTTTCAAGATAAAAATTTTCTCAATAAGTGTTTGTTTTTTATTGCTTTTTAAATTCTAAATCTAATCCATGAACGTTAAATTATTTTTTTCCTATTAAAAAAAAGTAACAATAAGAAAATCTAACAATAAAAATTTAATTAATCGGCAGGATTTTTTGAAATTTATAATTACAAAAAAAAAACTAATTCTAGTTAAGTTCAATCATAATTTAATTAAATAAAACAAAAAATAAATTGCTCATATTATAAATTAAAAATAGATAAAAATATATGTACAATTTTGATTTATAGCTCCAGAAAAGAAGGAATTGCAATCGAATTAGTAATACCCTATACCTAAAAATAAATTTAAATTTAATATCTATTGGTTATTTTAGACAGAAATTTAAAAGAAAATAAAAACATACAAAGCATTTTATTAAATTCCAACACATAAAAGTCAATTTCTACTGCATTGGCACAGTGACCGACAACATAATGCTTTTTTTTTTTCCATGCATTTTTTATGAGTATCATCAAAACAACACCACCGGTCATCAGTTTTCCATATTTGAATTGATTTAATATTAATCAATTAACTAAAAAGAATAAAAATCACGTTCGTTTCAGGTTTATAGTTTTTGACGAAATGCCATTTTGCCCCTCTAGTGAACCCCGTGGCGTTCGCGTTCTTTTCTACAAGCCACTCTTTGTCCCTGCCTTAGTCCTTCTCTTTACAACTTCCTACGTATTTTTTTTTGAACAAATGGAGCTGCTGTACTACCGTACATGGCGCTACCATCGGTGCTGTGCAAGTGATTAAGTAGCCTTAAGTATAAATTTCATAAAAGGATGAACGGTAATCGTTAAATCAACTTGTGGGGACATGGATCATGTCATATGCAATCCCATTTCTTATTTTCGTTTGGGGTTACAAACACCGCACCAAATGTAATTTACCCTAACCTAAATCTTTTTTAGGTATTGGGTATAAAAAATTGCAGTTGAAAAAGAAAAACTAACAAAACATATTCAACTTACAATTAAAGAAAATAGTCTGTCAGTCAGAGGAAACAGTCAAAGAGTCAACAATATTTATCCTCCATTTTTTGTTTTTGTTAATTTCAATTTTTTGTTTCATTCTTAATTTATGTTTTTATATTATTTTATTTTCAATCCTGTATTTTTAAACAATATAATAATTTTTTTTGTTCTTAATAATCGTTTTCAACAATTTGATTCTCTTTGTTTTTGTTATTTGTATTGTTATGTGTACAGTCTACTGCCACTATACTACAACTCGACTATTAACTCCTGTTAAACTTTATAGACTTACTGTTTATATTTTACCATAAAATCTTTTTTTTGGTACACACTTATTATTATGTACACACTACATATCAAAACATAACAGTGATAGTTACGGTTATACAGTATGAAGGAAAATGAAAATAAAAAGATTCAATGTCATATCAACATCAAATAAAAAAAATTATTCAACATTATCAAAAAAGAAACAACAAAAATAAGTTTCACTTCGTACATAATAATATAAATATAAAATTTTGTTAATTATTCGCAAAACTGGACTGGATTTCATTCAACTGTGTGTATAAATCTCATAAGTCACATTAATGAATGAAAATCATTGCCACCACAATATATCCTTCCTGTAAATTTAAGGTTTATATATATATATAATGCATGCATGTAGCTTTAATAGCTTCAATATATATATATTAAAAATGGAGAGAATACAATTGTTCTTGTAAATTTTCAAATACTCGTATTCGTTTTAACCCTTTATTAAAAATAATGTAAGTATTCAATATTAAGAAAATAAAATTTTCAAAGGCTGTCTTATTGTGATTTTTAACGCACTTGTCCGATATCTAATAGCCTATTTTTAATTTGAGCTTTGTAATTTAATGACTTGAAATTTTGTAAAAACCTATATAACCTATTTTACTTTGCATTTTGTAATAAGTTTTATAGATAAAGCAGTTCCAAAAATACAGCAGCATGTAGTTGTGCTCCGAATAAAAAACAAGTAAAGAATGGTATTTATATATTTCCAAATATGGTTAATGTGAAGTTTATATCTTTATGGTTGTTTAATTTCTAGTTAATTATACATGATTATTAAATAGGGGTTCATTAATGTATATTTGACTCATTTTATATTTACTATTATTTATGTTATGGGTCTTATATTTTTATTTTTAATATAGCCGTAAGAAAATACCACATACTTATTTTCCTTTCTTAAAACTGTACGAATAGTTTTTAGCAATGTTTTGAGTTCTTGTATTTTGGTTGATGCCACAAATTTTGTAAATTTTTGTTACGTAACAATTTCTTGATTTTTTTATTTTTATGTGATTTTTGTTTATTAATTTATTTATTTATTAGTTTTGCTTAAACTTTACAAAATTTAAGCATTAAACATTTATTTCATATACATAAAGGTTTCTCAAAGTAAATCTTCTTTGTACTCTGTTCTTTTCGGATAACCCATATAACTTAAATATTAAAATCAATATCTATACATGCCAACTAATAGAATTATAAACCTTCAGTATAATAAACCAAAATCAACTTTAAATCTTTAGAATGTTATCAATACTTCTTCGTCCTTTTATGCGTACTATATATTAATCAATAATATGTGTAATAATAATGTGTTTGTATTTCGAAAAAATATTGGGAAAAAAATTACGTACTTGTACAAATGAATATACCAATTCAATTTATACATTTACAAAAAAAATTTGAAAAAAATGTGTCAATACTGTTTCACTCTCTTCGTTCGTCCGTGTGCTAACAACACATTTACATGGTTTGAAATAAAGAAATTTCATCCACGGCTAGGTATTAAAAAAATAATAATATTTATGGAAGATTTTTTTTCTGTAAACTCACACGTTGAAGACCTACTGCTCTCAAAGTTCGGAAAAGTATTTTATTTAAACTGTTTTAACAAAAGTTCTATATGGAATATTTCCAATCTATATCGCCAAACGACTTAGCTTTACAAATATATGTAACATATATGTATAGAGTTATAATGCGATACTTTAATTTACTGTTCTGCATACTCGTACATATGATATTCAATGTTTGCTCAAAATTCATCATCACTTATATCTTTCAAACGGTTTGATATAGGAAAAAATATTGAGAGAAGTTAAACTATAGGAAATAGACATAAGTCCTATAAGAAAACTTTTTAGTATGACTTTCCGTGCAATAAAATACCTTTTGAAATTTTTTTAAGTAATATACAAAACGAGGAAGATTATAGTTGCCCTTGTCAACTTTTAGATACCCGTGCATACCCACTATGGTGTATAAAATAAACGGTAACAAAAAAAAAAACAAAAACAATAAAAAAAAAACAAACACAAAAAAAATTTTAATTCATTGTCCCATAGCTTAAAAAAAAAAAACAAATTTTAATTTATTATCCCATAAGTTTTGCTTAAAAAAAAAAACCAAAAAAAAACAAAAAAAATAAGCAAAAAAAAAAAAAAAATTGTCCCACCCTAAAAGTCCGGTGGTCCGAGTGATGTCCTACTTTGCCAAGTAACTTGTCCTATTACTTTACCTGCCCAATTTTAATTTTAACCTCGTAGCTTTATTAGATTCACAGTTATTGAATCGAAAACTTTGTATGGCAGCCCCCGAAAATGGGCCCTAACATTTTGAAACTTCATATAAGTGCTCGATTCATTATATAACTAATCGTGTGTAATTTTCATCCGCGTAGTATAATTAGTTTTGAAGAAATTCATATTAGTGCAAAGAAGTTGTATGGCAGCCCCCCGAAAATGGAGCCCTAACATTTTGAAAATTCATATAAGTGCCGGAGTCATTATAAAACTAAATTTGTGTAATTTACATCCTCGTAGTATAATTAGTTTTGAAGAAATTCATACTGGTGCAAAAATGTTGTATGGCAGCTCCCTGAAGCCTTGGTCCGATTTTAACCAAAAACAATAGGGAACCTAAAAATTGTCAAAAATAACTTAGTGTGAATATATATATATTCACACTAAGTCATATATATATGTATTCACACATAGTCATATATATATACACGGGTTTAAAAATAGAGCATCACGATTACACTAATCTCCAAGATTAAATTAACAGTTTTTCTTAATTTAAGAAAACTATGTACTATTCTTAACATTAAAGCAAAGGTCTCATGATTTTTCAGTTTAGAACATATGTGTTTTTAATAAACATTATTATTTGTTTTGTAAAACGCATCAACTTAGGGTTCTAAACAAAAAGTTTCAAAAATATACATACGTAGAAAAATTAAGTATCACCGTAGGCTCAATTTTAATAACTGATGAATTTACCTGTTTGTTGTTTTTGTTGTTATCATAAAGAATAAGTAAAACAAAAATTTATATAAAAATAACACTAAATCAGGCGATAAAAAAGATTTCTTTTAACTTTTTTAAAATTAAGAATAAACAAAGGGAAAAGTTAAACATTGTACAAATTTTATTCTATTGTTATATTTCGGAGTTGGGAAATTGTTGGGCCAAAATTGTGTGACTATAGTCTTCTTTGGCTACTAAATAAGTGTTTTTTGTCATTATAAATAAGGTAATAGATCTGTTATATTTTATTTTAGGTAAAAATGCACTTATACATTTGGTTCCATTTTACTATTAAGGCTGTAAGTCGAATAGCTTACCTTCAGCAAAAGATCTTATTAACAGTGAAATTTTGAGTGTCTTATTTAAAAACTTTCAAAATTGCGAGTATTTTTATTTTTTAATGATAACATACAAAATTACATAAAACAATTTTAAAAACTCTCTAAGCCTCTAAAACTTATTAAAAGATTAACTCATTGCATTGGGAATAATTTTTATTAAGTTGATTTTTTTATCAATTTAATCGTTTAATCAAAAAAAAATTTATTGAGACGTTGTGTACAAACATGGAACCAAACAAACACTAACTTAACAAAAAATTTGTATTAATATCTCTTTTAGACTGTAAAATTACCTTGTAAAACTGGACACAAATCGTAAACAAAAAATCGGTTAATGTGGGTGGGTGTCAAAATTGGGTTATATATTATAATCAACTTGATGCAATTAATTTCGTTAACTCGGAAAAACATATGTGCAAATTTTGCAAGTCAATCGGTTAAACCATTTCGGCTCGATATCGATATCGAAAATATCTTATAACGGCTCTGGAGCCGGAACCTATTGGCTCATCCTCCAGTATCCCATAATTGTTCCTGTAAAATATGGTGGCAATCGAACCAATCGAAGCAAACTTTCTTCTTTATATATTAGATAATAGGATATAAGTATAGGAAAGAAGGAAAATGTAAACATTTGCATTAGTATAGTAAGAATCTAATTTAAATTTGTCTCAAACACCTCAATGTTTTTATTATAATAGAACAACCTATTTTATGACATTTATTGAAAATAAATTCAACTTATACTTCTTTTATGCAAAGGGATTATTAAATGCTTAAATCTTCATATAGTTATGTTGGCAACACTTAGGTATGTATTCTTGTAACAAATATGCGTTGCTATTGTGTTGTGACGTTGCTAATGAATTTGGCATGAACAAAACAATATGATTTCATTGATAGTTGAAAGTGAAAAGTAAGTGGTTAACTGAAACACGAAAAAATAGGAGTTAAAAATTGAATGTTCATTGGACTTGTGTAAAGGGTTAATATTATTTGTTATTGTATTGTTTATTTTTCGTCGGCTCATGTTTTTTGTTGTTTTTTTTTTGTAACTTTATTGACGTTGAAGTTCACTTAATATTTATATACGTATATATGAATATAAAAGTAGGGTATAAAAGTACATGTGTAAAGGTTTTGATATTCAAAATGTGTTTCATTAATGAGAAAATAGAATACGTTCATGACATGATTTGCTAATATAATAACCAAATCCATCTCTTTGTGTCAAAAAATGTGGAAAACTGAAAAAAATTGAACTTCGAATTTTATATACAGGTGGAGTGAAAAGAAATTAGAGCATTATAAAGAGTTGAAAAACTAATTTTTTTTTTGTTCTTAATACCATAAATCGATAATTATGATTTTTATATTCAATTAATAGGCATTTTATTATTATTCCCCTATCCAAATGCTTATTTTTTGTTCAGAAACTAGCCGTTTGTAGAACTTAAACATATTTAACTCTCGGTTTTTGTGTTTGATATTTTTAAAATGGGAATAAACACGTTTAAATTAGGGAAAGCAAATTCATAAAATATATAAAAAGAACTTGTATAAGTATTAAATGTATAAGCTTTGAATGTATTAGAAAATTGCAAAAATATTTAACTTTGTCTTTAAGTTAAATTAAAACTTCAATAATTTGTTTATTTTTGATTTACGATTTTTTTTCAGTTTTGAATTTCGGTTTTAAATAATGTTAAATTAAATTAATATTAAAATTAATACTGTTAAATTAATCTTGACTAATTTTTTTTTTATTCAATTTTTGTTTCAGACGAGTCGGGATGCGAATCTGACATGGCGGAGGGTATTGAAGAAACAGAAAATAATAGTAGTAGTGCCGATACCCCTGCTATGTTAGGAACAGTAATACCATGTGAGGCTATAACAGCTGCCTTGGGCGGTATGAAACGTGAATTTGATTCAATAAGTAATAGCAGTGGTATTGATACTGGTGGTGGTGGTTGTGGTGGCGGAAGTGTTGGTACTTTAGGAAATTTATTAATAGCAGGTGATAATGATGGCAGATCATCATCACCATTAGTGATAAATAATAAAGATGGAACACTATCACCTGTATCAATGTCAATTGATACAACAACAATATCAAAATCAATTAACGCTACTTGCCAAAATAATATACAAACATTAACCACATTAAATAATAATAATAATAGTAAAAATAACAATACAATATCAACTTCAACTTCAACAATAGGTACAAAGAATACAATAAGTTCATCAATATCACCGCAACCACCACCATTATCAGGAGCATCAATAGCATTATCAACAACATCATTGTCATCGGCGTCTTCATCATCGTCGTCATCAATATCATCATCATCGGCAGCAGCAACGGCAGTAGGAACAGCTTTAACAACATCGGGAAATGTTCATCATCAGGCACAACAGCATCCAATAAATCTTAAATCAGAAGTAAGTCACAAGAATAATTTTTTATTTATAGTTGTTTTTCTCTTTTAATGTATTTATCTTAAATTTTATTGCTTAAGTAAAATAAGACCACAAATTCTTTAGCAAACTGCTAAAAAAACACCGAAAACTGCACAATACAGTGGTTGCGTAGTTATTTATTTTTTTTATTTGAAAGAATTGATTGGAAAGACACTTTGCTGCAAGGAAGAAAAACAGACATAAAATATGTTAGAGTTTACTTATACATAAATGGCATTGCATATTACATTTTACTATAGACATTTGTGTTGTTCATTTTTCAACAAGCAGACGAAGTTAAAGTGCGATGCAAACAAAAAAAGCCGAAAGAAAACAATTTAACGTCTTTTACGAGTTCATGCTCCACCATGATCATCACCTTGTATTTTTAAATATTTTTCTGTTTTTTTTTGTTGCAACATTGCCTTACTTTATATTGAGATTTGAGAGGCATATGAACTTTGAAATAATTTAATAAATAAAAACCAAAACAAAAATAGGAAATTAAAATAATTTTTCTACAGTTAATGTTATCGTATTTAAAAAACAAGTGATGAAAAAAACCAAGGGTTTTTAAAAATGCACATTTTTTTAATTTTATTGTGTTACATACTGAGTTTAATTTTGGAAATACATGCACTGGTGACTAAGTTACTGTTTACTTATAAAAACAGTAAATTTTTAATTTTTAAATCCTAATAGCCCTTTAATAGGGAAGGTTGCCAAATATCTTAAGGACCTAACCTCACTTCTCTCCCCCCGCACCCCTCCATTTTTTTAGGTTCTGGGAATTAAATTGTGAACCACCAAAATTTGGAATTTTACTTAGAATTTTACTATCTGAACAAAAATGGGTAAAACTGAAAGACACTTTCTATAATTTAAAGCACAGCTAGAGAAACCTTTAACATATGTTAAAATATAATGTTGGACCTTTAAATGTTGTATATTTATAAAAACAAAATTGGACAAATATTCAAGTTACGGTGCTTAAAAGTAGCAAAATTTCAATTTTGAACCCCAAAAATTGAGTTTTAGATAGCGGTAAAATTTCGTAGCGTATAGCAACCCTATGAATTTGTTTTTTTAAAATTTATAAAACTTATAGAAGAAGCCGTCTTTTGACTTTTTCAGATTGAAAATATACTTCATAGAACTCTTTTTATAACTGTTTAAATATAGGGCTTTTCCGAATTTGAGGGGTTGTAGCGGATGGGGCTACAGAAAAAAGTTTTAACGTTAAAGCGATGCTGTTATTTTGTAGTCAGTCGTAGGTTAAAAAAGAGACGGACAGACGGACAGAGAAAGTGAATCTATATTAGCACATTTTTACAAAATTTTTGGAAAATGTGCTAAAAAAATTAATTTTTTGCTTTGCAATGTTTATATCTCTTTCTAACGTATAGAATACAGTTACACATTTAATTTTAAATGCATTTAGCATAATTTAGCTTAAGGCACTATTTAAATTACTCTTTGAGTAATAATTCAATAATGATTGTTTGTAACGATTAAAAAAATAATTAATTGAAATTATTATTTTTACATTGAAATTTTTTAAAAAATTGAGAAATTAAAATTATGGAAATGGAAACAAAATTTTTGGAGGAGGTAGTCTTAAATTAATTAGAAATATTTAGAACAACATTGTTAGAAAAATTAGAAAAGATTAAATCACGCATTTAGAAATTTTAGTTCATTTTGATTTTTTATTTGAATAAGAGCTTTATTTTTTAAACTACATTCTTGATAATTATTTTAAAATATTTTTATATTAAATGCTTCTCAGGTTTTCATTTTGTTGCTTATTATACCCGTGCATACTAATAAGGTCACGGGTATAAATTAAGCGTCCGTTTGTCGATGCGTTACAAAGACGATCTAGACGACCCAGATATAGTGTCAAAGGTAAGTTTCGGATCAACATCGAAAAGTAAATCGATTCTGTAAGATATGTCTGTAGGTCGGTCCGCCCATGTGTCAGCAAGATAACCCAAAAAATAAAATGTCTACAGTTTTGAAATTCACACAAAGTCATTTGTAGAGGATTTCTAGGTAACCAAAAACAATAGGTTAAAATCGGACCATGGCTTCGGGAAATCGGACCATGGCTTTGTTGTTTGGCAATTTTTGAAACCTTCTGAAAACTAATAACACTAGGAGGACGGTTAACGGTAACACGGTTTCATTTTCGGGAAGCTGCCATACAAAGTTGTCAATTCAATAACCGTGAGTCTAATGAAGCTACGAGTTAAAATTGAAACTGGACAAGTAAATAAATTATATAATAGGGCAAACTACTTTGCAAAGTTGGGCATTATTCGGACTTACTTTTAGGATGGGCCAAATTTTTTTTTTAATCTTATTTTGTTTTTATGGTTTGCTTGGAAAAGTTAGGACCAACTTTTAGAGTGGGCCAAATTTTTTTTTTAATCTTATTTTGTTTTTATGTTGTTTTTTAAGCAAAAATTATGAGGTAAGGTGGGTTAAATTTTTCTTATTATCATTTTATTATTTATATATTTATTTTATTGTAATAGAATAGGGGAATTGATTAATGGTTTATTTTATTTTTTTCATCATAGTGGGTATGCACGGCAACTATATTATTCCTCGTTCATTATTTTAGTTTTTCCTTAAACCAATTTAAAATTTATTCCTTCAAAGTTGCTGGGTTTCTTATAAGACAACCAAAAAACTAGTGCTATAAAAAACCGTTAATTAACCGTTAATTAACCGTTAATTAGAATTTGTAAACCCATTTGTAAAAATACATGTACATGTACATTTATTTTTTATTGCAAAATTGCGGATTTTTTTTACATTTGTTTGTATGTTTGATTATATGTGTGACTTGCCCGTTTTACTAAATACATTTAAACGCATAAAAAAATGTACTGTAGTGTGTTATAATAATTGCGAAAATATTTTTTGCAGTTTAATTTACAACAACAACAATACAAAAACAGCAAATTTAAATTACGAGAAGAAAGCGATTAAAGAACGTTTTAAATCCCGCTCGGGCAATAAATTTATAATTTATCCGTGATTGTAACGCATGTAAAAGTAAAGTTTTTCTTTTATTTATATCCAAATTTAAGAAACATTAAACTCATTAATAAAATAAAAAATAAAAGAAAAATAAAATCGTGATTATAAATGTAAATGAATATTAAAATCAGCCTTAAGGAATATTCAGCGAAATATTTGAAATTAAAAAATAAAAATAAAATTAAAATTAAAAAAAAAAATTGAAATATAAATAAAATGTTTATTTTTGACAGTTATATAATTTCTTAAATATTTTTGGCGGAATCTTTGATAAGCCCTCTGTTGAAGCTTTCTCGATATATTATAAGTTCTTTATTTTCATTTTTTAATCAAACATTAAGTATATAATAATTTTATTTGGTGGCTGTTTTTTCTTTTTAATTTTTGTAAAAATAACTTTAACATTTTAGAATTTTTATTAATTTTGTAAAAAATTTTAAACAAAATAATTTATAAGAAAAGCATTTGAAATTAAACGACGTATTGACAAACAAAACTACAAATTTTTACTGTTCAAAACGCATAAAAACTAAGTTTGAACTTATAATAAGTTAAAATAAATGAAAATTTTTTGTAAAATAATAATTTTTCGTAGGAAAATTGTAACAAGTTGGAAATTAATAAGAGAGGTTTAAAACATTTTTGTTTTAAAAACTATTTAAATTTAGACCTATGCACTAATTGTTTTAAATATGCTATATTCTATTTTTTTTCTTTCTTTTATTTTCATTATTACCACATACTAAGAAAATGGTATAAGTATTTGAATGCACTTATATACCTTTTTTTTTTATATATGTCGTTATATAAATTTATAATTAATAATTATACTTAAAAAAAATTTCTTAAGCAGCTTAAATTCCTTAAAACTTATGGCTATCTGCTTGTGGTTATATTTAAAATATCAAAAATCATTCGGTATAAATAAAAAAAATAAACAAGTGATGAAAAAACAAAAAGGGTTTTCAAAAGCACATTTTTAAAATTATATAGGGTTTCTTACTGAATATTTTATCATTTATTTTTATAAAAATATATATAAAAATAAATGATAATATTATAATTAAGTTATTTCATCAATTTATTAATTATGACTAGGGCAAATAAAAATATGCTCTAAAAAATCCGTTTTAAGCGCTTAAAATATGCTCTAAAAAGTCTATTTTAAGCATTTAAAATATGCTCTATGAAAAGGATATCAAATACATAAAAAAGGATCCATTACTTAGAAATTTTCAAATAAAATAAGTATTAATAATGTTAGACTAGTAACACCATCTTCAAAAGTTGTTTAAACTTAATTTTAGTAAAAAAGCAGATAGTTTTTTACTTTTTAATATATTATTTTTATTATAATTTTTTATTTTAAAATTAAATTTAATGAAATAAAATAAAATTAATTCATGAAACTAAAATATTAAAAAAAGATAAAAAGATAAATTAGAGAGTAGAATAAGTTAAAATTAAATTAAATAAATAAACATAAATTAAGTAAACATTAATTAAATAAACATAAATTAAAATAAAAATTAATGCAAATAACGAAAATTTTACATCTAGTAAAATTAAAAACTAAGTTTAACTGAAATTTTGGTTGCAATATATCACAAACATTTCACTTAAATTTTTAAATAAGAAATTCTTCCGGTTCGATCGTAGGACGCTTTTGTACATTTAAAATCTCCTTTCTACATTAACTGAGTTAATTGGTGCGAATTTAAATGCAATAGCTTCGTTTGTCGTGTAATATATAGTAGCATTTTGTATCGCTTTACCAGTCAAAGCTGCAGATATAGTTTTTAATCAAGTTGAAAGTTTCTGAATCATGTTGACATGAATAATAAAATAAATATGTATATGTACATGTACATGCATACATAGAGATTTCTTTAAATACCTAATACCTACTTGTTTATTTTGAAAGAATGATATTTTAAATAAATAAATATCTAAATAGTAACATCAATTTTTATGTTTTTTTATGGAAAATATTTTAAATGCAAGAAAATTAAAAAAAATATGATCTTTTGAACGAAAATTGTCAAAATACACCAAAATATGCTCTTAAAAGTTAAAATATGCAAAATATGCTCTAACAAGTGAAATATGCAAAAATATGCCCCAACAAATCTAGCTTAAAATTCATAATTTTTGTTGAAACGAATTACTATCTTGTTCATTTATCGATAAGACATAAGGAAAAAAAGATGCTAATGCATATTTTTATTTGCCCTAATTATGACTAATAGTGAAATCAATACTTAGAATATAATTCCAATGCACTTAAGAAAACCTGTTAAGTTACTGTTTTATAAAAACATAAAAGTTTTAATTTTGAATACCTAGTAGCCCTTCAATGGGGAAGGTTCCCAAATTTTTTCTCAGCAAACTTATGATGGATCTGCCCACCCCCAGTGTCCCCACCTTTCCATTTTTTTAAATTTTAGGAAATCAATTGTGAACTCCACCAAAATTTGGAATTTTACCTAGAATTTTATTATTTAAGCAAAAATGGTTAAAACTAAGAGAAAATTTCTTCAATTTAAAGAAACCCTTTCAAATTTAACAAAAACCTTTAACATATGTTGAAATATAATGCTGAAGCTTCAAATTTTGTATATTTGTTATATAAAAATTTGAACAGGCATTCAAGTTACAGGGGTTTAAAAATAGCAAAACTCAATTTTCGAGCCCTGATAGATTCTAAACAGGAGACGCGACACTATTTAGAAGATATGTGCGGCCAAAAATTTTGCTAAAATTGAGTTTTGCATAATGTAAATTTTAGTACCGTATGGCAACTTTACACATTTTCACATTTTTATAAAATTTTTTGTAAATGTGCTAAAAACAATCATGATGAAAAAGTATGTGGTGATAATATGTGGAAATTTTTATAGATTCCAGGTGTTCAGAAAAGTCTATATCTTTTTATGTTCAGTTTCAATTATTGTTTTTTAATAATTAAAAAATAAAATATGAATACGTATACACGATTATATGGTTTTAATATGTTTTTAACATAAAGTAAAGTATAAATGAAAAGATTTAAATTAAATTAAAAGTGATGCTAATTGATGCAATTCAATGGGCAAACTTTTAAAAACGTATTCTTTTGTATGACTTTCTAATTGTTTAAAATTTAGCCTGATATACTGTCTGACAGAGATAAGAATTTTGAATTATAATTATAATGCATTTATTTTTGGTAATTATTAGTTAGATACAATGCATTCATTTTTCTAATAATGCATTAGAATAATTATATTGAATTATTTTTCACACTATTATCCAATTGAATTACTTTTGAATTAAAAAAAAAAAATCATTGAATTACTTGAATTATTTCTGAATTATTTTTTTAATTCAAATTTAATTCAAATAATTCAAAAGTAATTTAATTAATTTTTGGTAATACACTATAAGTAATTTATTATTTTTTAATATAATGCATTATTTTAATGAACTGGTGTGAAAAAATAATTTAAAATAATTATTTTAATTTATATTAAAATGGAGCGCTGTTTACTGAGTTTAAAAGTATTAACCGTTTAGGATACATTTTAAGTGTAAATGATGAATGGCTTATAATTATATTCTTCTTATTTTTTTATAAATATTTCTTGAGTATATCTTTTAGTTTTTTTTTCTGTATATTTTTTTTAATTCATTTTGCTAAAGATTTTATCTTTTATTATTATTTTTTTTTATTTTTTTTCTTTAATTCCTGATTTTTTTTTAATTCCTCACTCTGTCTGCTTCTTGTCCCCTTTTTTATCATTTTGTGTATTTCTTTTAATTTTGTTTTTTATTTTTATATCTGTTTATTTCTTTAACTTTATATCAAGTAACGTTTAATGATGTGATATATAGTATATATAATAATATATTATGTTCTTTATTTAAGTATTATTAATTTGTTTATATGTAATTAAAATGGTGTTATGAACGTCGTATGTAATGAAAAGTTAACTGAATTTTGAAGTAATTTTTGAAAGAGAATTATAAATTAGCGGTTAAAGTTGTAACAAAAAGTTTCTACTAAGTTTAATATTTGTGAATTAGGCATTAATAATTATTACAATTTTTGGGAAACTGTGAGAAGCCATTTCTTTTCTAATTAAATGGAATACAAACGTTAGACCATGCTTTAGCAAGGAAAAAATGCATTTAAAAAAGCTACATATTTCAGCCACATCACAAATTTTGCAAGCAATAAAAAAGTATTATATGAATACCCTAAAGTTGGTTCAGTCAATTAATTCATTTTGACTTTACCTTTTAATTTTTTCTTCTCTTTTACTCTTAATAATTTTCTTTTTTTTATTAAAAGAGTTATAATATGTTTTGCAGCTGTTAACTGACCACATTACTTATGACCTGTTCATAAATCTATTAGTACATGAGCATATCTTGTAAGTCATTTAAATTTATATCTGAAAAACATTAAAAAATATATCTGGTATAAAGTATAAAGTATATAAATAAAATAAAAAGAAAATTACATACATATATAGAAATTAATATAATGGAATAAAAAAAAACTTTAAAAAACGTAAAAATTAAAATAAAGATAATAAGAATTAAAAATAAAAACAAAACGGAAAAACAATAATATCAGAGGAATATCTAAATGGAAATTAATTATAATATAAAGTAAACCAAAAGAGATAGAAATATAACAAGTAAGTAAGTAAATGAGTAAGCAAGTAAGTAGGTATAGGTATAATACGTAAGAACAGAAAAAGTTAATAAAAGAAGCACAAAAACATTGATTGCCTTATTAAAACAAAAAGATAAATAAAAAAAATATTAAAGAAAAAGAAATGCGTGTAGTTGATAGGTACTTCTAAAAGGTATTTTGCAACAAAATACTGTAAAGAAAGATTAAAACAGAATCAGTATAAAGAAAACGAATTAATATTTTGAAAAATTTAAGATTCGAACTAACCAATCATTTTATTACTTACTCACAGATCCATATATATCATAATATTTAATCGGCTTATTTTTTCCCATACAAATATAAACATCCTTTTTTAGGACAAACTATTTGACCAATTTTAATGAAACAACAACCAAAAGAAAGTTTTTTTTTGTTTTCATAGGACAATGATATTTTTTTTTTAGAATATTGCGTTTTTTCACGTGAAAACCCGTCTTTAATTTAACGTAAATTTGAATTTAACGGTCACGCTGTTAAAAGTTAAGGCTTATGACTCTAATATTATGCGCCGACTTTCTGGGTAAAAGTAATGCATTTTCGGTTGTATTCGCAGCTCAATCAAACTATATATTATAGGCGCCGACTTATGTCTTTCTTTTTTTTTTTTGTTAAGTTCAAATGTTCAATGAACAAGGAGATTTAAATTTTTTTAAAAATTTTTTTTTTGTTTTTGTTTTTTCTTTATCTTAAAAAGTGAACGAAAAAAATGAGTTTCGAAATGAAAACAATACGTTTGGTTTATACAGTAGTTTTTATTTATAATGAACTCGGTTCAATTTTAATTATAATAAACTTTACACTTTTTGCTAAAAAATTAAATTTTACCTAAAAATGAAAGTTTTTTATTACATTGATATTTCTTTTATTTAAAATTATTATATCTAATTATGTTGCTTGGTGATTAATTTAGTATTTTTTTATTTATTTTTGAATATAAAAAAAAAATCATAATAACGCATCAAAAATACAAAAAAAATTTCATTAGAAGAAAAGGCACTATACCTAGGCTTGAGGCTGACACATCAAATAAAATTCTAGCAAATGAGTTCGAAGTGTCCATTCTAGAATCAGCATATTCTACAATGTTCAAGTCTTATACTAATTTTCCAAAATTCGCAGCATTCTTTTAAAACGACATTCGTTTATTACGACGAATATTTTCCGTTCCATCATGGTCGTTATAACCGAAAAGTACTGTATTTAGTTTTTTTTGCAATTTATTATAATACAGTTATAAAAAAAAAAATTTTTTTAAGAAGATTATTTGTTATTTTTTGTTAAATAAAAAACCGACTTCTGAAATATAGTTGCCATTACGTTTGTAAGTAGTGATACAAGTAATGATATTTAAAAAATATATGTATTTGCAAAAAAATTTAAAAAAAAATAACAAATAATCTTTCTTAAAAAAATAATTTGTAATTTAAATGATTTGTTAATTAGGACCTAACCAAAACCAACGCGTATGGTGCATAATTTCTGGAAATTTCTAGAAAATTTTTAAATACATAGTTAGGTACGTGAATTTACATGTGAGCAACCGAAATACACGACGTTCTGGTACCTCAGATTTAAAAATTGACAAAGCGAAAAATAGAAATAAAAAATTTAAAATAATATTTTTGTAAAAAATTTGTTTATTAAAAAATACCTATAATATGTTTGCAGAAACATAAAAAAGAAATAATATTTCGTAAGAAAAATGATTTGTTACTTATGGATCAACCAAATTCAGCATGTACGGCGTTCAGTTTCTATCAAAAAATTTTGAAATAAGTTGTTATTGTAAATAAATTTATATGAAAGCATACGCGACGTACTGTACCTCGTAGTTTTAAAATTTTAAAATTGACAAAGCGTATTAAAATATTGTAATTGTATTTTCTTATGTTGCTACGATTAAATTTTAAAAATAAAATATTTTAAAATAACATAATATTTAATCGGCTTATTTTTTCCCATACAAATATAAACATCCTTTTTTAGGACAAACTATTTGACCAATTTTAATGAAACAACAACCAAAAGAAAGTTTTTTTTTGTTTTCATAGGACAATGATATTTTTTTTTTAGAATATTGCGTTTTTTCACGTGAAAACCCGTCTTTAATTTAACGTAAATTTGAATTTAACGGTCACGCTGTTAAAAGTTAAGGCTTATGACTCTAATATTATGCGCCGACTTTCTGGGTAAAAGTAATGCATTTTCGGTTGTATTCGCAGCTCAATCAAACTATATATTATAGGCGCCGACTTATGTCTTTCTTTTTTTTTTTTGTTAAGTTCAAATGTTCAATGAACAAGGAGATTTAAATTTTTTTAAAAATTTTTTTTTTGTTTTTGTTTTTTCTTTATCTTAAAAAGTGAACGAAAAAAATGAGTTTCGAAATGAAAACAATACGTTTGGTTTATACAGTAGTTTTTATTTATAATGAACTCGGTTCAATTTTAATTATAATAAACTTTACACTTTTTGCTAAAAAATTAAATTTTACCTAAAAATGAAAGTTTTTTATTACATTGATATTTCTTTTATTTAAAATTATTATATCTAATTATGTTGCTTGGTGATTAATTTAGTATTTTTTTATTTATTTTTGAATATAAAAAAAAAATCATAATAACGCATCAAAAATACAAAAAAAATTTCATTAGAAGAAAAGGCACTATACCTAGGCTTGAGGCTGACACATCAAATAAAATTCTAGCAAATGAGTTCGAAGTGTCCATTCTAGAATCAGCATATTCTACAATGTTCAAGTCTTATACTAATTTTCCAAAATTCGCAGCATTCTTTTAAAACGACATTCGTTTATTACGACGAATATTTTCCGTTCCATCATGGTCGTTATAACCGAAAAGTACTGTATTTAGTTTTTTTTTGCAATTTATTATAATACAGTTATAAAAAAAAAAATTTTTTTAAGAAGATTATTTGTTATTTTTTGTTAAATAAAAAACCGACTTCTGAAATATAGTTGCCATTACGTTTGTAAGTAGTGATACAAGTAATGATATTTAAAAAATATATGTATTTGCAAAAAAATTTAAAAAAAAATAACAAATAATCTTTCTTAAAAAAATAATTTGTAATTTAAATGATTTGTTAATTAGGACCTAACCAAAACCAACGCGTATGGTGCATAATTTCTGGAAATTTCTAGAAAATTTTTAAATACATAGTTAGGTACGTGAATTTACATGTGAGCAACCGAAATACACGACGTTCTGGTACCTCAGATTTAAAAATTGACAAAGCGAAAAATAGAAATAAAAAATTTAAAATAATATTTTTGTAAAAAATTTGTTTATTAAAAAATACCTATAATATGTTTGCAGAAACATAAAAAAGAAATAATATTTCGTAAGAAAAATGATTTGTTACTTATGGATCAACCAAATTCAGCATGTACGGCGTTCAGTTTCTATCAAAAAATTTTGAAATAAGTTGTTATTGTAAATAAATTTATATGAAAGCATACGCGACGTACTGTACCTCGTAGTTTTAAAATTTTAAAATTGACAAAGCGTATTAAAATATTGTAATTGTATTTTCTTATGTTGCTACGATTAAATTTTAAAAATAAAATATTTTAAAATAATATTTACAACGCGTACGGCGAAAAATTTCTGCCAAAAAATTTTGAAATAAGTAATTATGTAAATAAATTTACATGAAAGCAACCCAAATACGCGTAACGCGATATACTGTACCTCGGATTTTTAAATTTTAAAAATTGATAAATAGTATAAACATATTGTATTCGGTTTTTCTTATATTTTTAAATTGTACGTTGTATGTTTTGATTAAGGTTAAGCCCTGATAATTAAAAATTTTATTTTACATTTTAAACATCGAATAATGTTTTTTCATGATAAAAACTTTTTTTAGTTTTACTTTGACATAACGAACAAATATTATATAAGGCGTTTTTTTTTTAAATCACAGCAGAGATCTAGGCACGCTCTAAACAACATAAGCACGTTCTAATGAACAGAGCATGAACAGAGTACGCTCAGAGCGTTCAGATTTAATAAAAAAACACGAAAAATTAAATTAAATTAAAACATTTTGATTTTTATTTTACAAGTAAAATCTTAAACAAACGTCAAAATGTCTTTAAGAAAAAAAATTAATCACACGCTCTGAGCGCTCAGAGGTAAAAAAAAAAACGATTTTTTTTTTTGACAGTTCAGATTTAAAAAATGCCTTTAAAGGAACTGAAGCATGTATTCATCAATTTTTAATTAGGAAACAGAATACATACGGAACGGATACAAAAAAATTCAAATCGTACTAAAATGTTTAGTTTTCTATATTACGGACACCATTAACTCGAATTTTGGCTACTTGACTTCAGTAAATATATGTATATGTTTAGAAATTAAATCAAATTCTCAGAACATTGTATATTAGAACAATATTTATTATTATATATCTTTCTTTAAAGCGACTTTAGCTATAGGAATAAAATTCAAAAATACAACAACGTTTTTATAACTGAAAAAATTATAAATTTTTTTTTAGCAAATTTCGAGCGCAAAAATTGTTGACAACATTGTTGCAATATATTTTATTACGTATAGGAAAAAAAATATAATTTTTCGTGTTATATTAGTCTATTATAAATTTCAAAAAACTAATTTTGTATGTAAATTTTAAAGCAAAAATAGCTCGAATCTCGAGCACAGGGCGATACTAGTTAGATTTAAAAGTCATTAAATAAATTTAATTTTTGTAAAAGAATGGTACGAGAAGAAAAAACAATTTATGTAATTGATAACAGTGAGTTTTTAAAAAATTAATTAATCATAACTAAAACTCACGAAATGTGAAATCAGTATGAATTAAAAGGATATTTATTTAACTAAATATATTATGCTCTTTATTTTTTATACGTTTGTTTGAGTTAATCTAATCATTGTATTCAAACAAATTAATAAAATAAGTGTGTTCAATATGATAGAGTGCCAACCTAATATCTAAAATTTAACTCACAAAAAAACTAAAAGTATTAGAAACGTAAGTTTAATTTATCATGCAGGTATCTTCATATTTTTACAATTTGGTCAAATGTTAGGGAGTAAAATAATGTAAAATAGTATTTATACATAAATTGAATACCAATCAAGAATTTTTGCAACATTGTAGAAAAATTTTAATATGTTATAGCTGTCTCTTTCTGTAGTTTTTTTTTTCTTTGTTTTTTTTTTTCGTTGAACTTTAATTTAAATTGAGCGAAAATGAAGACAAATGTTAATGGAATTAATTGCGTGTTCTCCCTCTTATAGTATTGTTTTATTGATAATGTTTAATTTTTTTTATTTTATTTTTTCTTTTTGTTCTTATGCCCCACTATTTTAATTGTGGTGGATATTTATTTCTTTATATTTTTAGGCTTTAATTAAAAAAATGTGAGTTATAATTATAGATGGACATAGGATTACATTTTATACAAATATACATATTGTAGTCGCTAAATAGTTTTATTTTATTTTTTATTTTAAAGAAATACAATTTAGAAAATGTCTTTTTATTTAAATAGTTTATTATTTCTTCTTTAACAAATTCTGATAATAAATAAATGAACCGAGCCAAACAAGATCTCTATAATTACTGACTATTTCAAATTTTAATTTATACATTATTCTTTGAATACTCTTTGCTCTTTTTTTTATTTATTTTCTTTTCTCCTTTTTGTTTCATATACATATGAGAAAACTACTACAATTCGGCCATCCTGACCACTTAATCGTCCTCGATTAAGACATATCAATATTAGACATATACATCATAAACATTAGTGCACTATTAACATTAAAACATTACCAACATTGGAATAGATTAATCTGAGTTTCAAAAATGCGATTACCAAAACCAATTCAAATTTAAAAAAAATCAATTAATAGTTAAATAATTATTTTCGCTATTATATATATATATATATATTTTTTTTTCTTCTTTTTTTTTTTCTTTTTTTTTTTTCTTTAAGGGCCCCTTCCAGATAATAAATTAATTGATTCTAATAAACACATAATTGAATTTCTCTATTAATACTTAAATCTAATACAATTTTTCTTTCTATCATTTGAACTTTTCATACAATTATTTTCTTTCTTTTATTTTTAATTTTTTTTTTTTTTTTTTTTTTTTTTTTTTTTTTAAAAAAAAAAAAAAAGAGCTAAGTTTTGAATGCAATACAATTTGCAATATTTCATACATATATTAATATCAGATCGGTTCAAAATATAAAGTTTCCCAAACAAAATAATAAAATTCATACATATTGTATTCCAATACATAAATTCCAAGTAAATAAAGGTTTCATTAAATTCAATTAGTTTTTCCATTATTATTAATATGAAAAAATATTAAAATACATATCTACAAACTAATATCTATTTTTAATCTTTCTTTTCTTTTTTTTTTTTTCCTTTTTTTTTTTTAAATTTTCTCCAAATATTTACATAAATTTTTTTTTATTGAATTGAAATAATAAACTTATGATAATATAACTATATATTTTATTTCAACATATCTATGATTTAAATATATATACATATATTTTTTTTTTTCCCAAATAAACTGGAATATTTTTAAATGGTCATTTACGTTTTCTCAAATTATAATTATTTTTATATGGTACCATGTTACGACTTTCTATGACACCTTTGTATGGAATTTGACTAATTTGAAAATTTTCTATGTCATTAACAATATAACGATTGTTACCTAGCACTTTGAGGACCTCATATGGACCTTTCCATTTTGGTAGTAATTTTTTACTAATACCAGGAGTACAAACATAATTTTTAATCATCACATAATCTCCAACTACATATATTTTAGCCGGTTTTCTAAACTTGTCGAAATACTTTTTATTATAATCCTGAACCTTTTTGTTTGCTTCAATACTATTTTTTCTAACTTGTACTAAATCTCGCGAATTCGAATTAATTTCTCGCTCAATAATTTCTTTAACACCGTCGACAAATACACCTCTTTGATTAACTCCATACATCATCATACTAGGGGTTGTAGCAATTGAACGATTGACCGTATTATTAAGACTAAACTCGGCCTTAAATAAAACGTTATACCAGTACTTTTTAGTAGAGTTATCGCTTAGTTTAGCTAACATTGGAATAAGGCTACGATTTATCCTTTCAACTTGTCCGTTAGCTTGTGGCGAACCGGTGGCTATCTTTATGTGTTCAATATTATTTTCTTTTACAAAATCATCAAAATCTCTGGAGGTAAAACAACTACCTCTGTCTGAGATAATTCTACGCGGACGACTATAAGAATTGAAATAATTTTCCAAACAAACAATAACTTCTTTAGTGCTGGTAGATTTGACAGCGTATAATTTTGTATATTTTGTAAACGCATCTACAACTAAAAACACATGTTTTTTTGAAAACTTAGCATTGTTATCTATAGGACCACAATGGTCTATGTGAATGGTGTCAAATGGAACGTTATTTTTGGGAATATTATGCAAGAAACCCTCAGTTTTGCCTTTTGATGAAGAAAAAGTTATGCATTTTAAACAATTGGAAATGTAATAACTAATACTTTCTTTTAATTTAGGGAACCAGTAGTTTCTAAGTATAAGCTCATAGGTTTTATCTACTCCTATGTGTCCCATTTCATCGTGATTTATACGAATAACATTATTTTGCATACTTTCCGGGACATAAAACAGTAATTTTCCTTTCAATTTCCTATACACCAAACCATTTCGCATCTCATAGAAACTATCTTCGGACGATTCTAATTTCTTTTTAATTTTCTGAATATTAAGATCTTTATTTTGTGATATCGATAGTGTTTGCTCAAAAGTGTTTTCTTCGAGAACTAATATATTTGTGGATCTACTAAGTGCATCTACATGAGACATTCGATTTCCTTTACGATGCTCTACCATATAATCATAGTTTTGAAGCTCAAGTGCCCATCTTGCTATACGAGCATTAATATCTTTCTTATTAAGAGTAAGCGTAAGTGAGTTACAATCTGTAACGATCTTAAACTTAATGCCTTGTAGGTAAACACGAAATCTTTTCAATGCATAAATAATAGCTAATGTTTCCAATTCGAAACTATGATACTTGCTCTCAGTTTCAGTCGTTCGTTTGGAAAAATAAAAAACAGGGTGAAATTTATTATCCGGTTGGCGTTGTAATAATATAGCACCAAAGCCAATCGAACTGGCATCCGTATGCAACTCAGTTTCGGACTTAGGGTTATAAATGGCTAAAATGGGAGAACTTACTAAATGATTCTTCAATGTTTCAAAAGCTTTGAACTCTTTTTCCTGAAAGTTAAATTTTACATCTTTACGAATTAAGTCATAAAGTGGTTTCGCTATTAATGAAAAATGTGGTATGAATTTACGAAAGTATGAACTCAAACCTATAAAACTGTGCACTTGTTTAGTACTTGATGGAACTGGGAATTCTAAAACAGCTTTAATACCAGATTCAGTTGGCTTTATTCCTTCATATCCAACTGAATACCCCAAATAGTCAATATTTGTTTGCAAAAACTTGCATTTTTCCAGATTGAGTTCTAATTTATTTTGCCTTAAAAGTATAAAAACGTTCTTTAATATATCAACGTGTTCTTTAATAGTCTCGGTCGCGATCAATATATCGTCAAAATACGTTAAAATTTTTCCATCAGTAATCATTTCTTTAAAAATAATATTTACAAAACGTTGAAATACAGCCGGGGCGTTTTTCAACCCAAACGGCATTTTAGTATACTCGAATTGACCCAACGGGGTAATAAACGAAGTATATTGGACAGAATCTTTATTCATGGCTACGTGATGGAAACCATTTTTGAGATCCAGTGAACTAAAATATTTTTTCCCTTTTAATTGAGTAAGTTGGTCCTCTATTAATGGTATAGGATAATTATCCCTCACTGTAACTTTATTTAAAGTTCTATAGTCTACACATAACCGAATATCATTATTTTTTTTTTTTATTAAAACAATTGGAGAACAAAATGGAGATTGACTAGGTCGAATTATTTTTTCTTTTAATAATTGATTAAGTTTTTCTTGCAATTTTTCTTTTTCGTAAAATGACAAACGCCGAGGTGTCGAATAAAATGGTACGTTGTTATTTAGTAAAATTTTCATTTCATATTCCAATTTATTATCATTTTGCAAATTAGAGTTAAAATAATTTTCACAAAATATGTCATAACAATTCTTAATAATATTTTTATCAATATTTGGATTAATGTTTAATACTACATTTTTATTTTCAGATTCATCCAAATAATTAATAGAAGAGAGTAATTTAATTTCATTTTCAATCGGGTTTAATATATTTGGTTGATCAATACAATTTAAATTTACTAATTTGAAATTTGAAATTTGCATAAAATCTCTACCAAGTATTAAGTCATAAGTCATTGTTGACTTAGGAACTACTTTAACATTTAATTTATAATATTTATCAAATAATCTAACAGAAACATTTATATTACCTAATACAATTAACTTACTGTTATTGATACCGTAATAGTTTTGTTGATTTTCATGATGAATACTTTTATATGATACAAGTCTTTCTGAAATAAGTGAAATTGAGCTGCCAGTATCCATTAGTGTTGATAAATTGTTGATTAGTTTTTTATTATCATCCGCGATGATTGTGGTATACATGAATTCTTCAATTGGATTAATATTCGAGATTGCATTCTGATGATCTTGAAGTAATTTATTCTGTGATTGTGATTTTTCAATACAATTGTTGGCAAAATGTCCTGATTTTCCGCACCTAAAACATTTACCTTTTTCTCTCCGTGGTTGCTTACACTGTACTACTGTATGGCCGATTCCGTTACAATTAAAACAACGAAATACTGGTTTTTCTTCTTTAACATTTTTAGTTAGATCTGCATTTTTATTTTGAAAATTATTATAAGTTTTGTTATTTTGTTTGAATTGATTTTTATACACTGGTTTTAAATAATTTGAATAGTTTGAAAAATTTGCTGTCGGAAATCTTTTTTGCTTGATAATCGAAGAAAATGCGCTTAATATTTGTTCACTGCTAGTAAATTGTAACATTTTTGCTTGATTTTGAAGTACGACATCATTCATTCCTTCTATTATAAACTCACATAATTCTTCTTCAGATATATCTAAACTTCCAGCAAGTATGACTTTATCATGGAAATAATCAGCGAAATTTTCATTTACATTCCAAATACGATGCTCAAATTTCCGTCGAATTTCAATTTTTTGTAGCTTATTTCCAAATAATTTGTCCATTCTATTTAATAACTCGTTTAAATTCATTGTTAAATGCTCTGATTTGGAATGAAACCATCTTAGTGCTTTACCTTTTAATTTTTTAATAACAAATAATTTCATCGTACCATCGTCAACTTGATATGTTTCTTTACATGTTTTTACATGTTGACACCAAGGTAAAAATCCTTCGTCACTAAAATCATACAATAAATGATCTAAATAATTTAAATTTACCTCTAAATTAATATCATTTTGTGTTGTTTTATTGTTATTTGCTTTCATTCGTTCAATATCTCGTACTAGCTTTTGACGTTGCGTCTCTATTAATTTAAGTTGTCGTTTTAAAACATCTATTTGACCAGTGCCGTCGATAACTTGACTTTCATCTTCTCGAGCACTAGTACAAACAGAACCTTCAAATACAAGTTGGTCCAAATTCTCACCATCATCTTCTATTATTTCATTAACATTTACATCTGGATTATTTTTTTCTTTATACTGGATAATTCGATTAATTATAATTTCTTTTGTTCCCGTTTGCGGCAAACCATAAGTCTTACAACTTGAAGTTAATTGTTTTTTTGATTGTTTACGTAACTCCGAGCGTAAATTCTCCATTTTTTTTTTTTACTTTACTTTTTTTTTTTTAAATCAATCTTTAAGCAATTCAAACGATGCAGCCAACCTCACTTTTCATACCAAATTCAAACAAACAGTCAATTCAACTTATTATTTTTTTTTTTTATTATAATTTTTTTTTTCTTAGCTCTCAATATTATATTCAAAAACATAATATACCAATTTCCCCTTTTTTTTTTTTTTAAATAGCGAAGACAGCATAAAGAGGAATACACAAAAAAAATTAATTTTGTTGCGGTCGTAATACTATAATAATATTGTTATACATTTTTTTTTTCACGATGCTTGCTCAGCTTTCAACTCTATAAGAATATCACTGTAGTAGAGTGAGACAAAACTATGCATAGTTTTTGTGTTTTGTTTTTTTTTTTTTTTTTTATAATAATTTTTTTTTTCTTTTTTTTTTTGAATTGAAAATTTCAAAATTTAACCGTTTTTTTTTTTTTCAAATAGGTTCTAGAAGCTTTATTACCAAATTATCAAATATGGTATTAAAAGTACATGAATTTTTGGATTATAAATTGAAATTCACTATATTATATATATCTTGGTTTTGTCTTTTGTGACATATTGTTTTTTTTTTTTGGTTTTAAATGAACAAACGAATAAAACATTTTTTTAAAATTTTAAATACTTAAGAACAAAATGAATATTAAGATTCTTTTCTTTTGAATATTTTGTTATTTTCAGAATTTTATATTTAAAAATTTTTTTTTCTGGATAAATATCCCACTTCTGAAATTTTGTAGTCGCTAAATAGTTTTATTTTATTTTTTATTTTAAAGAAATACAATTTAGAAAATGTCTTTTTATTTAAATAGTTTATTATTTCTTCTTTAACAAATTCTGATAATAAATAAATGAACCGAGCCAAACAAGATCTCTATAATTACTGACTATTTCAAATTTTAATTTATACATTATTCTTTGAATACTCTTTGCTCTTTTTTTTATTTATTTTCTTTTCTCCTTTTTGTTTCATATACATATGAGAAAACTACTACAATATATAATTTATTACTCTTTGTATATAAGTATGTACTCGTATATTTTGAAACTTGATTCTTCTAAATAAATAGGTTTTAATTTTTTTTTTCATTATTATTTTTAATTTATATATATATTATATATATGTAATTATTTCGCCAATTAATTTTTAAAATCGTTTTGCAGACAAATTCTTAAGTAACAATTTAAAAATAAAATAATTATATGTAATGTCTTAATATTTGAAATAAAAGTGCATTTTTTTGTCTTTTAAATGGCCATTTATAGATTTTCAATAAAAAAAAAAAATAAACAAAAATATAAAAAATTTCAATTTGCTATAATATACTCATTTAAATGCAGTTGTGTTTCTTAATATTTGCTTAATAGTTCTTTATTTTTAAAAGGGGTTCTTAAAAAATTCTACACAAATGAACTTAAATACGAAATTAATAGAATTTTTTTTTTTAATTTTATTATGAAGAAGGAATTGTGTTTCGAATTTAGTTCCTTGAAATAATTTTCATTTTTATTATATATTTTTTTAAAATAACAAGCTTTAATATATTTAAATTAAAATTAATTTTAATATTACAATAATTTGAGATTTGAAAAATAAACATTTGTTTTTAGTTGGTATGTTATAAATAATTGATTATCATGACTTCATGCAGGTACGTAGTCTTCCGATAATGTCGTTGATTTGGTCCATGTAACTTTAAAATAAAATTTATTAAAATAGAAAATTTTATTTTTAATAATCTATATAACAAATTTTAAGCTTCTGATGTAAGAGTAGTTTAATAATTATGAAAAATTTAATTTCTAATTTCTTTAAAAATATCCACCTGTGCCATAAATAAATTAAAGAACTTGAATGCAAACTTAAAGATCGAAATAGAACAATTTATTTCCAATTTATTTTGTGATCGTTTAAAAATTTAAAATATTTTCAAATACAAGCCCTTTTTTAAACCGAGGTAAGTAAAAAATTTAATTATAAAAATATTAAAAATTTGGTTTTATAAAACTTAAAAAAATTTAGATTTATAAATAATTTAATTATTTATTTACCTTGATTTAAACCTCATTTGCCGTGTTGTAATTTGTACTATACTACTTATAGTATACTAAATAATATTTTCAATAATTTAAAATTTTATTCAATATCACGATTTTCAATATTGTAATTAATTTAATAATCCAACAAAACAGCAAGGGAACGTTTGTTTTTCATTTCCTCTTTATTTCCGTTTATAAAATATTTATAAAATTATATGAAAGTACAATTTAGTTTTTTTAAATACAGTTTTCAGCTCATTATAAAATCATTTTTAGAATTTCTTTTAATTTTTTATAAATTCAGTGTCAAAATTTTAAAGATACTTCTTCAAAGAGATTCATAAGTTCACAAGAAAAGCCTTTAACATTTTTTGGTAGACAGTAATTACATCAAACTTACTTTGAAATGTTTAAAAACTTAATAGAATTACCTATATAAAAATTTATACAAAAAAAAACCTACTTTAATTTTAAGAACTGTTATTCTCACATTAAATCCAAATAAAAATTTAATATTGAATCCAATTTTTAAGATTTCTAAACTTCGTTCAGAATACAAATTGATTTACATTGGTTTACTTTCTTCTTTAATATAATTTTAAATGTTAAGTCGCGTAAGTCGATTTGAAGCAACAAATTATTTTGTAGATGACTGTTTCTGTTATTTTGTTGTTGTAAATTTTGTTAGTAAATATCATGTTTTGTCTCTTTTTGACTTTTTGCATTGCTTATTTCATTCGTTTTAGCTTGAATTGCATTTAGACGTCATATGCATCTCATTAATTATTAATTATAAATTATGAACGCCTACGTCTGGATTTGGACGTAAAAAGGAATAATACAAAAGTAAATGTATATATAAATATAAATGTATATATGTATATATATATATATATATATTATATGCATATTTATGTTAAATAACTAGTCTCTTTACCGTACATTTTATGTTAAACTAAAGGTAAAAGTTAATATTTGTATGTATATATATCCAATAACTCTTTTTATTATACTTTTTTTCATCATTGAAAACTGGTATTTTTTTTTAAAATCGTTTATAATATTAAATTGCTTTTTATTCTCTGGATTAAAAATTTTTAATTTTGGTCTGCTTAAGATCATAAATAATATTAAACCTAAATAGAAAACCTATTAATAAAAAGTTATTCAAACTGAAATGTTTAATTATTGTGAATTGCCTGTTTTGTTTTAATTTTACTGATAAACGGATTCGCTAAATTGAAAATCTAAAAAAAAATTAAATATTTCAATATAATAATTTTATTATTTATTCATTAAGAATTATCTCGGTTTAGTAAACACTTTTTATGAAATCCTATAGTTTTGTGGTTGTGGAGGTTAGGATCGAAATTTCGGTTTTGTAAATTCAGTTTTCCAAACTTCTCGTTTCTGAAAATCTCTTCGAAAATCTAATTTTTAGAAAATGTCCTTTTTAGGAAATCTCGCGTTTTTTTAAAATTCCGTGTTAATAAATCTCGTTTAAATCTCCTTTTTTATTGAAATATTTGACTTTTTTAAATAATTTTGTTTTTAAGGATTTTAGACTTGGAATCGAACTATAAGCCTTCAACAGAAAAAACAAATAAAATATTAGAAAACTTAAGTTCTAATGCTTCAATAAATATAAAAAAAAATTGAATTAATAAATAAATTAAATATTTTAAATTTATTGAACCTTTATATACATATATTATATATATATAAAGACATTACCGGTTTTTTTTTATGTATACTAACTGTTTTTTTATTTAAAAACAAGTAAAGATAAAAACCTATAGTTTTTGAAAAAGCACATTTTTAAAATTAAACAATTGTCTACAACAAAATTAGGGTATAGTTAGAACTTATTGTTAGAAATTTTTTATAAAAAAGTTTGCAGAATATACATAAATTAAGTGACACATAACAGTAAATTAATATATATATAGCTATTTTAATTCACTTTGAACTAAATTTACTTATTAAAATTGTTTTGCTCATTAAAAATATTTTTATAATATTGTAATTTGTTTGTAAATATATGTGTTCATATAAATACTTTATAAATTTCACATACAGATTACCTTTATAATTCGATGTATGCAATTATATAAAAAACTGTCCATTTTAGTTGTATCAACGTACGGTTCTTAATTCATTTATACGATCCAAAATATTTTTCTTATTTTTATTATTTCATTGTCTGTTTGCTTGTACCTTTTTTTTTAAAAAAATTTTGAAAAAATAATTTAATATATTTTTCCTCTGTCTATTTGTTCGAACGTTTCGTAAATTCCTATATTCAATATAATGGAAAGATTACTACAGAAAGGTATCGAAAAACAATTTTAAATTCAAGAAACAATTTTTTTTTTGCAGGTCCACTCTCTTTTTGTCCGTAAGCAAAATTTGCAATCTCGAAACGTGGTAATTGCTTTCTAAGACATAAATATGTGAAAAATAAAAAAGGAAAATAGAGTACGGTATTTTAATGTATCGTTAAACGAAATTTAGCAAAATTTTTTACTCTTTGAATCTTCTAAACGTTTTAAGCTAGAAAATTAAAATTTTAATATCAGTATATTTTTCGAGAGAATATAAGTTTTTAAAATACTATGTGTTGCCCGTGGTTACAAGCTGTATAGGTAATCATGCACTTGCGGTTTCCCTAAAACTAAATATGACTGTATTTGTAAGTATATTTTGATTTTTAAGTGTGCTTATCTTAATACCCTTGGTTTTTTAATTCTTATTAACTTTTAGTTTTAACATTTCTGTTCTAAATTTTTATAGTTACGGAAAAAAGATCGTTCTTTTGTTTTTGTTTATTAGTATTGTTATTATTATTATTCGTGTTGCTTGTTTTTATTATTATTATTATTATTATTGCAAGAACTATTGCAAAATTATAATTGTACCTTAGCATATTTAATTTTAAAATTATTATTAAGGTGGTTTTTTTCATTCTTTCATTATGATTATTATTTGTTATTAATATAATATGAAAAAATTAGCTGTTATACAACAAGAATACTTAAAATTATGTTAAATAACATTGTATTAATTCTTTTATATTTTATTATATAAATATATTTGTTGCTTTATTATAAGTTTTATTTTTTTAAAACCAAAGGGTGTGGCGGGTTTAATGATACTTAATTGTAAGTTTTTGTTAAATTAAAATAAAACAGAGATGAATTAAAGAGATATAAAAACATGAAACAAATAAATAAATAAAAGGATCACCATGATCACTGATTTAGGGAAAGGACGCATATATAAAAATGTAATATTTAATGCAATTCACAAAACGATCTGAACTGATATAAATTTATGGTGGGGATGTTAGTTAACGACGGAAGTATTTTGGTTTAATTTTAATGTTAAGAAAACAAAAAGAATGATTCCCTTTAGTTTACTTAAGTTTATTTTAAATTTTGCTTTTAGCCAAATTTTTAATGTAAGATTCTTTTTATGCAGATAGCAATCTTATAAAATATATAATTTTCATATATATATTTTTTTATATTTTTTATTTTTTTTCAAAGTAAATAGAAAAAAAATAGTAAATGTACTAAAAATATTAGGGTGCATTTATGTTGGAGCTGCGATAAGTGAAAATATCATCGGTAAGAGCATAGCGTAGAAAATTTAGCAGCTTCAACATAAACGCACTCTTAGACATAAGCATTTGTCAAACAATTATCTGATGGATTTATTTACTTATTTAATTATTATTATTTAACACCAAAACGATCACCTATAGTGTAAAGCTATTTATATAGGTTAAACACAATTGTTAATAAAAATTGTTTGTCTTTCTTGTTTTTAAGTATCTCATTGTCAGTTATTTGTATGCATATATTATTATTTATTTTGTTACTTATATTTATTTTATATATAATTAATATTTAGTCACCAAGCGGATTCTATAAAGTTCTTCAATATTTTTTTTTTAATCAAACATTTATCCTATTTCGGATAAACTTTCCATTATTTTTCACCCTTACATGCTTTTAATAAGCATGTAATCATTGATGGCTTTATTATTATATTGATTAATTAATTATTCCATTGAAAGTTCTTACAATATGCGCAGGATTAATAATTGTAGTGTTTTCGGTAAAACGCTTTGTAATGTGTATTGCATACTTACAGGAGAAATTATGTTTTTCACTCTTAGAACGAAACCCGTGAATTATTTTTTTTAATTTTATTTTTTTATAACTTATATATTAATATTTTTATTTAAATTAGTAAATAAATAAGTAGTACTATAAATGAATAGAATTTGAGAAAAAACCGACTATGATTAATTATCGTTTCAAATAAAGCCAGAAAATGTTTCAGAAAACTTACCATATAATTAGCCTTTAAATTCAAATTCTTTAATTAATAAACATTTATGTTTTAAAGCATATAATATAATATGTCTTTATAAATACAGTATTTAACAAAATTAAAGGAATTAAAAAATATTTTGAAAATAAAAAAATAACAGGAAATTTTTTTTTTCTTAATTACGCAATTTTATTAACTTAGTTTTATATCTTCATAAAAAAATTAATCAAAAAATTCTCGATTGTTATAATCAAAAATATTTTATTTTTTAACAATACACAAAAAAAATCTTATTTTATTTTGAAAATAATTAATAATCAAAAAGGAATCCTTTCTAGTGATAATGTCTATCACTTTTGGTTTAAAAGATAAATATAGAATTAAAAAAATTTGTGCGCAAAATTCATCATTTAGAAACTAAATTTTAAATTTTGTAAAGCACTGTAGCAAAAACCTATCCTTATACATATACATATATCAATATAATAATTATATCTATACATTTTTTCAAAAAAAAAAAAAAAAAAATCAAATAGTATTAAATGATTAAAAATTCCCCTTTATTGTTTTTCTTATTTTCTAAAAATAAAATAAATTAATTAGAATTTTATGCAAATTTTTTCTGCTCTTAATTATTATTCTCTAAAAATACTATTAAAGAACATAAGACTTAAGTAAATTATTAATTCTTTAAAATAAAATTAAAAAAAAAAAGAAAAAAAAATAATAAAAGATTAATTACTGTTTTTCTTCTTTTACTCTGCGTCTACATATGCAATAGAAATAGCAATAGAAATAGAAATAGAAATATTTATTGCAAGTGTAGACGCTTTATGGTTATTGCTTGCAATAGTTGAACAATATATTGCTGCAATAATTGCTGCAATATATTGTAGCAATATTTTTGAATTTTGACAGAATCAAAATGGCGGAATCTGAAATATTTATGTTGATGGTAGACGGTAGTTACGTATTGTTTTATAATTTTGACTAATAATAAAAAACAGTACACATATTTGTTCAAATGAAAAAAAATTAAATTTATAAAATTAAAAAATTTAATTAAAAATTAAATAAAATTTAAAAAAAAATTAAATTAAATTAAATTAAATTTTATTAATTTTTAATCCGTTTGTGATTTTGAATTTAACTCTACAATTTTTGACAGAATTATGGCATGCAATAGAAATATAAAGTTCCCCACACAAGAAATATTATTTCTATTTCAATTTCTATTTCTATTTTTATTGCAGGTTTTATTGCATATGTAGACGCTCTGTTAAAACCAAATTTAATAAAAACTTAAGAAAATAAAAATAAAAAAAAATAATTATAAATTGAACATTAATTTTACAATTTTCAGTTTAACATTTATAATTGGTTAAAATAACCATTTAATTGTAAAATATTTTTATGTTTTTATATCTACATTAAGTATATACTATATCATTGAATATAGAAGGGTTTTAAATTTATTTTATTATAGTCTGACATTAATAATTATTCACGAATTATTAGCTATTGCGGGGCACAAATAATTTTTTTAAATCGAATTGAAAGCAGAAAATCAAAAGAAAACCAAATATAAAAGATACACGTAAAGAATTTTGCCAAATACCCTCAAGGAGTACTTTTATAATTTAAAGTATATTTGTAAAAATGGTTTGTCGTTTAAAAAGGAATACTATGTTATTTTGTATTATTTCATATTTATAGTTTTATTATTATGATGTAGTTTTCTTTTTTAAATTAGTTTAAAATTTAAAGTCTTCAAATCCTGGTCGGATCATATCAAATAAAAAAATATAGTGTATATTAAAAATAGTTTAATAAGAAGTCCAAATGTCAAATAGGCAAAATACTAATATTATCGGGCAATATTTACTGTTGTTTGCTACTATAAATAAATCAATTTTTAAAAATCGCTTTAAAAGAATAGACCTATTTTTGAAAATTTAACAGTTAGTAGGAATCAACTTTAATTTACATAATTATTTACAATAATATTTAAAATTATATCATATTACAATATTATTCATGAAATTTAAATAATTTCTATTGTATTACTGAATTATAATCAAAATATTATGATAATTAAAAATTAAAATAAACCCATATTTAAACAGAGAGGAGATATCACAAAATATATATTTACAAATCTTAAACATTTTCACTATAAAAATTAGTTATAATAAATTGGAACAAATATTTTTATATATATAGAAAATTGTAATACAAAGGAATTTTATTCAATTTAAAATACTACCTAATAAAAATTTAACCAAATACTCGTAAATACAAACAATTTTGATAACTACCAGCTATATTACATTGTTACTGAATTTTTAAAACTATAAATTGTTTATTTCATATAGTCGTCATTAGTTTTTCACAAACATAATTTTTAATATGTATAGCAAATACTTGTGTATATACATATACTAACATATTGTACAATAAAGTGCATATAATTAACAGGGTATCTTGAGGGCATTTAAAAACACCAAAGCCAACATTATCATTAGTTTCATGAAATGTAATGTATTCTGGCTGTTATTTTTTTTATTATAAAATTTATATAAGTGTTTGTATATATTATTGTTCATTATGCTTGTGTTGCTTTATAGGGTTGGCAAATATTTCGTATTATTGGTATACTTTTTAGTTTATTATTTTTAAAATGAAACCAAATTAAAATAGTTCTATTAGACTCTTTACAATTTTATTTTATTTACAGTAAATTACTTGAAAGAAAATTCTTACAATTATAATAATTTTTATATATTTTTTTTATATTTATCTTACTCTTTTCTATTGCTGAAATGTAAAAATTATTTTTATTAATTTATTAAAAATATTTTTAAATATCTTTTCATCGCTAAGTGAAAAAAAAATTTAAATTAAATTCATAAAAAAATGAATGTCCTGTTGGCACTATATGTATATATACAGTAATTGAAATTATTATAAATAAGTAATATTTGAACAACATTATGTTTTATATTTATTACTTATTTTAAAATGCTGGGAGAAAGTTGAAACAAAAATTATATTGGAAAAAATAACACTAATGAAAAGGACTGGAAAGAGGAAATGAAAAAGTCTTGTTTAATTTCCCAGTTCATGCAGAAAAGAATGAAGTTGCAAAAAGTATATATTAAATTGTTGCATGTAAAATTTAGTATTTCATTGTATAAGTGTTGTAAATTATGCTGCCCTACAATAATAGCCTTTGACAAAAATAATAATTAACTTAAGAAAAGTAGTAATATAGAATGAAGATTTATTATGTTTATTGTGGTGTTGTTTGTGAACATTTTATATGAAATTAAGAACTTCTGTAGTAATGCACGTTTTAGCTCTATTTGGAAGAAAATATCTAAACATAAAAGATATATATCAAGTAAATTTTTAAAAAAATAAAGGAGTATGAAATTTAAAAGATTTTATTTCTCCTGATTTAGAAAATTACACTCAAATATAAAATAAGTTAAGTTTTAAATCATCTTAACTTATCAGATTGCCCTTTTAATCTTCTGCTTAAGATTAATTTTGTTAATTAAATTTTAACATCCTAGGTAGGATAGCATACAATATACAGCCTATAAGATATTTTCTTAACAAACCATTATAATATACAAATTATATTATAATAACATCGATGAATAATAAAATGAATTAGTTTTATAAAATATAATCTAAAAATGTATCTTTTTTGAGCGCATCATACTTCAATTTGTTCTATAAAAGTAATGGTTGGGTGGCACAGTAATTAGAGTGCTGACCTTTTATTCAAGAGGCACGGGCTCGAATTCCAATAAAAAAAATAAGGAAATACTTTATAATTCAAATATCAAATTATTACAATATATAACAAATACAATTGTATTCATTCTAGGACGTTTTAAAATGTTACAAAGTTTAGTACTATATCATGTTTAAATTGTAAAATATACCCAAGGTATAGAGAGACAGACCTGGTTATATGCAATTTTTCATTAAACTTAATTTTCGTTTATGTTTATCGTTAAACATTCTGTATATGTAATTAAAAATGTATCAGTATTACACCTTTCTGTAGCATACATTAGAATGACTTTCTGTAGTATATTAATATGAATGCATAATATGAATCTACAATTGGGTAAAAGTTATCAGTTTTGTAATAAAAGAAAAGAAAAAAAAAGGAAAAGAACCAAGTATAGTTATTCAATATTTTTTATGTAATTTCGAATATATTCGGATTTATAGTACCTAAATATAAAATGCATACACAGGTCATTTATAATATATTTATTTTTTTGGTATTCCTTCAATATTTTTGCTCAAAATTTTTTCCAAAATATTTTTATTATATGTAATATAATCTTATACAACATGGACTATATTTTCAATTTAATTAAATCAATTGAATAAAATTCAATCTGCTCAGCTGTTATTATTGAAATGTTTTCAATTACTTATTTATATAAACGATATTTATAATTACATTTAATCCTTAAAAAATTATCCAAATTTAAAATTAATTAAATTTATTAACACAAAATGAAAATAAAAACTATAATTTGCACATTACTGTAAAAATTTTCTTTGTTTAACAGTACTATTAACAGAGTAGCGGAATATATTTCATTAACCATAATTTTCTTAAATTCAGATAATATAGTGTACTTTGTTTATAATTAAAAAAATATATTCATTTCATTTTGTTTTTTTTCCACTGAAAAACACGTGAAGGTGTAAAAGAATGTTTATCTATCCTTCAAAAATTTTCACAAAAATTATAGTTACGCAGTTATAAATACAAATACATAAAAATAATATTAACAGTAAACTGGTTTTTAAAGAGTAAAGAGTTTTATATATAGTACAGAAAATACTCATTGTAGCAAAAAACGACGAAGAATGAGTTCGAGAGCGAAAAATTGTTTATCTTTTATCTTTTATGTGTTGAATCGTTGAATGTTGATATTAAGAGGCCGAAAGTTGTTTCATGTCGTCGATAGTACAAATTTAACAAAATTAAAAATAATTATTTAAACCCGTTACAAAAATAACAATAAAGATATGGTAAATTTCAAATTGAAAATACAACATATAAATAATATTTGTGTTTTTATTTTTTTTTTTAATTCACTATCATTTTGCTCTTATTGTTAGGAAGAGTTGGAAAATCTGTTAAAGTGAAAATTATATACTTAAGGCTATTTTAATATTTTAGTGGGTTAAATATTAACACCATTGGAAACCAAATTTTTTTTTTTTTTGACAACAAACTGTTTATGTTTTGTCGACACTATTCTGCAACACATAATGAAGAAAACATTATTTTTTTAATTGAAGTTAAACTGAATTAACTTTTAATTAATTCCGAAATGAAAACGTTTTATAACAATATATATTTAATTTTTAAGAATTATTAAATTAATAAATTGTAATTCTTTCGATACTATATCGCATGACATTATTTAATTATACATACTTAAAAAAAACATAGAGTAATAATGGACATAAAAACGATTTCTCATTAATAGTGGATCTTTTAATTAGTTGCTTTTATATGTGTTAAAGCTGAGGTAATAATAAACAAAATCTGTTATAAATAATTTCAAGTGATTTTTAATGCATTTATTTAATTTTTGTAATTACTTAAAATTTTGTATTTAAAATATCACTTTAAAAATATATTTTCAATTTACAAGATACATATTTTAGTTGTAATATAAAATGCATGTTGCACTGAAACTGAAATTGCAAGATGAATTACTTGCTGAAAAGTACTACCAAAATAACTGAACTCTGTTTATTTATTAATTATACAAGTTAATACGTCGAATTATCAACTTATATTTTTAATATAGCAAATCAATATTTTGGACTCCCTATGTCAACATTTTGTTAAAACAAAATCACTGTAATTTAAAAAATTTATTTTTCAAATTCATAAAAAAAAAATCAATTTTAATCTCTCTTTAATTTACTTTTTCCATAAAATTTTCCAATTTTTTTTCTACTTTATTTAAACTATGAACTTTTCATTTTTACCTTACACTCGCAACAAAATATGTCATATTAATTTGCTGTGTAATTTACATAATTAGAAACATTGTAATACAAATTTAATTTATTCAACTACCACAAAAAAAATAAATTAACAAAAATAAAACAAGTTTAAATAAATGAATAATAAAAAGAAATTCTTATAAATTCTTTATAAAGTCGTGTAACCTCTATTATAATTACTAATTAAAAACGGAAACGAAGAAAATGGAAAAAAATGAATACTTATATTAAATCTTAGAACATAAATATCTTAAGTATCTTAAATCGTGCTAAAAATTACATCCTTCATACACTTAAAATTTATAATTTGATATTTACAATGACGACTACTAAAATTATACTGAGTGTTTCAGAAATCAATTATAAATTAGTAGTTTGTCTAAATTTCAATTAAATTTGAAATTAACTGAAACTTAATTAATTAAAATTTATATTTATCAGAAAATTTTAACAAACTCAACTCATATTACTCGTAAACTTATTTGGACACCTTTCCGTTTTCCAAGAAAACTGTAAATGAAAAAAGAAATATTGAATATTTTATAAAGTCCCTAAAATTGAACCCTTTGTACAATTAGTGCATTAAAACTAAATTATATGATTATTATATTATAATAAAAGTAAATTTCATGTAAATAGGCGTATAATAAACTTGTTGTTATTTTAACTTTTTTATAAACAAAATATACAATGTTGTTTCATATAATGTTGCTAGCAACAATTTTTTTTGAGTTTAAGTGAAATTAATTTTATTATTACATTGTTGTTGTTTTTTGTGTAATAATTGTACATGATATTATTTTTATAATTGTAAATTAAAGAAAAACACAATGTGGCTCATGCATATAGATATTTATATAAGAATGTATGTTATTTAAGTATATGTAAAGACTATTCTTGGCCATCATCTATTTCATCAAGAAAATTAGATATAACTTTACACGCGGTCATGCATAATATAATTTTCTGTATTTTTTTTTCTTTAAATTACATATATATATCCATATGTACAAAGAACGATAAATATGTATATATTATATATTGTACTCTTATTATGCCATAAAATTCATTAAAAAACTAACTACTTTTCTTTAAAAAAAGAAAAAAATATGAAAAATAATTATTTTATGATATTTAATAAGGGTATGAGCATTACATACTACTTTATTTTAAAAAAAAAATTTTTAATTTATAATATACACTTATTAAAACATATCGTGTACACACACATATATAAATTATTTATATAAAGATATGTATACATATATAATATATTTTATTATTACGTAACGTAGATATAGACAAAATATTTATTATATTTAGACGAAAAAAATATAGTAAAAAAAAATTATTGTAATTATCCTGGTTTATTACAATATCCTTAACATACATATATCATAAATAAATAACACTGTACAGAGTGCCCCGTAAATGTAAATCTGTAGCGGGTACGAAGAAAAGTAGAAAAAATTTACGGGTGGCTTTAAGAAAAAAATTTTTTATTGCCATCTTTTTATAACCATCATTTCAAAGATTCAGGAGGTGATACTGATCTAAAATTTATAAACTTTTCCATATCTAGCTTGCTTCTTTCCATATCTAACTTACGTCAGTTTAGGTGTAGCGTTCAAAAACCCTTTGTTTTTTCTTTACTAGCTTTTTAACATGAATTTATTCGCACATTATCAACAATTATATTAAAGTAAACTGGTTTTGAGCTTTTGTAACATTTAAGTTGTCACACAAAACTTAAATACAAATGTTGTGAATGGGGAAACCTATTTTGAATAAAACATAACTTAAAAACTTGATGTGTCCTTAAATAAAGTTGTGTTGTGAGTCGGAATAGAGATAGTCAACAAAGTTGCTTATGACATGTTGTATTGTGAATGGGAATAGCACCCTTAGCTTTAGTACCTATATCCTATATTGTTTCAAGGTATTTTTTATCACATTTAATCCCAATTACATCCTTTTTGTGCGATAAAAATGATTTTTGAGCTTAAATTTAAATTTTAAATATTTTAAGGTAAAATTGTATTCAATAATATTTTCTCTAATGAAACACTTTGAAAATGCATAAGATAATTTCTTACTATAAAATGAATTTTTAATATGTGTACTAAATTTTAGTGCAAAAGTTAAAGTAGACTCTGATTATAAATCTGAACCATGAGTTTTTGTAATTTTTTCCTTTACTTAGTAATGAATTCAATGAAATTCTTATAATAATCAACAAACAACAAAACAACCATCGTGATCATCTTAATTGTCTACAATATCACGACGATGTTAATCATATTATAGGCTTTTATCATAATATAAAATAGGTACCTAAATTTTTGAAAGTTTATTAGTGAATGTAGAGTAAATAATTTTATGCAACAACATTTGCAACATTGTCAGGTTCATTATACTAAGCGCATTAATTTTTTTTCATTTTCTTTGTTTTTTAATTATAATATAAAAAAGATGATGAAAATATTTATTGTAAGTAACCTAAAAATAAAATTTCATCGTTAAAAAAAAAAAAACAGATCAACGAAAGTTGAAATAAAGAAAAAGGGTAGAGATAGAATATATTGTATCAATAATGTAATTAATTAGAATAAAAGTAATAAAATAGCGCACATAGAATGCAATTAATGGCCAATAATATACAATTTAATGTGCTAAGTAAAGGATCACTATATAAACTTAATTTTTATAGAGCCGTCAACTTTTTTATGACCACCTCGATTTTCTTGCTTTTTCTTTTAATTTAAAAAATATTAACGTGCAGTCTAACAGGAGTTTTTTTTTCATCTTTATTTTTTAAATTTATTATTATTTTATAGGCAGAAATTAGTTTTAATTTAATATGATTGTTTTTATAAGGTTTAATTTTGTTGTTTTTTTTTTTCTGTTTAACCTACGTTATTCTTTCTCTTTCTTATTATGTGGTGCTGAATTTGAAAAATAGTAATTTTAACTACAGATTATTTTAAAAATTTCAAGAATAGAAAATTATTTTATTTAATTAGAGAAAAAATTTTACAGATACATTTTTTTCTTTAGCAACATTGTAAATATTTTATAGCTTTATATAGAATTGATTAAAGGGAGTTAGGAATAAAATTAATAAATTTTATTAAATTTATTAATCTATTTACCTTTTGCTCTGATTCGTTTTCTTTTATTAATTTTAAAGAACTTTAAAAGTTATTTTATAATTTCGCAAATTAAATAATTTCCATTAAATGCCTTGTAATTTCGTAATTAAAACTTAAATCATTTAAGGAAGATTAAACTATTTTAATTTAAGTCTGAAAAAAATTTTTATAGAAATTTAATTGCACAATATTGTGGAAATTAATATTAATCTTAATGGGATTTTTTTTTAGTTGACCCGTGTAAAAAGTTTTTGATATTATGGCAATTTTTAGTGTAGATTAAAAATAATTTATTTTTCATCTAAAGTAACAATTATTTAATTTGTTTATCAATAACATTGAAAAATAATCATAGTTGTATAATTTTTGGTTCAAACAAAATTGAAGAAGTGTAAGTGAAATTAATTTGAATATAACAGTATTTCGTTATTAAATTGTTCATATTAACAAATATAATACGATTTATTAATATAATTAAAATCGTTTTGAAAAAAATTAAGCTGAAATTGTGAAAAACTTTAATAAATTCTCTAATGATTACTAATTTTAAGTTAATTTTTCAACTATTATGCTGTCATATATTTTTTTTTAAAAAAAGGTCAATCAAAACTATTACTTAAAACCACAATCTGATTAACTTAAATTAAATATGTATACAAATTGCACAAAAAAATTGTAAAGGGCTCTTTTGCTTAATTTCATCTTAACCAATAATTAATCTTTCCTGTAATTCCTTTTTTTAAATCTAATTTTTTTTTATAAAATCCGGTTTTTTTTTTTGAATAACATTTTTTTTAATTTGAATCCGCAGTGTTGGGATATATTTATCTCTTTCTATTTTATATTTTTTTTTCTGATTTGTTTGGAAACTGTTTCAGACCAAAATAAAAAATCTTTGTGTTTACTTTGTTATATAGTATAAGTGTAAATTGAAGGAATTAAATAATTTACAATATAAGATTATTTTATTGCTAAATTACCACCTCAACATATCTTTTAATAAATATCTATTACCCCTTCTTTTAAAAATTAAAAAGCCACCTAACTGTAAGTGTTAAGTATCACTTTAAATTAAACGGATTAACCGTATTAAAAACTTCACTTCAATTCATTTTGTTTTATTTTTCACATTTCAATATTTTTCTATATTTTTTCTATGATGAAAATCAACGAAAAATATTCTCTAACAAAATAACAACAGTACAACAAATATAGTACCATATGATAATATTCAGCATTGGGTGGAGTAAAATTCACCTTAACTAGGAGGAAATTGTAAAACGAAAAAAAATTCTAAAAAATATATCCAATCACAATTTGAAATGAAAGTAAAAGACTGTGAGATAAAAATAATTCCTTCCGTTTTATAATCCTTCTTCAGGAGGAAAATTATTTTAATTGCATGTATATGTTTGATGTTAATACATAGTAGGTATTTATATATGTAGCATGGAAAATTTTATTTGTAGGTGTTCTATAGTGTGGGTTTATTTGTAATTAATTTATTTTGTCGAATCCTTAATTTATCCTACTTAGGTACTCAATGTGTTTTTTACTTCAATCGAAATTTTGTTTTATATTAAGCTTTAAAAAATAATGATACAGATGGATAAAAAAATGGTGAATTTTTAACTGGTACTGTTCATTTTAAGGTGTTCGAGTTAAATTGAATTGAACTTTTTTTAGGTGTTTTTTGTCTTACGAATATTGATTTTGTCTTATGAATTTGACCTTTTTTTTTTTACTACATATTGATTCCCTCTTTATACCCTGATACAGCCACTATCTTTATATCTTTATTCTAAATATATTTAATGAAATATATTATAGTACACTGGTTTTAAATGTACAAATATATTTCTTCTCTTTAAAAAATGTAATTGTGACATAAACGTCATATTAATATCATAATAATTATCATACATAAATGATAAGTAAATATTTCACTAATATAATTTAAATAGCTTCCTTTATATAGTTGTTAGTTATTTTCATGAATCAGCTTTCTTTTTGCTCAATTTTGTTTTTTTTACTTAGTATATAATATTTGTGAATTGAGTACATAGTCTTTGATTTTGAATATTCTTTAATTTTGAGTTTTTCCTAGTGGATTTATAAAAATATATTCAAATGTAGTTTGAGGCGCTTTATAAAAAAAATTCTTAACATCATTTGGTAAGATGAGCTAATTTTAAATATTAAGTATATATACATATAGTGGCATGTAAAAGTAATATTCATATCGTGATTTGAAGTAATAATTATTTTGATTATAAATTATAAGAAACAAAATTGTGATACTTTTGCAATTAAAAAGACAAGGCAACATGAGGACAGAGTCCAAATTGCAAAATAAACAACAGTATACAAGAACCAATGAATTAAAAAGTGGATAACGAAATAAAGTAAAACAGAATAAACTAAAATCAGTAACAGAAACCCAATGAAATTATATTTTATCTTGACATATATGTTGTTCAATAGGTATTTAATCGTTTTTAAGTGTATCCAGAAATCAAAGAATCAGACTAATTTATTCATCCTGTATTCATTTTTATTTCATTTTAACATGATACTTATTAATATAATAACATTGATCGTGAATATAAAATGATGATGATTGTAATGATTTTATGTAATGTGTGACATTTTATAAAATTATAAATGACTATAAAATGAAATTATTATAATATAGAATAAAGTTTTAGAATATTATTTTTTTATTGACATTAAAATATAGATAAATATTCAAGATGGTTTTCAATCAATTTAAACACTTGTAAACTGTTTCATAAATGTTTCAGAAGAGAACAACGGTGAATTTAAAGTATCTGTATACAAAAATTGGTTAATTATTAACTTGAAATTAAATCGATTTTCTGCCAAACATGAATAAAGGGTGAACATGTATAAATAAATACCTAATTTTATGCAATATTTGTAATAGTACTTTAAATTTATAATTATAACTATATATTATTTGATTAAGAAAATTATGAATTAGAAATAGAAACGAGACGGAAAAAATTAATTACCTTTTACCATGTCTAAAAGGTACATATATTTAAAAAAATATAAATAAATATATATATATATTATAAATTAATATATAATCGTTATATTCACCAAGGAGTTGATTACTTAGCTGTAGCTTTTGTATAAGATTATGAATACACACAAGTTCATTTTGTGCGCCATCTATTATCCTACAAAAGGGTTATTTATGAATTTATATTAAATCTTATCTTAAGTTACGTTATAAACTATTACAATATATTTATACAATTTTACGGCATTTTTTTTATATATGATCTTACCGAGGTTTGAACCCGAGACTTTTCAAATGAAAGACGCCGTCTTTACCACTACACCATTGGTCAGATGACAGAAAATTATTAAATCAATCTAATAAATCAAATTTATTTTTATCCTTCGCAAAATCATATTCGATGATTCCCCTCTCTTTCGTTTTTACCTTTACAGAAATTTTAAAAAATGCAAATAGCAAATTTTACATTTCTGAAGTAAATTTTTTTATTAAAAATAATTAAATGAATTGTATATTATAGTTTTTAAAATGAAGAAAATGAACTCAAATTTAATCAGTTTTGATTTTTTTAATATATAAACCTTTAACTGGGTTCATCAATTTATTAAAATTGTATAAAAGAATCTTAAATCAAAACAAAGTTTACATAAATATGAAAGAAGACAACATATTTAAATATATTTTAAAGAAAAGGTGAAGCTGTAAAGATAATGATGATCTGATATTCTTTTATGTAGATTAAGTCAAAAAAAAAATATAAATAAAGTTGAAAAAAACTCGGATATCTACTGCTAAAAACAGAAATTTTCGAAATTTATGTATATCATTTTTTTAATTCGAAAAATCTGGAACAAGGAGAAAAAATTAAAAGAAGTTTAACATTCTTTTGTTTTTTAGATTCCCATTAAAATATAAATTAGCATTTTTTTAAATGGAATAAGGAATTATTTATCATATTGTATTTTCTTATTAGTTTTTTTATTGTTTTATATTATTTATTTATCAACTTTTATAATAAAATAAAAAGTCAGAACTTTGCTGAATATTCGAATTATAAAATTGAATAAAGAAACATTCACTTTGTAAATAAAACTGAAGATTGATGCTGTCGACGAAAATATTTATATATCTTAAGAATTTTTTTCTATATAAAATTACTGCACTTTTATGTTTCATTAATATTTTTAGCCAATATTACCAATATTAGAAACACTATTATAGTTTTCAACATGGTCATCTTACTTTTATTGATAAATTTTGTACAGTGTGTGTTTTTGTGTGTTAATGTTTATACCCGTATGACTATATAGTCAAAGGGTATAATAAATTTGCCATTACGTTTGTGACGCAGAGAAGGAGGGGGGGTAGATATAGACTCAAGTGTATGGATCGGATCAGAATCGAAAAATAAAACGATTTAGCTATGTCTGTCCGTCCGTCCGGCTGCACGATTCGCAAATTCGTTTTTTTGCAATAGCCGTCATCGCTATTTAAATCCAGCCATTTTGGTCCATGGGTTCGGGTAGCTGCCATACAACTTCTTTTTTTATATGAGCATTACTCTGTACCTATTACAGCTGCGTGTCTGAAATTTTGCCAAAAGTAGTTTAGTTTTATGGCCAAAGTTTCTGCAAAATTTGGTTGGTCTAGTGGAGTGGGTTCGGGTAGCTGCCATACAACTTCTTATTTTATATGAGCATTACTCTCCACCTAATGTAGCTGGGTGTCTGAATTTTTGCCAAAAATTGTATTTTTGGCAAAATTTGGTTGGTCTACGACAGAGGGTTCGAGTAGCTGCCATACAACTCTTTATTTTATATGAGTATTCCACTACAATTAATAAAGCCAAAAGTAATTAACCGGATGATATAATGTATATGTTACGGTCATACGGGTATCCCAGAGTTGACACAGTCTACTCTGCTACACTCTTCCTCGTTTTAAGTTGAATATATAAAGCGCTGTGTCAACGCTGAGAAATTGTCAGATGAATCGTCTGAGGAAAATCTGGATATGATGAGAATTAATTCAGTTAAGAAAAAACTTTCTTAACATGGTTAAATAACAGTTGAACTCTTACAGAAAACCGTGAGGGTTATTTTTTTAAATTATTTTTTTTATTAAAAACAGGAATTAAGTTGAAATATCGTACATCTTAAGAAACCTCTATCTTCTGTGCTACGAAGTTATCTAGAAAATAACTTAATTCAAAATATGTCATCATTCTAATTTTATATTCATAAAAATAAAATATTCCTTTATTATTTTTATGTTTTTAATTTCTTTTTAATCATTTTAATAAAACCAAGAATCTGAAATCAAATCAAAAACAAAACATCATTACATCATATTTTAGTGCATTTCAAATGTGATTTTAATGCATTTTGAAAAATCTACATAAACAGCAACATTGAAATTACAGAAATGAATCAATGATGAGAGAAAAAACATACCTATAAGAAAATATTGAATAATTTAAACAAATGAAGAATTAAACAATCTAGAATTGATATTTTTTAATAATTGAAAAAAAAAAAAAAGAGAAATATAAATTTAAGAATGGTGAATATATAAAAAAAATTATATATTAATTCAATGATAATTTAAATAATATGGAAAAAAAGCTTAAAACAAAAATAATTCCAAATCAGGACTAAATCATTACCATATCACATTATCCATTATTTATTATTCCTGTTCTTTTCCTATTTTATATTTTTTATTTTTTTTTTTATTTAATGGTTTCATAACTCTTATAAAAATCTACTTTTCTTAAAAATACAACATAAATTATAATAAAAATAAAGACATTTTACAACATTTTTGAGAAATCACGAATATAAAATCAAAACTGATTATTTGCAGATTCGAATTTTGTATTTGCAAGATATCATGAATGTTGTATTAGGCTGTATTGTATGCGTGAGGCAAATATATAATATGCTAGGAATATACCAATTATTTTTATTCCAATTAATCTCAATAAATTTGCATTCAAGCACAACACGAAACAAAACCACTTTTGTCACATCTAGAATTATTTATAAATTGCAATCTATATTTCAAATTTGCTTATTAATTACTTAATGCCATATTTAATTTTTAAATCATAATGAAAACTATTGTTTTATATTTGGTTATTTATCTATTTACATATTTTTAATATCAATTGATTAATATAAGCTATAAATCAAAATTATTAAGTTTGTTTATTTAATATATGTTAAGTAAAAACTACATTATTAATATTTTTTAGAATAGAATGGCAAAAGGTAGCCAAATCAAATCAAAAAATGCCCTAACCTCTTTGCCCTCCAGCAAAATGTTTTCTCTTTTTATTTTATAATAATTAACAAAAAATAATGTAGGAAATCGTGATCTCGATAAAATCTTAAAAAATAAATGATCATTGAATTTAAGAAAAACCGAATGATCGATCACTCAGAAAACCATAAATCCAAAGAGTTTGGAAATGGATTGCCCTTGCAAATTATACAACTAAAATGATTTTATAATAAAAAGTATAATATACAATCCACTAAATATCTGTCATTATTCGAATGAAAAAAGTTATCGTATAATTTTTGATTTTCTTTTATAATTCAGAATTTCATCAATTTTTCTTCATAAAATCATTAATTTTTTTTTTCTGTACTGATGATGTCTAATTTAAATACATTACGTATTATTATTAATCTGGCGTCCTAATACTTTTATATATGCATATATTTATTAAAATGTACATATATCATAGGTTATTTAATACAATTTCATAACAATAAAAATAATTTGAATTATTTTTCAGAAATAACTACAAATATTAATAAGATATTCACCTTTGTAATATCAAAATTACGCGGTAATTGTTTTTTTTTCAAAAATGATTCTTATTGTCACATATTAATTTGAATAATTTATTTTAATTTTATTTTAATATTTTATATATGAAATTAATAATTTTTTTAAGTTATGTATTCGCCTGTATTATATAAAAATTGATAATAATGGATTGAATATTAATTTATATTTAATTGTATAATATTTTTGGTTTTAAAAAAATATAAATTATCAAATAGTTTATTTATTTATTTAATTAATATTAAAACCAGGTCAATAGTCAGTATTGCCTGATCTTATAATAGTCCTTTGGCTATTTGGCGTTTGGGCTTCTTAAATTAAATACTTTCGGTTTATTTATAATTACAATATTATTTATTTTGTTTATATTGTATATATTTTAATTTAAATTTGATCACCATTTTTAAATATTCAAATTTAAATACTTCTGAGATTCAGAACTTATCAATTGAAATGGAACTGTGAAATTAGTACAAAATTATGTAAGTTGTGTTAAAAAAAATGCTTCTGGTTGATGCCTTCTTTTCTGTTGTGTGATTTTAATAACATTTTACTTAAGAATAAAACCTCATCATATTTCATTAGATGATTTCCGGTGAATAATTTTCTTTTTCTTTTTTTTTTTCTAATTGTCTCTGATTACGTTACTTATTCCTCATATTTGCATATTTTTGTATCATATCTACTTATACTTTACATATCTTTTGATTAAATGCATAAGATTGTATGTTTAAGTTGTTATATCATTTTTTTTTGTATTTCTTGTTTATAGTATGATTTTAAATAAATTTATTCGTGTTTTCTATTATTACACAATTTTTGTTTTTATTTAAATCTTTTATTTTAGATTTTTTTTTTAAAGTTCAATAATTGAATAACATAAATTTTAGCATTGGAAAAGGAAATTGAATTAATATTTACCTATACGTATTTATATATATACGTTTTCTTAGTAGTTATTAAATATTCATCACAATATTATTTTTATATATCATATATAGTATAGTATAAGTATATACAATACTTTATATTATATAGTTATAAAAGTCATAAAACAAATGAAAAAAGTCAATAATTTAAAAAAATAAGAAAAAAATTTAAAAGAAATCAATCATAAGAATCCATTCTTTTAAACTTAACTTATTATTGTTAATTTTTTGTTACATGTATTATTGTTGTTATAAAATGTTGCTAAACTTTTTTATAAAATTATAAATTTATTTTATATGTAAATATTTAGAAAAAAAACCTTAAATCTAGAATACCTTTTTGAAAATATATTTGAATGACATAAAGGAATATAAATAGGTTGTATATATAATTACAATTTTAGTTGTACTTATTTACATAATTACTTTTAAACACAATCTGTCAGTCTGCCTGTGTGTTCGCATGTTTATAAAAATTCTATACACTGTTTAGAAGAAACAAATAAAATTTTATTAACGGAAAGATGTTGCATATAGAAATGAATTTTATGGACCAATTAAATTCTGTAGCTCCATCCGGAGTTACAACCCTCTAAAGTCAAGAAAAGCCCTATATTTAAATTGATATAACAAAAGTTCAATAAGATATATTTTCAATGTGGAAACGAAACATAGTTAACCTCGAAATAGGCTTTTTTAAAACCCATCATTTTTCTATTTGCATGATTTATATTAATATTATAATTCAAGATATAATTAGTATTATAGCAAAAATTTACTTAAATATTTATTAAAAAATTTTTAAAGACATTTATTAGACAACAAACCAACATATCGTAATAATATATAATTCGTAATTTTTAAAATTTACAACACAATTAAAATTTAAAAACATTACATTAAAACAATAAAACAAATTAAGATTATGAAAGAAAATATTTTGGCACTAAAAATTAAAGTTATGAAAATGCTAGAATTGCTTTCTGCTCAAAATTTGTTGGGCTAGGAATTATGATTTTATGATAGTTGAATAAAATCAGCAATTAACTCGTCTCTTAATATATGGATTTAAAAAATATTGGATCTATTGGATGCCAGTGTCGAAACATTTTTTTTAATTAAAAGTATTACTTGAATATATTTATCACTTCCCCCAATAACATAATCAAAATTAAAACTTTTTAGTAAAATACAGGTAACCCTCGATTAACGCGGCACTTGAATTGCGCGGTTTCGGTTTTACGCGGAAATATATTTGCAACTTATTTTAAATTACGCGGGTAAAAAATTCGGTTTTACGCGGAAATTTTTTTTATGCGTAATTTTTTTTTACGTATATGTACATACTTTTTTTTTGGTTTCAAAAAAAATATAAAGGGGAATACCCCGTTACGAAGTGTACATAAGAAAATCGAAATGTGTATCATTTTTGTGCTAGTTTTTGTTGAATAAAGTGTTGAAAATTAATTAAAGGGTTTTAAAAAGCATTGAACAAAAATTTATTACATAAACTTAGTAAAGACAGTAAAGATAATTTTTTACATAAGAATAAGAGTGTTAAAAACATTTTTTAAAAGACAGATGAAAGTTCTGATTAATTTTTTTTATTTTGCAATATTTTTTTTGGATGCCAGTGTCGAAACATTTTTTTTAATTAAAAGTATTACTTGAATATATTTATCACTTCCCCCAATAACATAATCAAAATTAAAACTTTTTAGTAAAATACAGGTAACCCTCGATTAACGCGGCACTTGAATTGCGCGGTTTCGGTTTTACGCGGAAATATATTTGCAACTTATTTTAAATTACGCGGGTAAAAAATTCGGTTTTACGCGGAAATTTTTTTTATGCGTAATTTTTTTTTACGTATATGTACATACTTTTTTTTTGGTTTCAAAAAAAATATAAAGGGGAATACCCCGTTACGAAGTGTACATAAGAAAATCGAAATGTGTATCATTTTTGTGCTAGTTTTTGTTGAATAAAGTGTTGAAAATTAATTAAAGGGTTTTAAAAAGCATTGAACAAAAATTTATTACATAAACTTAGTAAAGACAGTAAAGATAATTTTTTACATAAGAATAAGAGTGTTAAAAACATTTTTTAAAAGACAGATGAAAGTTCTGATTAATTTTTTTTATTTTGCAATATTTTTTTTGTTTCTATTCTTGTATCTTTCTTTTTATTTTTGGATATAATTTGCAATGAATATTTCTGTTTATTTTATAATATGATTTTTTTTTTATTATTTTGTTTTATATAATAAATGCTTATTTAAAAACAAAAATTGTTTTAAAACCAATAACCCAATTTTGTATGGATTTCTTGTCTCGATTAACACGGTTTCGTTTTACGCGCTGTTTTTTAGGAACCAATCTACCGCGTTAATCGAGGGTTACCTGTACCTCTTGTAAAGTGTTTTGTTTCTTAACATTTAAATGTAGTTTTTTTCTTATTTTCTGTGAACTAATTGCTCTTTTTACTTTTTAGCATACAATTTAAGAGAGTTTACGTTCTTCCTTTAAACTTATTTTATTGTATATTATTTTTAACAATTTGTTCCCAAAGAAATAAAAGTATTAAAACTACAACATAATTGATTCTAAACTAAAAAAAAAGATTATTATAATATTATATTTAAATTATATAAAGAATGTTTTTAATAAATTTTGTTCTTTGCTTTAACTTCATTTAAAAATAACTAAAATTTTAGTAATTAAATTTTTTTTTATTTTGCTTTTGAATCAATTTTTTTTTTATTTCTTAATATTGTATTATTATATATATTTAATAAAATAAAAATTAATATTTGAAAGTAATCATGGAAGCAATTCATGAGAAAGGTTCTAAATAAAAATTAAAAGGAAGTTGTTATTGATTTCCTTTTCAAAAATTAACACTATAATTATTGATCACAATTACTTTTTAACTATATAGTTTTATTTTTATTAGTTTATTGTATTAAGTGATGATTGCTTAAAATAAATTTAAGTATTTTTTACATGTATTATTGTTATTACTTTTATTATTTTTTAAACCTTTATTGATAATTTAAATAATAAAAAAATTAAAAATTTTTTATCTTTATATGATTTAACAATTTTAATTGTAAGATTGATTATCTGCATTACTTCTTCGTACATAATTTATGAACATATTTTTTTAAATTTATATCTTAATGGTTAGTACTTTTTTATTATTATAAGATTGTACTTTTGATAAAAATTCCAAATCTCAAAATTAAGTATTTCATTTTAAATATTTTAATTCAAAGACATTTTTAATAGATTAAAGTTTGGCTCCTTTCTTTTGTCCAAGCTTAAATTTAATTAAGTTTAAGGTAAGTTGGGGATTCGGAGTTTTAAGTAGCGGATACTTATAAAATAAATAATCTTAAATAACAAGGATACTTTCAAATGTCCTTTTCATCCTTAAAGAATAAAATGCGCCATTAAACCTATATATTTTTTTAAAGCTGGCAATACCAGCTATCTTTTAGACTTAGTTATTTGGTCCTACGCGGATACTACTAAAACCTCAGAAAAGAAGATAAGAAGATAAGTTGTATAACATCAATAATGTTTAAAATTGTGAAAAACCAGGTAACACTTTAGTTTAAAACAAAAACAGAATAATTATATATTTTTTGTTAAGGTTATTAATTGTTTTAAGGTCTCAACTAAGTAAACTTTTTAACTTAATATTTCCTTAAATTAAAAGCAAAAAATTGAATGTGGAATATAATTAATTTAACATTAATATTAATTTTAAAAATTTAATTTCTTTTAAAGGTAGTAATATTTACAAATTTTATATATATATATATATATCTGACACTTACAATAAAATAACTATTTTTGTACATTTAAATCTAATTTAAAAATTAAAAGTTAAAATATATTTTTTTGCTTATTTAAACTTCAAAATTGCAAATCTAATTACAGATAAGGTACAGAAAAATTTCCTTGAATAAATATAGAAAGAAAATTTTCTAATTAAAATTTAATAACTAAGAGAATTAGATGTAATTACAAAAGTCTCAAACCCTTTTCCTAAATAATAAAAATCAAAATAAAAAAAATATTTTAATAATAAAAAAACTTATAATTTATACTAATCTGTGTATATGAATTTTGTTTAAGGCTCAAATATCCTTAATTTATCCTTAAATTACCTGTAATGCGTTCGTTTTTACATAATGAAATAAATTTTCTAATTTTTTTTTTTTTATTTTTTTTTTTTTATTTATATGCTTTTGAGTAAAGTGACGAGTAACTTTTAAAGCAATAAAAACAGCAAATGTTTATAAATCTATATAAGTTATATACCTTCAATTGATGACAAACTAACAGCATCTAAATAAAAAGTAAAAATGTTCTGTAATACTTTAGGATATATTAGTGGTAAAATAAATCTAAGAAATGAAGAACATTTTATTTATGACTGAAGTGGTTCTTACAACAGAGCTGAAATATTATTCAATGATTCCTGCGATATAAGTTGTCCAAATGCTTTAATAGTAAAATGTTATGAGCTGTTGCACAAAAGAGTCCTTAATTATATTCTAACCATAAACCATAGTTTAAGGTCCTCTCTGGCGCATTAGTTATCAGACTTATCACTCGACTGAGTATGGTTTTGATCCCCAGGCATATTATAAGGTTCTCTCAACGAAAATCAATGAAAAATGTTATTATCGTTATAATTAAAGTATTGTTATGATCTATAAACACTATTCAAACTGCTAATAGCGCCCTCAATATATGTAATATTTATTAATAAAACAATAATTAAATAAATAAACCATATACTTCGTCAAATAGTAAAACTTAAGAGAAAAATGTTTTAAATACTTAAAATCATAAACTCTACATGTTCTTGTACCATTTCATAAAATTTGGATAAAATCTTACGTATTTTTCATTTCCATGCTTTATTGACGGAAAATCTAATTCTTAATACACCTAATTCTAAACAAACTAATGAAAATAAACAAATGTCAACAAAGGAAGGGTTGACTTATCACACAATATATTTCTTATATATACATATACAATTCAAGGATATTTTATATAACTTACCTATTATAAATAGAATCTATATACTTTAAACTATATAATTATATAATGCACGCATATACACCCGCTCCAAGAAAAACAAACAAACTGTTTGGTTTTTCTTAGAGAATAATTCATACAGAAAACATTATTCCATTTACAAATTTAAAACTAAGTATATATGCATTAGATACGTAAACATACTCGTATATATACATATTTTATAAATTCGAAAAAAATTTAAATTACAAAAACATATAAATTTACATATCACACACATTCAAAAAACACAAAAAATTTTTTAAATTGTTGCAAATCTAATCATAAATCTAATTTTATTTTTAAAGCATAATTTACCATGCTCTAATTTTTTATGATTTCTTTTGTATTATGCTTATTTATATTTTTCCCTTTTTTATGTAATTTTATATGGAAAGGATATAGGGTAAACTCTTAATAACGGTAAATGATATTTGAAATAGAAATCACAAACTTAAACACAAAAAAAAACGAGAAAGAGTAGATTGTGTCAACTCTGGGATATCCGTATGACTTTAATATAGACATTATATGATCCGGTTAATTTCTTTTGACAAAATTTTAAATGAATAACTTATTAGGCTTTCAGTTAGTTATGAACAAAAGAAAATATAAGTTGGCAACTCTTTGCAGTTCGACCTTTTGGCAGCTACTTGAACCCGTGGAAGAAAATGGCTGGATTTCAATTGCGATGGCGACTGTCGTATAAAAACGAATTTGTGAATATTTTAAAATCTTAGCTCCTTTATTTTTTGAGTTATCATATGGACGGATGGACGGACAGACATGCATAGCTAAATCGATTTATTTTTCGATTCTGATCTAATCCATAAATTTGGGTCTGTATCTACCACCTCTTTCTCTGCGTCACAAACGTAATGACAAATTAGTATACCCTTTTTACTTATACGGCTATAAAGATAAAAAATGATGATGTTGACAAGAGAGAAAAGGCAGGAATAAATTTTTGATAGAAAACTTGTGTAGAAAAAATAGAAAAGAAAATTAAGAATAAGAACAATTTCTTATAAATAAATATAATTTACAATTTTTCTGATTTTTGAAAAAACTACCATTTGTTCTTTCCTTCTTTTCTCATTCAATAACCAACACACATAGTTTTTCAGTTAACCAAAAAAGAGTTAATAACCCGTGTACATACATAAATACCATTCTATCGTTGTATATTTTCATTTTAGTATTTTTTACAATAGTTTTTTCTACTGATATACCAACCAGTTTTATAAGAATGAACAAAAACTTAAAAAGCTTTTCCTTGATACCGTCATAATAAAACTTAATTTAATTTATAGGCAATAAATATAAACAAATGTGTATATGTATAATATTCCTTTGTTTATTATATAGTTATTATGAAGTGATTGAAAAAAAACATCAGCTTTTAAAAGTGTGAGTATATTTGTATACACTATTTAAATAACCTCAAGCCTTATGCTTATTTTTCTTCAAAATTTTCTAAGTCAGATGACATTTTAATAAATTCACGTATATATATACATTCATATACAATATTGAAAAGTAATTACAGAAAACGTTTAAAATCGAAAATCTAAGAATTTTTAAGGATGATATATACATTTTGCATATGGTTATATTTAACTTTAAAATAAATTTAATTATTAATTTTATTTTAAGTACACATGTTAACATAATGTAGACAAAAATGAAATGATGTTCCTATACATATTAAATATAAGTAATAAAGTATTAGAATATTAAAATCAAAAAAAATTAAGTACAACAATGAAAAAGTAAATCTTGTATAAAATGAAGCTGTAATCATTACAATATAAGATTTAGGAGAGATATGAATATTTTCTAAATATATTTGTCTGCAATTTGTACACATATCTTTCAAATTAAGATTTTTTAAATACTAAACTACCTGTAGAAAATTGACTTGATAATAATTTTTAAGCTTGAAAACTAAAAACTTACGGATTTTTGAATTTAAAGTTAAGGAAATGATTATCATTAACGTTATGAAATGTATGGAACGTAATGCGGTTGTTAAATATTTAATAGCGGTTACTTGATAAAGAAATTAAGTTATTTATGAATTTCAATTTATAATAGGTATTAATATATTTTGTCGCGAGTATTTTCTAAATTTATTTTAGTTAAATGACAAATTTTCTATCTAATTTTATATTATTTTAACATAATTTCAAATTTTGTTTTTTTATTTCTAAGTTTTGAAAATAATTTTAGTTATCATCTCAGGTGTGTGTTACGATTTTTTTTAAGTCAATTTAGAAATAAATACGCAAAACTTTATTTAAAAAAAATTTTATTGAAACAAGTATAATTGCGCAAAAATAAAGTACTGTTTTAAAATTACCCTGTAGTTAAAATAAATTTTAAAATATCAGTGCAATTACAAAAACATTTAATGTGAATGTACATACATATACATTTAAATCCAAATAATTCATATTTGGAAAGTTTTAGTTACTTACACACATTCTTTATAATTTAACTTATAATATAATTATTATTTTATTATTTTTTTTTTCTTTATAACCTTTAATTAGGTTTTATAATTTCATAACAACATACATATATAGAATGTATATATTAAAATATAGACAAGGTTATTGACAATTTATTAAATATCAACGTATGCAATTGTAATTCTTCTTACAAAACCAATACAACTATAATTAACATTAATTTTGCTAAACCTTACCATAAATTATTTAGACACAAAGTAAAAATATACAAAGAGTTTTTTAAAGAACTAAGCCCTAAAAAAATATAAAAACAAAAGCCAAAAACTAATGGAAAATTAATTTTGTTTTTTCCACTATAGTAGTATTATATTTATTCGAATGTGTAAGTGCATTTACTGTATATTGATGTCATTGTGTATATGAATGTGAATTTATAGGGTATGTAATATAGTAATATATTCTTATGTAGAAACAAAAGTGGTGAATCAGACATCCTTTTCAAGAAATAGAATTTTAGAATTAATGTAATGGTTTAGGTATTCTACGTTATATACATTTAAAACAATTGCAGCGAAAGGAGTTATTATAAAATTAATAAATAAGATGGTACAAGGTGCTCCAGAAAATCAATTAAATAAAATAATTTTTTAAATATTTGACTTGTATACGTAAAAATTACGATTAATTATATTTTTGCATTTTTTTTCCCTAGTTTTATTATTATTATTATTATTGTTAAGTTAAATGTTGTATGTAACTTAAATTGCGTTAACCTAATTTTTTTACTTTATTATTAACTAAAAATTATTCAAACATTAATTAGTTAAACAAAATTGCAGTTTTCTGCTATATTTTCAATTACCAAAGTTATTAATTCATTAATATGAAATTAATGATCTCTGTTTTTTTATTAACTTACTCTTTTATTTTCTTCTGCACCCTGTACATTTAAATTATATTAAATGAAAAATCAATTCAAATAAAAATGTATCGTTTATGTGTATCGTTTGCAATGACAGAAATAACTACAGCAAAGACGATTTGAAATCAATTTAACCCTCAATTGATATTCAAGGATTTTAATTTTATTTTAAATAACTGCTTACCCTTTCCATTTACTTTCCTTTTAAGTTATTTTATTTCCATTTTTAATTTTTATTTAATATATATTAATATACCCTTATAATAATATTATATATGTTTGTACACTTTAATAGAATCAAATTAAAAAGATTTCTGCGTTTTTATCGTGGTATAAATATTTTGTAAAATTTTCGCAAAAGAGAACTTGGGAACCTTTGTTTCCCCTTGAAAGTTTTATGTTTTTCTATAAGAAAACGTTATTACTTAAACCTGTATAGTAAGATATTTAAAAAGGGTTATTATGACTTATTTCACTGTTTTGAGTATTTCATCAATTTTTTTTTTTTAATAAGGAAAACGATTTTTGATTTTATTATTAAAATTTGTAATAATTTAAATAAATGCCCTTAAGGTGTGTCAGATTTTTAATTACAAATTTCTAATAAAATTGTATAAATTAATTTTTGTTAATAATTAGTATCAAGGTTAGCTAAAATATTTTAGAAAAACTAAAAATACATAGTATAAGGATAAAAATTAATGAATTCTTATAAATAATAAGGGTCACGGTTAGGTAAGTTTTAAAAAGTTTACCACACGGAGATTTATTCTTGTTTTTTTAAATACGTGTTGTAAAATTACCTACAGATACAATATAAAGAAAAATTAATTAAAAATATGATATTATCTGAACGGTAAAATGTATGGTTCTCTAAAAATAAGTAAGATTTGTATAAATTTAAATAATATTGGTTAGAAGGAAATCAATATTTGTTACTATTTTTATGTAAACTCATATAAAATACTTTATTATTAGTATATTTTAATTGTTGATAACTAAAAAAAAATGATAAAAAATTTAATTTAAACACAAAATGAATTGGTACTGAATGCAATCCTGATTTTGGTCAAGCTATAAAATTTTTGAAACTCATAGCTTTCACATATACTATGTTTTCTGTATATGTTATAAATTAACATAACAAATCTATACCATATAATTATACAAATATGTATAACGAAACTTAAAAAGAAATATTGAAACAAGATGAATGATCCGATCCGATGAGATGAGATGGTTTAACTATATATAAAAGAAGCCATTCCAATTTAAATGCCGATCAGGTTGGTCGTAAAACATTACATAGTTTTTTCTTAAATTTAAATTTTTTTTTAAATATATTATGGTATTTTTTTTAATATTCTAGAATTTACTTGATCAGAATTATTTGAGAATTTAAACTCAATATGGTTTCATTTTTAGAGCTTTTCTCAGTTTCTTATATAACTCACATGTTTGGTCAGAACTTATAAATAAAGTAAAACATTCTCTAGTTAAAATGACTGACAAAGATAATATTTGAAAGTCCTGGGTTAAGATTATTCAACAAGAAACTTTATTTTCGTGTAGGTTTATATGCATGTATATTTTATATTTAAATAAAAAAACATTCGTTGAACTTATATGCATACATTGTAAAAGTTGTTATTTAGCATATTTAATTTTTCTTAATTATATTTTTGAGTATATACTTAGGCACAACATTTTTAGTTTGTAAAATTTTGAACAAACAAAAACATCCGGTTTATAATTGAATTTAAATACATAAAATTAAATTGTTTTAGTTTTTTCTATATTTACAGATTTTCTTATTTTATAAATATGATAAAGATTAAATATTACAAAATAACATATTTGTATATTATATTTCTACAAAAATTAAATAAATAAGATTGAAAACTATAAGTATATAATAGTTATACATAATTATAGCACTACAGCTTTCTATCTTCTTACTTTTTATACATTTTTTGTAGGACTAAATTTAACATAAATTTGGACCAAATGTCCTTATTTATACTTAAAAAAAATTATAGATTTTTACTTACATACTGTATCTAAATATGAGTATTACCCTTATATTTGTATAGTTGTTCGTATCTTGATCGTAATGATGGTAATGTTGAATTTGTTGATGATAGTTTATTATTTTTAAGTTTTAAGGATAGTGTTGTCCTGTCAAACCTCATCTACTAACATTTTTATCCGTTTGTTATATTTTTATACATATACTATTACATCCTATACCATAACAAAATTAGTTAAAACTTCTTTTTTTTTCCTTAAAAAATACAAAAATAGTTTTAAAAAAAAAAAAATTAAAAATAATGATTATATTCAAAAAGCTGTAAAATGAATTTCAATTTATCCATAAATTCTAAAATTATGTATAAAATAAATTGACGTGCAGAAGATAATAAGAAAAAAAGGAAAATTAAAAGGATTAAAAGGAAGAAAACTTTCGAAACTAGAAAAATGAAAATTATAGGTTTTGTTTTATGACACCCTACAATGATGGGTTGAAAATAAATATAATGTTGGAGAAAAAATAGTATACATATATAGATCATAATTTTAATCAAATTCAATTATATTTTGAATATGATAGTTTAATTGAAATTTAAGCTAAATACATTTAAAAATGGTTCTTATGCTAATAAACAAAATAGTTTTCAATAAAAAAATTCAGCTTTGGTGGAATAACTTAACATCAGTTTTTCAGTTTTTTTTTGCGCTTCTTTTAAAAATACATTGGAATATGGTTTAGAAGTCATTATTAGATAAAAAAAATATTTATAATTAAAACTGATTATGATGATATAAAATATAATTGGAAATACATAAATTTAATTGAATATTAAGCGAGTTTTTCACAAAAAATCTTCAGATCATTGTTGAGATCAGAGTATCAGAAAAAAAAATCAAGTAATTGAAATAATTATAATATGAAATTATTTTAACTCATTTTTTCATTACATTGTGTATAATATTTAATAAGAATCCAATTTTGTGGCCAATGTTTGATTTTTGTTCTTTATTTATTTATTCAAAAACTCCATTTGCAAGATCTTATTTGATTTTTATGCTTTGTTAAATTTAGAAAATGGGAATTTTATTATTTTACATAAACTTTGATATATTTTTTTAGTTGTAATTTTCTGTTAGTGAATTTACTTTAATTCTTCTAAAATTATATTTTTAATGAATTTATTTTTATCAATATTTTTAATTTTCATGTGTATTTTTTGTGTCTTTATCTATTTAATTATTTTATATAACATAAAAATTTTCTTTCTCTAATATTTTTTATATAATATTATCAAAAAATAAACAAAGAAAAATACAAAAATATATTAAAATAAATCAAGATATATAAAATTTTTTTTTTTTTTTGTTATAAAAGTTGTGATGAAGTCGACTCTTATTCATGCCTATATTCAATGTAATTTTATTAAAAGCAAAAAAAAATATATGTCATAAAATCATAATGGCTCCCAAAATTTTATAAGATGGCTTTAAGACACTCGAGGAAGTCATATGTATAATGGCCTATAACTTCCTTCATAAAAATTATTTTTTTTGAAAAATCAAGGCTTTATGACATAATACGTTATATCGGCGCCGTGAAATAAAGCCATACGAAATAAAGCCATAAAATGACATTATGGCTTTATTTCGTATGGCTTTATTTCGCGCCACCGTTATATCAAGGTGTCGTCAAAATCGCCGCCTTAAGTAAAACTAATATTGTTTTACATTTATATACGTGCATATATATATATATATAATTTTAACCAAAGTAAAAATAGTAATGAAACAACATTAAAAGCAACTCAAATTACCTTATACCAAATTTCAATTTTCTAACTTTATTTATTCCGAAGATATGTTTTGGTTAAGATTATCATCCTATATTTATATTGTATAAGTATATATCTTTTAAATACAAATTCAAGTACACACAACTAAATAGAGAAACATTAAAAATAAAAGGATTTAAAAAGGTGTATAATATTTTTGAACATGTATTAAAATAAAATTGTATCAATATACTTAAATTCAAACAAAAAATTTTGTTCTTTGTTTTCATTTGTTTCTTAAATTTCTTATATAATGTTCCGAATTTGTAGATATTATATTCTTACTTGGATTAAAATTGATCTTCACTTCGAAGACATGACCTTATCGAATATAATTAAATTATTTTTTTTGGTTGAAGATGATTTATTTTAAACTAAAGAATCATGCATTTTAAATCAATGTGACGATGCATAATAAATATATACTCGTAAAATACTGACTGTAGAAGGATTCTAAAAACTTATTGGAAATAACTGCATAAAGAAAATAAGTAAAAAATAAGGTGTCGAAACTTTTATAAACGTATGTTAGGAGAATAACTGTAATTAATAAGATAGTTAAGTATTACTACAACTTAACTAATGCAGTGTTGCAATTGGAATCTCTTGACTTAAATATATTCGTTGAATCATACAGTGAAATATATATAAAAGTGAAAGGTGAATGTGAGATTTTAGAATTTTTATATTTAATTTGAAAATTAGAATAAAGATTAGTTTTTTTTTAAATAATAACTATTTAACTGGTGTATGTCGGATCAAGGACGTTATATTATATTCTTATTATTAGAATTGATTTTAATGAATTCTCCATACAATTTAAACATGAGATAGTAATATGTCTTATAATATGTAGCAACGTTTTAGATTTTCAATATATGCAATTCTTTTTTATTAACATTTTAATAATTTTGTATTTGAGTTATATAATTTGTATCAAATAAATAGTTTATTTATATTTATTTGTTTGTATTGTTAAACTAATGTATTTTTATTTAAAAGTAAATGATTATAAATTTTTGATTACGCCATTAGTGTGAACCCAATGGCGAATAGTAGCTGAGTCGAATCAAAAATCAAATAAAATTTTTTTCTTTTTCACTTTGATTAGAACCCTGACCTTTCGATTCAAAGGTCGGCATTCTAATCATTGTGCCACCCAGCCGGTTAATTTGAAAATAATATTTTCCTCTCATTTCTCGATAAATTAAAAAGAATAGTTGTATTTTCTTAATATAATTTAAAAACAAAATCTGCAGAAAATTCTCAAATTTATAGCTTATAAAACTGGCAATTCTAGATAAAGTGATTTTATTTTACTTTCAAATAAATTCAGGACACAAATTATTTATAATAAAAGTATTGATTCTTAGTTTCTATATGTTTTTGTTTCTTAAATATACGATACATAGTTCTAAGGACAACATTTTGATGAAAATATTTATATTTAATAGAAATAGAAGAAAATCATAAATTATTATAACAATATATGTATTAAAAAAGCAAAAACAGACATTTTATAGATAAAGATTACTAATCCTTAGAGTAATGAAAACTTCAGTAAAATGACAACTTATATGAAATTGAATATTTCTCTTCTAAAATAATAATAAAGGGTTATCATACCTACTTATTTTATTCATAAATTTGATGAAATTTATAAATATATCTTCACTTAATGAAATTATAAAATAGTTACTTTTACATAAAAAAATATGTTGGAAAACTATTATATTGATTGTGAGTTGAATGCATGTGAAATTATTAAAATAAATAAATAAAGAATATAGGTACCGTAAAGAAAGAAAGCAAACCGTAAATATAATTCTATAGATTTAATTCGTAAATTTTTGGGCTTTTTTAATTAAAGTTAAGGGTCTAAGATTAATTAAATAAAATTAATATAAATTTAGAAAATATTGCTTTCTTACTTATATGAAATAGAAATTTTTAAAGTTTTACAATTAAGAAATGGTTGTCTCAAACCAAAAATAGTTCGTTGTCACTTTAAACTGTCCACTATTTTAGGAAAATTACTTTCCGGTATTTTCTTTGGGTTTGGTACGAGCTTTTACAAAATCATGATTTTGCTAAAAGGAGGTTTTAAGAAACACGATTTTAAAAAAGGTGATTTAATAAAACAAAATTTTGAGATTTCAGCATTCATAGCGGTTTCATTTTCAGTTTTTTCTGTTCAATGGTGATATTTTATGCTATATATAGTTAAAAAACTATATGCTATTTCCAAACACAAACTGATAATTAATTAATATATTATTTATCATAAACCAATGTTAAAATTTTTCTAGAAAAAGATCTTTTATTAAAAATATCTTAATATGTAAATGTTTCGTACACTCTTGAATATTTTTACATTAAAATAAATTAAATATAGGTATATTTTTCACCATTAAATTTTTGGATATGTCTTGTAATCACGAAAAACATGAGAAAGGACATTTAAAAAGTAAAACTTTTACTTTGTATACAAAAAAACTACTTAGCATTTAACAATTTTCTATTAAAATACAACAATTAAAGCACAAAATAATAGAAGAACCAAAATGATAGTGTTCACTTTCTAAATTCCTTTTTAATTTTATTTTTACATATTTTAATCTAATTTTTTATTTTTAGTTTTTTTTCCTTTCTTTAAATTATTTCTTTTAAATCTATAACTTTTCCCTTCATTTTAAAAATTTATTCGTTAAAATAAATTACTACATAAAATAATTAAAAAACTAGAAAATAAATAGACAACAGTATAGATAATGTCGACACAAAAAACCCATCCTTTGATAGGAAAAGGAAAAATAAACATCTATTTTATAATTTTTACCGTTATTATAATAAAAGACGCAACAAGTAGCGAAGTTATTTTAAAAATAATCCCATTTCATCATTGAATTTAACTAATGTTATTATTATTATTTATTGCCGGAACTTTTGGAAAACTAAGTGTTAAAAACAAGCGAAATATGAATAAGAGGCCTTTTATTATGGTAAATCTGCATTACAATTTTTATTTGATTTTATTATTATTCTTAAATTTTCCAATTTTTGGTTAATTTTTTGAAATTCTTCATTTTCTTGGATCAACATTTGCCTGACAAGAACCGCATGAATGAGTAAAATCATAAATTGTAACTATGATATTTAATTTTTTTCATTTAGGTAGCACTTTTTAATTGATTATGTTAAATAATATATTATATAATAAAATATATTAATATAAACAGTCAGATAGACAGAAAGATAAAAGTCATAATATTTCGTCTCTGTAACATAAAAAGACATAACTAGCAACATAACCATTCATCTTTTAATACCTTCGAAATTACATTTAAAAAAAAACATACAAAATAAAATCATCTAATGTTCTTTCATTCCTAATTTAAATGCAAATTAGATTCATTTGACGACAGCACAATATCTACAACTACTTTTTCTATAAATTTTCTTTAAAACACATACATAAACATCTTAATATTTATATATATAATATAAAAGCACTATTCAAAAATTTTAAATAATGATATAAAACTGAGATTGTACCTCATTTTATAAAACTGTAAACAAAATACACAGAATTTCATGACACCCACATTTAGAAAGGACACTCCAAAAGGATACACTTTTTTCATTTATTTATTCTATTTAATTCAAGTAGATAAAAAAATTCTAGGATTCGACCCCATCATCCCCATGTATAGACTTTCTAGACTTTTTTAGGTATTTAAGCTAAACTCATCTCTTCTTTCAATCGTCTTTTTAAATTTACAGGAACATTTAATTCTTTTTTAAACATCTGGATTTTTTAAACTTTATTCTTTAAGTATCATCCCATCTTTTACCCAATCCTAAATTCATCTTTGAAATCCTAAAATTTTTCAAACTAATTTCTAACAAATAATTTTCAGACTATGAGACGAGTGTAATTTTCATTTTGAGCGAATATTAGTATTTTAGTTAGTCACCCTTTAATGAAAAATAAGGAACAAAATTATAAATTTACTTATTACTAGAAAAAAAAAAATATAAAAAGGGAAAAAAGGAAAGAAGTAAAATGGACATGAAAAATTTTATTTTCGTAGGTGTAATATATTTTATATGAGATTAAAAGTTATAAAAAAACATAAATATATAAAATTAAGAGTATTTTTGTCACAGTTAGGACCCCTCAACAACTTAAAATATTAATAATTTCTTATGATTTCTATAAATATATTCGTATGAAATCCGATAAATAAATTTTTTCAAATAAAACATATCTTAAGTAATATGGATCTTAGGAATGAATTTAAAATTAGAATGTTATTTCTTTGAATTCAAATAGAAAATAAAAGTTATTAATTAGCTTAGGCTCTGTCGCAATTATATTAATATGAATTATTTTATATTAATTTAAGAAAAGTTTTACATCAGACTTTTTGCCAGACATGTAAAAAGTACTTAATAATATAAGGTCTATATGACTATATATAATAAAATCAATTTTATTAAATATGAAAGCATTTGTTTATTATATAAAATTATTATGTCTATAAAATAGAAATACGTAATTTTAAATTAGTTCAAATATAATTAAATTTTTTGTTGGTTGAATTCGTACCTACTTTTTAGCTTTAATTCCAAAACTGATAGCATATTTTCTTAATTTTATATTGAACCTATTTTTCAAAAAAAGTTAATTTATTACTAAGTACATCTTTTATATTGTCCTTATCAATTGTTTTATTAAACACTTTGTCCGCCCAACTTTATTATAAATGCTAAAAAATAAAAGGCTTTAATCTAAATGCATATGTATGTCAATTTCTTTCCGTAGCAAAAAAGTTATCCTTTTTTTATCTAAGTATAAAATAACATTTCACACAATGTAGTCATCTGTCTGTATAACAAAAGTGTTCTTGGAACTTTTTAAAATTAACCACTTTTTTCTCTTTAGTACATTTTCTTCTTTCCGAATTTTGTCCTCGAATAATGAACTAGAAACCTCCCCCCCCATTTATATATTTCTTTTTCGTTCCATAAAATATTTAAAATATTTATTAAAAAAAATCAAACTTATAAATCTTCAAAATATATACCTATACAAGTAGACTGTCAGTGTAATATGCAGTGTTATGTGTAAAGTTTGGTAAAAAAAAATTTGAAATGAAATTTTCTGAGAATATTTTATGTGTTAGTTTATTTAAGGAAACCCGTTTAATATATTTTATATCAAGAGTCAGAATTTATCAAATATAATTAATAAAGAGAATTTTAATTTTTCCTTTTTTTAAGTGCTAACTCTTCAACTGTTAGGCAAATAAGACGTTCAATACCATAGGTAAGTACATATTGGAACGGGTCAACATATTATGTTCATATTATTAGAATTGATCTAAATGAATTGCACTTACAATTTTAACATTTAGATAGTGCTAGGGCTTAAAGAATGTAGAAACCTCTTAGATTTTGAATAGATACAATTCCATTTGTTATATATTGTACTAATTTTATATTGGATTATAAGATATTTCTATATCTGTGAGTTATATTATTTAAATTAAATTATTTTGTTATATGTTTATGCTTATATTAATGTACTTATTGTTTTAGATATTTTATTATTAATAATTGTTACCAGAACCTTTCGAATGAAGGTTTGCACTCTGACCACAGCCTTTTGATAATTTTGTTTCAATTTTAAAGAAGGCTGTACTGTACTGATAACAGATAACAGATAATTTTTAAAAAAAATCTTTAAATTAGAATAAATTACGTCAAATATTTTAACCTTATGACCCTGAGTATTCAAAGCTATTGATAAAGGAAAACCACAAAATATCACCTGGTAAAAATATTATTATTAATATTTTCTTCAATATTATTTTCTAAAACCATAATTATGCAATTTTAATAACGGGCAAGTCTTTAATATCTTCTTTATTGCTGTAACTCAATTTTTAAAAGGTGAATATAAATTAATATAATACGAGTTGAGGCAATTATTCATTATACTGTCGTTTTTTTTTTGTAATTTTTACTTTTATAATTAGATGGACAACGTGGAAGCACTTCAAGGATTCACGAAAAAGAAGAACATAAGAAAAAACTTTTGAAGGATCCTCTATTTATTAATGTAATATATATATATATATATATACATAAGATGAATTAAGTTTTATATAATAGAGTGAGAAAAACTAATATTGAAAGAGATAGATGGACGATGGGAAATATTAAGTAAAACATAATTATATAAATGATATATATATATTATTATAATTATATAAATGATACATACATATATATACATCAATGTTTGTATGAATAAAATATAAGTGTGTTATTTGTGTATTCAAAAGATTATAAAAGGTTAAAACATTTCTGAGAACCAAACTGTAAGGTTATGTTTTACATATTCCAGAAGGAAACTTATTTTATATTCTGACATTGTTCGCTACCCTTTCCTTTACTGTCAAACCTTAAATTGGAGTTTTATGTTTTAAAATAATATATATAAAACAAGCAAATATAAGGAGTAGGAAAAAGTTTTGTAAAATAGTATATTTTCTTAGCATAAAGTATAAAATTAAAAAAGAACAAAATTTTTGATGATAATGATGATGATTTATAATGATTGTATGGTTGACTGTGAATAAATTTCATTAGCATTAAACGGAATTAGTTGTAATTTTAATTATATTCTGATTTTATAATTAATACAAAAAATAATTAATTTTTTAAAAACTTTTTATACGGATTTGTTTATGTTAATTTCTTTTTCTAAGTTGGTTTTTAAATTTTTATGTATTTTCAATTTTACAATTAATTGAAACTTTCGTTTCGTTATAAAATTAAATAGTATTGTTATATGATTAGTAAATATAATTGAAAAAAAATAACTTTAATTTATATAACTGGGACTATTCATAAATAAATGAAAAAATTATTTATATTTTATTGATTATTTTTAACAAAATGAAAATTAACGGTTAAACGCTAAGCCCTCATTAAGGAGCAAAAGAAAAAGTATTTGAAGATTAAAAGAAGAGTCATATTATAAGGGAAGAGAATATTACGCTTAGTATTTGAAAATTTTTTGATGCAAATTTTAAAATAATTACATTTAAATATAATTTACCACTAATTTAATAAAAAGTAAGATGGTTAACTTATTTTTTCGAATAAATTTTAATTTTAGAAATATGCAATCCTTATTTTTTTATATACATATATATATATATAACTATGTATAATGGATTGTTATAATTTTATTGTATAATCTATGTATAATTTTAAAAGTTTTTTAATACTACGTAAGCATCGCAGTTTTTGTTCGTACTAACTCAATTAACTAAAATAACTGTTAAATTTTCCTTACAGTGAAACAAAAATAATAATTGTTATGACAAGAGTGAAATTTTTTATACCTTCAATATAAATGTACATCCAATTAAAGAGAATTTTTATTTCGAATCAGTTCACTTAGACTAAACATGTTATCCCTCACTCAAAATTATCGTTTATTATATTTCAAAAAATTAAATTAAAGTTACTGTTAAAATTATAAATATTCCAAAAAAAAAAGGAATTTAAATTTCAATTGCCTTTAGTATTCGCTAAAAAAGATACGTTTTTTAATATAATTTTAATAATTTATTTAAATTAAAAGGAATATATGACATACGCTTGTAGGCAATACTTTAACATATTATGTCAAAATACCAGTTTTATTTGTAAATAAGTACGTGCATAAATTATTACGAATATTTTAGCATTTACATATGCATTAGCATGTGTGTGCGCAAAGAGTTTGAGGGAGATTGGAAATTTTTATTTCGATTTTTTAAAAGCCATATGCCATTTTGTATGACATATTATTGAATGTAAAATTAAATGCGTTTCAAATAAGAAGAAAAACTTTTTTTGTTTTTCAGTTTATCAAAAAAATGCTAACATTTATTAAAATAATAATAAAAAAATTACTGTAAAAGTTAAAAAAAAAACAATATGCAACAGCTTAAAACCATAATTGAAGTCAAATTGCAAAATATTAGTATTTAATTTCGTATTAAAAATATACATAATATTATGTAGCTTTAAATTAAAAATAGATAGTAGATACATATAGTTATTAGTTCCATATCTACGTACATATTACATACATATATACTATGTATGTACCTAGTATATGTATATTTAAAATAATTGTAAATCACTTTTTCACTACACCGTTTTATTAATAACTTGATATATGAACGACAGAGAAAAAAATAAAAAACAGTAAATATTAATTTATACCGCCTCAATTGATACATCCAATCAAATCATAACTTGTTATTCTCATTTAATATACTTTCAATTGTACGTATATATAAACATCCACACATAGATATATTACATATATGTGAAATATAATAATTTAAATTAAAGAAAAAGCTTTAAGCACTAAATATGTTGTACAACTACTACTGATTATTAATGCTGCATATTATATACATACACTACTACCACTCCTTTTAGTTTTTTAAATGGGTGGAGTAAAATTTTTATTACTTAAATTAAATTTTACTTAAAAAAAACTACTTAAAATTTTTTTTTTTTATTTATATCAAGAAAATTATATAAATTTTAATTATTTAAAAAGGAGAGAAAGAGATGAAAAATATAAAAAAATAATGGAAAAAAATGAAACAACATAATATAAAAATTATAATTAATAATAAATGTGTGTAATATTTGATTTAATTTAGAAATTTAGAATATAGATTTAATTTAGGTAAATATTAATTAAATACAATTATTTAAAAATACTAAATGATTTATTTTGACGTAAGGTTTCGGCCTCAATGTTAATAAAGTCAGAAAAAGCATTGAAGTTAAATTATATTTCAGATTGAACAATGGGTAAGCACCTTAGTAAAACTTACTTTGGTGATTTACAATTGAATTCCATAGTTCGAAGTTGAGCAAACAAATTAAAAATATATTAAAAGCATTGTAAATTTCCGAAGGTTTCAGTTAAGAAAATGTGATATTATACCCTATTTGAAAATGAGAATCATTATGTGATTTTGCACAAATTAAAATAATGATTCCAGAAAAGAAAAACTCGTAAATACTAAAGAATTAAAAAAAAAAAACCTATTAATTGATTAGAATTAGGAATGAATAACATTATTCCAATTAATGTATAAAATATAAACAAATATTTCTTATTTAATTTTTCAAGTCATGCTGTGAGTAGCAATGTGAAAATAACTACTTGCCATGAATACGATTGAAGATTTAAATAATAATGAGAACTAACTAACTATTCTGACAATAAATAAGACTTTCCATAGTTTTGCGTAGGTTGAAATAATTAAAAAGGTAATAAAATATTTTCAAAAAATCTTAAAAAAGAAATTGATTTGAAATAATTGTAATAATGGTTTAATTTTTTGCCTAACTAATATCTAATTATTATGAGTAAGCAAAAAAAATGAAAGAACACCATGTATACCATGTGTATATCTAAAAATTGCTTTTTTTATAATTTTTTTTTTTGTTTTTTTCTTAATAAACTAAGAAGACCTCTTCTTTCTAGAGGAAAGAGTATCATCCTTTCATCTCCCACTTTATTAGAATTTAATTTCCAAATCAAAGAGTAAGTATCATCTATCGTATTTATGATATTTTAAATTAATATCGCAGTTCCTATAGTATTTTTTTTTTATTTTTGTCTATCTTTATTTCCTTTTGTCTCATTTTTCTTCTTCTTACTCTCTATTGCAAGTTACAACTCGAAAGAAGATAATCAGTTTTCTATGCATTCAATTTTTTATAGGTGATATTTATAACATAAAAAAATGCTACACTTTTTCTTGTATTTTGGGATAAGTGTTATGTTTTTACCAGATCTTGAATAACGATATTAGGTCTATCAGACAACTTTTGTTAATGAAATTTTTAACATTTTATCGCGGAAATTCGAAATTAATAAATTTTGTACTCTGTTTCTAATAGAAAGATGACTTAAGTTCTTAATTTTAGGCTGTATTTTAAAATATTCACATTCATTTTCTTTGTGTCTTTTCTTAATTTAAGTCTCTGAAGAAGCAAAATGACACTGTAAAAATCTGGTAGACCATATGTATATTTGCGAGTATGTATATATATTAAAAACAATTTTGATGTTGAAAAAAAGACATGCAAAATCATATAGTGAACTATAGATATAGGAAAAAAATATTAACTAAAATATATAAAAAAATTAACAAGATAGATAGGTTTAGATAAAGAGTAGAAGGGTAATTAAAATCCGTTGATTAATATGTAAATTTAATAAGATTAAAAGTCGAGTTCAACGAATCAGATATTTGAATAGCCTTAAGGAAGGACAAAATAATATTTCTTTTTTAGCAGCAGCAGCATTAGCTTCATATAACATTAATTTGTATATTAGAAAAAGATGGGTTAAAGGTAATAAGGAAAAAGAGATTAAATAACATTAAAATAAAGTAGTGAATTAAAATATACGTACCCATACTCTAATATGATGTTTTTTAATAATTTATAACATTGTATTTTAATGACATGTAATCAGAATTTATTTCTAAGATTTCATAATAATTTATGTATGTGCTATCCATTGACTTATAAAAGTTACTTCAATCGATGAAAATTACTTCAATTACCTTAGCTTGAATCTAAAAAGTAAATGAAGATGCAAAATAATTTAACAAGTAAATAAATTAATTTTCTCGATCAAATATCTAAAGTAAAATATATGTTATATTTGTACTTTACATTATAATATAATATAAAGATAAGTAAGCACATAATATGTTATTTTAAATATATAAAATAATCATATGTAATTTAATTTGTTAAAAATTCATTGATATTTTTAAAATTTTGTATTTTTTAAATTTAATTAGGGCTTAAAATAATGTATAAAAAAAATTTTTTAGCAATGTAACTTTAAAATACCGTAAAAGATAGTTAAAACAAGTAATGAAAAACACTAAGTTTTTTTTAGAAAAACACTTTCCCAAAGCTATACAATGTTCCATACTGTTATTTGGGTAAAAACCATATATAAAAGATTATACTGTTTAACTTTGGAAATATACACACTGCTGCCTAAGTTACAGGTTTTTAAAAATACGAAATTTTAATTTTTAAGTTATATTAACTCTTGAAAGGGGAAGGTTTCGAAATTTATTTTGGGCAAACTTATGCCGATTCTCAAGGATCTAAACCCTCCTCCTCCGCCCAAACTCGTTTTAAGGTATTAAATTGCGACCAAAATTTAGATCTTTTCTTTTTTCATTATATAAACAAAAATTGTTAAAAAATTAATGGAAACATTCTTGAATTTTAAAGACGCGTTTAAAAAAATTGGACAGGTATTTCAGTTATAGGTGATTACAATTTCAATTTTAAAGCCCTTACAGCTTTTAAATATTAATATTAGTTTCTAAATTAAACCGTTCGCAAAATATGAGGGCTCAAAAATTTTGTAATAATTAAATTTTAAATAACGGTTAATTAAAGTACCATATGGCAATCCTATGTAATTGTATTATAAAAATTTTTAAAGCTTATTAAAGCATCTGTGATTCTATTAGGTATCTACAGGACCCTTGTTATAACAATTTAAATATAGCGCTTTTCCGAATTTTAGTTTCAGACAAAACTTATAGCTAAAATTTCGTTTCTTTACTTCAAACGTTGTAGAAGTTTTGTAAAAATACGAATGGACGGAAGGAAGAACATATTACAGAAGAACTATATGGGCACTTTTTTCCAAAATATTTTTAAAATGTGCTAAAAATTTAACTCTTTATATATATAGTTTTAATAAATTTTTTCTACATTCTACATATTATAATTAAGATATGTATAAACATATATGTAACCACAAAAATGAGAAAATTAATTTCTTTTATTGAAAGGATTAAATTGATGAAGGTCAAAAAATGTCTTAATTAACAAAAATCCCTCAAATTTAATTAATATTACTATGTTGCTTTGCATTACAATAAAAGGAACATTAGACATGCTAATGATTATGATGAATAAAAGGAGTTGTACATATATAAAAATTAAGTTATTTAATATGGTTTACACTCTAAGAATATAAAAAAGACAATCTTAAGTTTTTATTAAAAACTATTTATTAAAAACTACATTGAAAGTTTAAAAACTTGAAATGGTTATATATATAAAAAGTATAAATATAATGTAAGTATGAGTAATTAAAAAAACAATTTATATTAAGATATATTTTCTTAAATCATTGTGGCTATAAACTAACCCTCATAATTTTTCTTTGTTTGAAAGGTTCTAGAGAATTATTTTAATGAAAATTAGGTATGTCAATCATTTGATACTATCATTTAATTTATAATTATAAATTTATTTATGAATCATTTAATTTGGTTTATATATATTCTATTATTTATTTTATTTCAAATATTTTATGGTACCCTATTATTTTTGAATTCGAATTATTTTAATTAAATTATTATATTTTATCGATTTTTGGTTCATTATTTTAACATTAAGTTTTCTTTATCTAATACACTTAAATTTTTTTGATAAATCTGCGTATGCTTCTGATTTGAGACGAAAAAATATTTTAAAGGTTTATTAAATAAATTTATTAAATTTAGGCTTCTTGGACATTTTCTTTTATTACTCAAATTAAATAAATGTGTTTCAAAAACCCTTTCTACATAAACGTATTCCCCAAATTTATTAAGGGCTTTCTATACATTTTTAAGTATAAGTATTTATTCCAAATTTTAATTCCGTATACCAAATTTATTGGGATTATTTAAGCTTTTAAATTGAGTTTTCTAAAATGTAATAATATTCACTCACATATTCAAATTATCTAAAAAATAGAAACTAACTTATAGTATATAATTAAAATAAAATAGGAAATGTATAGCAATTTAATTTTTTTAAATAATATGTAAATTAAGTGAATACTGAGCACAGTAGGATTTTAATAAGGACATATAAAATTTAAAACTAAAGAATTAAAGTAAATATAAACATAAAAATATTCTGTTCTATATCGTTTTTCTATTTTTTTTATAATCATGATCCTTTTTGCACAATTATTATTAATACATAGAACTTCAAAAAGAATCTATAAAAATATAACAGATATGGTAACAGAATTACATCACCATCATTATTACTATTTTGTCTAATTTACTTTTACTATAAAAGCTGTTTTTATATTTGAAATTAATAAAAATTATTCCATTTTTTTTAAATCACATGGACTGGTAAAAACTATTTTATAATATAGGTATTATTACGATAGACGAACTTTATTTAAATGTGATTCTTATTAAGGAAAATTCGGAAAATATTATGAACCACAAATTTCATTCCTAACAGAATTTGAAACAAAAAATCCAACTCTTTAATTTGCATGAATCTGAAAAACCAATCCTTAATATTAGAAAACTTCTATTTTGCAGTTAAGACATATTTCTGTTATATTTACTTAAAGTTAAATTATGATATGTGACTATTTTTTTTATTATTTTCTGAAACATACCTTGACATCGTAAATGTGTTTGCGACGTCTTGAATACAATGTCGCATGATCGTAAATGTAAACTACAAAAATTTTACATTGTCTCATGATCGTAAATTCATTTTACTTTGATTTCGCGACCCATTTTCCCACCCATTTCGCGTGTTGTTAAATTGAGTATCGAAACATTTTTGGATACACAAATAAAAATATTAAAGATTATTTGAATTTTGACGTTTTAATTTGAATTTTGGCCAGTTGAATTTTATTTTTGTGGTGGTGAAGTCCCTAATTTAAAAAAAAAAAAAACCATGGAAGAAAATTAAGTAAATATTAATTTAAACTTTTCTTTAGGATTGTTTCTCAAAAAAAAATTTAAATTTTTGACATTTCATTTTGACGCAATCGGAATTGTAAACTAAATACATTGTACTTTCGACACAATGTGTTCAGAAATTTTACATTGTGTTATTTTCACATTGTATCAGGTTGAAGTTTTCCTTACGACATTTACGATGTCACCCTTATTTTACAATCCTCCCATAACTAATAATAAAAATTTATGGATTATAAAAATAAATTTATTCCTAATTTTTTCGAAAGATTTTATTAATATTTGAAAAATGAAAACTATCTTTTAGTTAACTATGACAACTGCATAAACCAATATTTTTTAATTTGTTTTCGGTAAGATATTATTATAAAATGGAAAAATTATTATTGTTGGACTTGTACACTATCATTACAATAGATACATAGAGAAAAAACACAAGATTTTCAAAACTAAATTGAAAAATAAAAAAAATTATATATTTTAATAGTTATATTCTTATATAAATTCATTTTTTTGGTACATTATAATTTAAAATTATGTATAAATTTTATGTTTTTTTGAAAAGTTTTTACTTTATAATTATTAGTTTTTACAGAGTGTCATCAAAATAATAAAATCATTTTGTCAAAGAGCTAGATACATTATATTATTTATTTTTTAGAAATAATATTGCATAGCTTCTTAATATTTAAGATGCACACAGTTTAATTTATTATAATGTAAAATATAGTGTTTACTTCAATATATTAATGCGATAAAAAAGAAGCAAAGAGTATCTAAAAATATGTTGAATTCTAAATTTATTCTAAAAAAAATCTTTATTTTAATAACAAAACTTTTTCATTGATAAAAATCTAGAACAAATTTAAAGTTAATCAACTAAAGTTCAGAAAGTTCTCAAATATCGAAAATGATATTTTATAACATTAATTTAAAATTGTACTAAAATAGTTTAATTTAAAATTATATATCACAGATTACAAAATAAAATTTAAATATTACTTTATAATCTTCAAAATAGTTATTATTATTTAAAACCAAATATATTAATATTACATAAATTTAAAAAATGGACACTAGCATAATAAAAATTTATTTAAATCTTACGGCTAAATTTAAAATTTTAATTTCATAAATATACTAATGTTTTTTTACCTCAATGTACAATGTCTATTTTAATAGAACATAAATTATTGTAAAATTTTCTGTACAAAAATTTCTTATTGTATCTTATAGACCAACACAATTATCTATATACATACGTATATATTAAAAAAGTATAGTCTTTGAAATTAATCTACATTATGAAAAGGATCTAAAAAATTATTCCTTAATATATTATATACATTAGATATCCTATTTTAAAACTTAAAATGTATAATTATATAAGGCATTACTATTTATCTGTATATTCATGTATAGAGTTTCTAAAATAAGTAAAACAAGAAAAATAAAAAAAAACATTGGATTAGCATTTCTCATTAATGCAGACTGAAACTTAATTGGGACTCACAATCGCATATATTTTTTTTTACAAATTTCTATATGTATTAGTATTTATATTTATATGAATAGATATATTCACCATTCTTAGTCACCAACCTTCCAATATTTTTGTTATTGTAAAAATTATTTTTTAGTTTTTAAGGTTCTTTTCTAGAAAATTATTATATTAACGATTTATATATATAAATATTTTATATAAAGTTACGTAGGTATACATACATAATTATACCAATCCTTCTTTTACAAGTAAATACAAGTTTAAGCACTAATTTTCTAAAATGAAATATAAAATTCACCATGCGATTTCAAACCCATCATAAAATTATTTATCTCATACTACTTTATTAGAAAATTTTCTACTAGAATTTCTATGTAATTTTTGTGTACAGTCTTCTGTTATTTGTTTTTTTCATTATAATTATTGCTGTTCCTATATTGTAATAAAATATATATAGATAGCCTCTTCATTATAATAAAATATATAGATAGCCTCTTCATTATGGTGAAGTTTTAAAATTAAATAAAAAAGGAAAAAGAAATCCAAAGAAGGTGGTTAAATTTTAATTACAAGGACATTTTTGATTTTCTGTAGTTGGTATTATTTATTATATAATAATATAAATGTAAATTATTCGAGTTGCATATTGTAAGGAGACATTTATTTTTTATTTAAGTAAAAATTTATTATTTTAATTTTAACATTTATTTTAAAATTCATGAAATATTTTTAAACTAATTATAAACATTAAATTCTATAACTATATAATTTTGTGTTATATATTTAAATTTTTGTGTTTTTGAATTTTATTTTCTTTTGTTTTGTCAATCATAGACGTTTTTAATATAAATGTTTACTGTGTTATTGTTTTGCAAATAAAAGTCGTCGGTTGCACCCGAGCTGAGCTGTTCCATATCTATAAATAATAAAAACAAGATTAATTAAATAATAATTATGTAAAAACTTTTTATTGCAACCTTTAAGAAATCGTATATATTTGGATTTTACTAGAGATCACTAAATTTAACTGGATCAAAACCTTTTAATTTAAGATTTAACGAAAAATTTAAGAAAAACCTACATAAGCGGAGTCGTCTTCCCAAACGGAAAAACAAAAATTATTTTTAAAATGCTTACCTTTAATAAATATCAGTGAAATAATATAATTCAATAACATTTTATGTGTCACTAAATTCTAATATAAACAAATATTATAACGCTATACAATCTATCATATTTAATTGGCCAAGTATATAACACACATATCTTTAAAAATATTTTAACTCTAACTAATATGATAACTTTAACTTGAAAAATTAGTTTTAAAAGTTTTTATTGAAGCCCATCTCTAATATCTTAAGGACAACCTCAGATGAATTATATTAAATTTGTAATTTCTTCTTACAAATTTTTATTAACGTTCTAAATTTAAAATATCATGACTTGCGATGAAAATTAATAAATTTGCAAAATAAAACCAAAAATAATCCTTTTAAACTTTAAGGAATCTATTGTGTGAAAGGGATAGATATATTTAAATTTCCACTGTTTATTATTATTTTGTTGGTTTGTTTTATTTTTCATTGTTATATTGCATTACCATCGGTAAATCTCATTTAATGTTGGAAAGAGATAACAACATCAAAAAAAGGGTAGAAGCGGACGGAGAAAGGTATAGTAACGAACTAATTTAGTGCATTCTTGTAAGGATAATGCAAAATTAGTTCCCTTTAAAAACAAAATTATATTTATATTAAAGCATAAATGTTCAGCATAATATATATAATATATATGTTTACTTATCTATAGCTACTTATTTTTCAGTTTTTTGTTACTGTAAAAGACTGTAAGATATTAATAACTACAAAAAAAATCATTGAATTCTGTAATTATAAATTTGGCGTAATTGAATCTAATTTTAATAAAACATTTAAATTTTTTTTCCCTTAAACTTTTGTAAATCAAATTGTAATTTTATTAACTTTGCACAAATAATTAATTTAAAGACAACATTTTTTGGAGTTTAATGAAAGATTTTTTTTTAAAATCATATGAAACCAATACTACAATGTTTTTCCTAAACAAGCGTTATTCAAATTTACATATTTTTCAGCATTGACGGTAACAAATACATACATACATACACAACTTGTTGGTATGCTCATATTGTTGTTATTAAGTATTTTGTTTGAAATTTGTGCAAGTGGCATTAATACCATTAAAATGATTCTAATATGTATTTGGATATACCTAGAATAGAAATGAAAGAAAATTATTCAAATTTAAATATTTTTTTAAGTATTTTCTGTTTTTGGTTTTTATGTTTTTGTTTTTATACCCGTGCATACATATATGGCATAGGGTATATTAAAATTGCTCCTCCGTTTGTAACGCATTGATCAAGGCGAGCTAGATATAGTGTCAAGTGTACGTATAAATCAATCTAGCTATGTGTGTCTGTTCTTCCGTCAGTCCGTGGGTCCGTGTGTCAGCACGATAACTCAAAAACTAAAGGAGCTACAGTTTTGAAATTTTCATCATATTTTTTTTGGTTAAGATCCGACCTAAAACTTGGGGTAGCTCTCGAACCAAGTAATTATACCAGGAGGATGAAAATTACACAGGATTAGTTATACATATAATAAATCATTAACCTATATGAAGTTTCAAAACGTTACGGCTTCATTTTCGGGGGGCTGTCATACAACTTCTTTGCATCAATATGAATTTCTTCAAAACTAATTATTCTAGGAGGACACACTGTCAGCTGTTTAATAGAACAAGCACCTATATGAAGTTTCAAAATGTTACGGCTTCATTTTCGGGGAGCTGCCCTACAAAGTTGTCAATTCGATAACTATGAATCTTAAAAGTTAAAATTAAAACTGTGCAGGTAAAGTAATAAGGCAAGTTACGCATTGGGCCAATTTTTTTTTTTTTTATGGTTTATTTTTTAAGTAAAATTGATGGAGTACCTATGTTGAATCAAATTTTTTATAATTATTTTAACTTTTTATATTGTTTTTGTATAATACATTCGTAATAGCAGAAAGGAATTAAATAATGGTTTATAGATCATAGTGAGTATGCACGGGTATCTAAAAGTTGACAAGGGCAACTATAATCTTCCTCGTTTTAAGATAAATAAGATAGAGGACTTAAAAATTGTAATATAATCTCGTAAAATTGAAATTATAAAAAAATAGTACCTATCATCGTTTAAGAAAAAGAAACGTAAAAATTTAGTATATTTTTTTATTAGTAGGATTCTTATTCAATTCATTTTGTAATTAAAGTTGAATATCTTAAATTAACTTGAAATATTAAAAATATTGCAATTGTAAAATTAAATAGGTATATTTTGCATATTTTTTAGCATTTTCTGTTATAAGTAAAACACCAAATCCGTTTAAAATTTATTAGGTTTCGAGTTTTTTCAACTTTGTAAATTAAACAAATAAAATATAAAAAATAAAGAAACAATTAGGTACCTACTTGCTTCAATAATTTAATTTGTTTTTTAAATTTAAATTTTTTTGTTTAATAATTTTATCTATATTCCATAACTTTTGAAAAATACTCGTCATATAAGTTCCAAATAAAAAAAATTACTTTGGTTTTTTGGAATTTTTAATATTTTTTTTTCTATTTATAAATCTAACATCCCCTTAAAAAAAAGGAATATTTATAATATTTACATTTATCTATACATTATAATACATTTTCTTTTTCTTTTCAAATTATTTTAAATATAATACATTTATTATTAAATACTAACAAAAAGAATTAAAATTAAAATAATGCATATAAATATATTTTTCAAAATATAAAAACAAAAACAAAATAAGGAAGGGGTATAAAACCACAATAAATGTTATATTCTTTTACCAAAAGGTACATGACAAGAAATTTTCCTTATTAATGAAATATTCAAATCAATGTGTCTGCATTTACATGCATATTTTGCATAAAATATAAAAACACAATGTAAAGCACATACATGTTTGTTTAGTGCAAACATTTAACATACATAAATACTATAAAATATATAATATGTAATTTTTAAATATACATACACATATATATATAAATAAGTAATTATAAGTATGTATATACAATAATTATATATGAAGTAAATTTTTAAAATATTACTTTTTTAATAATATATAAAATTTGGACATTTTGTATACATATGTAGTTTTGAACCTTCTAATTTTGAACATTCTGGAAGATGTTAATTTTACAGGGAGATTTGCAAAAAAAATAATTATTTATTTATTTATTTATGAACAGTCCCCTATATTTTATATTATGATATAATTTATTATTGATATAAAATATAAATTCTACTTTTTTATTAGATATGATCCGGCCAGAACCGGAGATCCTTCGATTGAAAGGCCGACGTCCTAACCAACACGTCACTATAACAACAAATGTATACATAGCAACCTTCTTTCTTCACCATTTAGTATTCTGTATATATACTCGTACATAATCATTAACAAATTGAAGAATAATTATTTAATATTTTGTTATATAGAATAATTATTATTTTTATTTCAAACATTAAATGAATATTCAAAGAAATAATAGAATGTATTTTAAAGCAAAATAATTTACATCAAGTTATCATACATTTATTTTTACATATAATACCTTCATAGCTCTTGAAATTTTTATAACCAAAAAACCAATGTCCAATTTTTCACCTATAATATAATTTTATATTATTCTACAACTACAATTTAAACTTTTTCTTATAATAATATTTTCCATTATTTTAATGTAATATTGAACTTTTCTACCTTTATCATCACTATAAATCATAATTACTATCATTATAATCAATATCATTAATAATATTATCAATATAAATTTTTAAGCAAAATCATCATCATTTTATGAACATTATCAACAAATAATAAGTTATGTAGGCCCAGATATAACCACTCTTCCAGTATATACTTATTATGTATAATAAAGTTCAAAATAAAATAAAGTTTCTTGTTCTTCTTCTTGTTCATTATTCCAGGGATATTTCAATCTCTTGGAAGATTCAAAAAAAAAAAGATTTTGTTTTTTCAATTCGTTTTCTTTATATCATAAAATATTTTATGCATCAATCCTTTTTGTTTTATACTTTTTGCCTACAACATCAAATTTTATATGCATCACACATTTATTTATTTATTTAATTTTTTTTATATTATATATATTTTCCTTGTTATTTTCTCATTAGAGAATTTGAAATATGTATATATGTATAATATTAATATATGCATTTTTTGTATATAAATATATATATATATATTGTAATAGAATAAATTTTCGCAAAAATTTTGTTATTTATATTATTTTAAATATATATTATAAAATATATATAATTTTTATACCTATTATGGTTGTATTTTACAGGTGTGTATAAATGTGTATAATATTTTATAAAATTAAAATTGCATTTTGCATCAATTATAAATGCACCAAAATTTTAATTTTTAAGTCATTCCATTCAATTTTTTTTTAACAATATTAATACATATGTGTAATTGTATGTACAGAATATTAACTACAAACAGACATACTTATATTGAATATTAAGAAAATCATATACCCTCAAATTTTAAATATATAAATGAAGTTTTAGAATAATAATATAAGGAAAAATAATAAATATTAATATAAATATATTTGTATTTATATTTTAAAAGGAACTTTTGAAATTTACACAAATATGCATGTGTATAACTTTCAATATACATTCTCAAATAATTATACATATAATAATGATAATTATTAATATAAATTTATATTTTGTAGGGAGTAAAATATTTACTTGTCTATGGTAAATTTTATATATATACATAATATAAACACATATTTTTAAAAAATAACATAAAATAGGAAGATAGATAGTCCAAACTAGTCCCACTTATTCTACTGACCATTTCACATCAAATCTTAAGTATAGTTTGTAAATGATCATGTTGTTGCTATCCTACATTATTAAGGCAACTATTAAAGTTTTTATAGTCTTTTTCTCTTACTCTAATGTATAATTTGAAATTCGATCCCACTTTGTTTTTCACACTCCTTTTTTGTATGATCCCATATTTTTACATTTCTCAGTTTCATTTCCTGTTAGCAATATTTTAAGGATTTTACAACCCACAAAAATAAATGTTGGTACACATACAAGATAAAGAACAAATTTAGTTTGTTGAGAAATGGATATTGTGTGGGTTCATAGGAGAAGATAGAAAGAAATATGATTTTAATATATTTTTATATTAGAAAAATTAAAAAAAACGTAAAATATTAGTTTAGGTCCAAAAATATTTTTTTATTCTCCGAAACATAGTTATGATTTAAAATTAGCTAAATTTAATTTAATTAATAATAAAGAGAAATGGTTAAGCAATAAAAAATTTAACAGAAAATTAGAAGGGAACTTCAGATTTGAGAAAGTCGAGTCATGACCTTCGAATATTCGTTATAAGAACATTTTTAAAATATTTGCATGGTACAAATTTGAATTAAAAGTGTAGAAAACTTCAATTGGTTTCTTCTTCCATTTTTTTCCCATTTTTAAATATTAGTCAATTTATAATAGTGAAAAATATATGAAAAATTTTTATAAAATATGAGTTAAAAATTTGTAAAAATATTTGATTTTGAAAAAAAAAATACAAAGGATTAGGAAAAACTCGTTTATTTATAATTAAAATTACTAAACATTTCAAAAAAAAAGAAAACATAACAAGTATTATCTTGGGTTAATGAGGGAAGATTGGAAATTATTTGCGATATTACATTAAAAAATGGAAAAAAGCATTAGTATAAATAAAATATCCATATAAAGTAAAGTTATTGAAAATTACTAAAAATTTTTGGTGAACTTAAAAAAAAATTATGTATTTTAATATATATGTACCGAATATATATTTACTTTTTGTGTATCGTTTCTAAAAATTTTATACATAGTAATAATAATCAATAAAGATATATACATTTTTTATTATATAATTTGTTTTTTTTTTTGTATATGTTAATAATATTATATATAATATTTATGAATATAAATACCTGGAAGATAATTTAATTTTTTTTTTAAATTATAAATATATTGAAGAAATTTTTAGATTTTTATAAATTTAATTTAAAGTTTTTACTTAAAAATATATATATCGTTTTATTTCCTTTTGTTTCAACAACCCTTCCATTCATCTGAAAATTAACAAAGACTCTTTAAGTATTTTTATTCAATCCAAAAAAAACAAAACTAAAAGATTTTGTACCATCATCTTAAGCTCCAAAAATTATAAGATTTTGAAGAATAACTTAAGGAATAAAAAGCTTTAAGTAAAAGCTTCAAAAAAATTTCTTGACAGTTAAATATAAGACAATCACCTTTTTTCCAGAATTCATTAATAAAAAGAAAATGCTTACCATTTAAATTTCCAATATGTAAAAACAAACGCTTTTATCCCTCCCTTTCTCTAATATTCGAATAGAACTGATTTTTTTAAGTTAATTAAAATTATTTTAGTAATTTTTAATAAATATTAAAGTTATTAGTTTTTACCAACAATTTTATAAATGATATAACTAAATTTTTAAATCCTCAGATTTATTCATGAAGGTGATCGGAATATTTGTACAAATATATAACAGTTTTTTAAGAACATCTATGTTTTGATATTTAGCATTGCATAATTCTGGGAACAATTTTCTCAACCTAGCATAAGACATATTAAAAAAGTACTGTTATCATTATTGCGACGAAAAAAAAATGTTTTTTTTTTGTTTTTAGAATGATAGGAAAGAAAATTTCCACAAAATATATAATTTACTTTTTTTATTTCTAAGAATATATTGTATTATATACCTGAATACTTCTAAATAAAGTTTAAAGTATATATATTACATATAAAATATTATAAATTTGTTATAGAAAATATAAAATAAGAAATAAAATAGAATTAAATTAAAAAACCAAAAGGAGAAAATAAAAACAACAAAAAAAAACTGAAAACAAAACAACCCAAAACTTTTGTATGTCGTTTAACAATGTTTGAATGTTGTTATGCATAAATTAGAATTAATGCAGACGTCCGAATCGCAAAATTCAAGTAAATTAAATTGCATAAAATAAGTATATATAAATTATGTATATTTATAAATATAATTTTAGAATAAAAATAAGTTTTTACATACATATATAAATATTTAAATATTTATATATATATAAATTTACATTATAATATATCCTTTAAGATTGAATTTTATTCTATACAATAAGTTGATTTAGATATTTATAGTTATATATATTAATATTAAGATTATTTTTAGGATTTAAATTAATTTATTTGTGTGTATAGATTTTCTTATTACTCTGTGTAAAGATATTTATAACTATCTATGTACAATATTAAATACAATAGTTATAAATATAATGCTGAGTATTTTTGATTTGATTTTAGAGTTAAGATTTTTATTTTAATATATGAATTTATGAAAATTACCTTCAATCATACATGTATATATTAATACCTAATATGATATTTATATATATATATATATATTGATTAGTTAGTATATATGTAGGAAATTAATGCGTTGGTTTCAAATATATTTTATATAATACACTATTTCTTACAATCTTTTTTGAACCAGGAAAAGTTTTATATTCATATCCATAGATTCAAAATTGTACACTTGATAAAGTTTTTAAGGATAGTTTAAAATTTGTTATAAAATTAATATTTCTAAAAATTAGATTATATTTTCTATGAATTAAATAAATAATTCTAATAACATTTAATAAAAACTTAAACTATGCAATTAAACAAACAGTTTAGAAATATCTTATTAATTTCAATAAATATAAGCTTTGATATAGTATTAAAATAAATTATTTGTTACATAATTTACTCATGGTTTTATATATTAACTTTGATTCTTTTAATACATTCGAGTTATGTTTTTTAAACTACAAACTTTTATCATCGTCAAATTGTGTTTATTTAAAACGCTTAAAAGAGTGACAATAAATCAAACAGCTACTAAGTTAGCATTGCATTGTTCAAATGAATTTAAATAAAAGTCAATAATTAATTCCACTTTTCCTCCTGTAGTACGTTAACAATACGATAACTTAATATTTAAGATCTAATCAAAAACTAATTTCTTTAAATTTTACTTTTTTTTGGGTCTTGTTACAATATTTTTTATATAAATATTATAAAAACCTATTTCCAAAAAATTACCAAGAATTTGTTTAAAAAAGGATTACAATGAAGAAAATTATAATCAAAATTTCAAGTCTATATGTAGTTTTATGTAGAATAAAATTTGCATTAATGCAATTTAATAAGTGTATGCGTTTGTATGCATTTTACTTTGGTTTTTAGCTCAATATACACATATATTTTAAGAAATAACATATATAATGTTTATACATATATATAAAAAAATACATAAATATAATATATTATTTTATATACATACTTATATATTAATTAAAGAAAATCTTCTAATTTAAAATAAAACATATAGTTCTATGTGTACAGATATTTTTAAAGGGTGTTCAAAAATTATTAGTTCGAATTATTTAAAATTTTTTGCAGTTTGGCTGGCGCAATAAATTAAAAATAATAGAATTTTAAAAATTATGAACAAATTTTGTACTCTATATTTTAATCAACTACTCGTATATATATCATTTTATCGTTAACAATCTTGAATTTCAGAATTTAAAAAAATTATGGTTTTCTAAAAGTTAATATATAATACGAAAAAATTATCACAACTTGATTATTACTCGAATTTTATTGATTTATATTACAAAAGTTTACTCGGGCAGGTTATAAATATATTTAAAACCATTAAATCGGAATACTCTTTGGTGGTTGTAAAACTGTAAAAATTATTCGTTCGTTGAAGTTTTATATTTTATACGTATTTTACACCCCTTAAATTTCAATTTAAATATTTTATGTAATACTCGTATATACCTACGTATATTAATAATATTTTGAATTGTATACGTCTCAACTTTTAGAATTTGCACTTATTACTTAGTCTAATTTTTATTAATACTTTTTGAATGTATTAATATATTTCGTTTGATTGTATGCTACTATATATATAATAAATTTAAAATTTTCTATATGTCATTATTTTTTCTTCCCTTCCTTGTATAGGTATCTAATTTTTATTATATTATTTTAATGTTTTTCTTTTTTTATACATTTATTATTGTTATGTTTCTTGTACATATCATTTCTTTTTTCAATTCAAAAAATATTTAAATGTTTTGAGAAAATGCTGCGTGTTACTACGAATTAATACTTCAAAATGTCTATATTTATATAAGGATAATTTTAAAATGCATATTTAATTCTATTTATATCTGTATATTTGTATAAAAATACATATTAACATTTGTAGAAGAAATAATATTAAATTTACTATATTACTATTTATAAACTTATTTACATATTAATTATAAATATAAATTATATTTATATACATACATATATGTATACATATATATATATTTATATATATAAATTACATTAAGAATTTTATTACAAAATAAACTATTAGTTTATATATTTTTTTGTAAGTATGAATGAATGTGTACAAATAGTTATTATATTGGTAGTGTTTTTGGATGTAACAGGACATGGTATTATATCCAAGTATTATGCATAAATTTACTTTGACAATATTTTTTTTTATATATTTATTATTTTTGTTCTTATTATGTTTTTAATTTTATAATTTTTTTTTCATTTTACATTGCAACATTAATTTGTGGTCAATCTTTATATTTTAAAGTTCTTGAAATCGAATTTTGAAACGATAGTTAAAATAAAATAGATTCCCCTAATGTAACAAATTTTATTATAAATGTTAACAACGAAGTTCTAGACTCACAAGCCACAAATATTTTAATATACCTATTATATTTTAATAATAAAAAAAAATAATGTTTTCATATATTAATATGCCTATTTATAATAAAAATTTTGATAAAATTAATAAAAAATTCTTATACCCTTTGTTCCATCTCTTTGTACTCTTTGTTCTATCTAAAAATTTATGAATGTGCCTTATTCAATAATTTTCTTTATAACAGATGTCAGATCTATACATATTTCTACTGCAGTTCAATGTTAATCCAAAATATAAAATTACATAAATTGTATATTCGTGATCGGTATAAAATTGAAAATTGAAAGTTTTTAGTACTACAATTTAACAATGCCTGTTAAACATTTATAAGAGATATAATTTTAAGATCGCCCTTGTTATTTAAATATTGAAAATTAAAACTTGTTTCTTATTCCTTAATATTATTAATTTTGTTTTATTTTTTTGATTACAGAGTTTTAGTATTTTAGTTTTTTTTTTTAGTTTTCTAAAATATACTTGGGTGTTTTTCTATAACATCACTCTCTATCTATAAAATATGCATAAAAATATAACAATGTTGTGTAGTAAAGAAATGTTTTTATGTATATATGAAAATTTTCTGCATTATTCAAAAATTATAATTTTATGCTTTTCTGCCTTAATTTCGAAAAATTATAAAATATACTTTATAATGCTTAATATCTTTTTATATACAACTATACATATTTACATTAATATAAATTACATCAATATGAAATATATACAATAATATCTATAGGTAGGTATATATTTATTAGTTTCCATGTACTTAAAACAAATATATTGGTATGCTAATGAAGTATTAGGACCAGGACAAGACCATTTTTTTTTTTTTTTGAATAATTTCTACATGCAAAAATCTCCAATGTTATTTAGTAGAAACCAACAAAAAAAGGAAAAATAGAAGAGAAAAATTAGAAACATAACAGGAAAAAAAAAATGAATATGAAACAAATTAAAATGGAACAAAAACAAGAAAATATAAAATAGAAATAATGAGAAAAAAATATAAGAGGGATAAAATCAGAGAACTGTTATGGCTTCTTAGAATGACAAGTTAAAAACACAGAAAACTTATTACTATTTAGCATCAAAAACTTTATAATTTATAATTACATACAAATATACATAATTAATATATATATAAATATATAGATATATATATTATTATTATGTATATTAATTTATATAAATTTATATAAATATATAAAAATTAAACATATAGAGATAATATATAATAATATAATAATAATAAAAGTAAGGAATATTAAACATTGTAAAGGTAGCTGGCATTATTTTATATAATAAAAGAATTCTTAAATAAAGATATTTTCAATAACAGTAGAAACAAAAGTAAAAATTTATAGTTTATAATATAGTAAAATGTTTGAATACATAAAATATAAATATGTATATATAAGTACCATTTCATTTTTATATATTGCGTAAGGAAATGAAAAAGAGAAAATTATATGTGAGTAGAAAAAAATTCGTCTCTATTCCATGTTCTTATTTTTCAGAAAAAAAATTATTTTAAGAAATTCTTTTTAATTATTTCAAATTTTTATATAAAATATTTTACTGGCTTTGTTTTAATATGTATACATAACAATTAAATTCATATTGCACTATATATTTTGAACAAATTAAAACAAAAAGAAAACAACAAGACACAAAATCATGGAAAGTTTCTTTTCCTTCTCTGATACATTAAATTCAACACCACAAATTAAATTAATCAAATTTTGTAAAATTTAAAATTATATTTCGATTTGTACAGAATTTTTTAAAATTTCAAAAAATTTTCATAGTTTTAATGTAAAATTCTTTAAATTTTAAATGCTTTTTAGTAAATCAATAAGAATTTAACAAAATTTTTGAAATGAATTATGAAAATCCTTAAGTTATATATTATATTTTGAAATTTTCTTTTAAATGCCGAAATTAGCCTTAGCAAGTTCTTGAAAATATTAATAAAAAGAAATTTATACATACATAATAATATGAATAGAAATTTATATTTTATATATCTTAAGTTTACAAATGCCTTTCATTATTAAATATCAAATTTATTATATACCTAAATGCAGTTTTTAAATGATAATTTAGCAACTTTTAAAATCTTTCACCTGTTAATTTTTAATTTTTAAAATCAACTAATCTTTAATTTAGTCCAATAGAAACAAATATAATATTTCTTACACTTCTTAAGTAAATTTGAATTTAATGTAAATTTCTGAAATTTTACAGCGTTAAGTGTTGTGTTATTTTAACACTTTAAAAAACAATATATACTTTTAACTTTTTTTTACCGACCATTTCTGAAATATTGTCACGGAGTTTTATTCTATAATCCAAAAATCCATCAAGGATTGGATATCAATATCAATATCACAATCTTATTTTATTAGCATTCATGTAATCAACAATGCTGCAAAAGAACCAAATAAATATATTCATCTCACATATCATTAATTTTTTTCTATTCTTAAACTCAATTTTCAGTTTTTTTTGTTTTATAATTTCATTAATTCAGAATTTATTTTAGCAAGATTAAAAAATTAAAATTAAAAAAATAATGACAAAAAAAATTGAAAAACCAAAATGCCAATTCTAATAACAAGATAGCGAGCAAAAAATAAAATCAGGAGCAGAACTGCATAATCAACCAATTTAAATAGGTAATGGTTACGTAGAATTGAAATCGCATTTATACTAGCTAATTTTAATTCATTAAGCATTAAAGGAATATATATAATTTCCCACATTTAAAATTAAATTTCGTTTAGAATGATTAGAACAGCCTTGAGTAATGACTTCGTACTTGTAATGCATACTTGTATTTGACTTTTCATTGCAATTTAGCTGCCAATTTGTGGGTTCAGCTAAAGCATTTCTTTTTATTAACAATTTAATTTAGGAGACAAATGTTTGCTTCGTCAGTATTTTCGTTTATATACTTGGTTTTTTTGATTTATAACACTGTCTACATAAAAATGCTCAATATTAGAAAATCGTATTTTAAAATTTTTTATCGTATTTAGAACTTTCATAATTGTCTAGAATAATATTATGTTGAATGAACTTATATTAAAATAATATTTCAAAATTTTTAAACTACTCGTACTAACTGTGAATAAAATCAACCGTTATAACAGCATTCTATTTGTAAATTAAACTCTATAGTCATCAGGCAATCACGTTTTTTTTTTATTTTAAATATTATAATTTTTTTTTGTTTAACTTTATTTAAATTCTTTTTTAATTTTTTTTCGTTATAATTTTTATAATTCTTATTGTGGTCCTGCTGATGCTTTTGATAAATATACAAAAAAAAAATTAAAATCTTTTCCAATTTCCGTTGAAATTACGCCACCCCATGGTTAAACTTAAGTTTAATTATTATAATCAGCAGTACAGTGGATTGAAGCAAATAATCAAGCAATAGAGTAGAAGAGTGAGCCACCAATCTACCGACTAACCAAAGAACCAAAAAAAATTAAAATAAAATAAAAAAACCAAAAAGCAAAAAAGGATTACAAACATGACTCTTAAGTTAAAGAGTAAATAATATAACATTGGCAGTTACAACAACAAAAAAAAATGCTAAAAAAATAAATTAACAAAATTTTGAATTAAAATAAAAACAACAAAAATTGAGCAAACACATACACACCCATAATATTAAAAAAATTATAATATTAAAAACTAAATTTAAACAGAAATTTAGCAAAAAGACAAAAACAACAACAAATTAAATAAAAAACAAATGAAATTAATTTCGCGTGCATAAATAATCAGGGATAAGACAGTAGAAAAAAAATTTTAATATCTGTAAAAAAGAGAAAGAAACATTGAAATAGAATTAATATAAAGAGTTGAATTTTAGAGAAAGAGGTGAAAGAATGGTATAAAGCTTGAATTGAATTACAGTAATTGGAATCATGATAATTCGAAACAAGAATTATTTTGCATAAAATGTAAATTGGAAATAACTTTTTTTTATTCCTAATGTTACTGTTGTTGAAATTGTTTTTGCTTTTATTTTTTTTTTATTTATTACTTTTGTTTTACTTTTCCCTGTTATTGTTGTTATTTTAATAATTCATTTGAACTCCTTCGAGAATCAAGTTAGCTTGATTTAAGTAATGAAAAAGAATTAAATTATATTTATTTTATTAAAAAAATTCGTTTGTTTTGATTTTGCCTTTTTATTTTATTTACTTGGATGTTTTGTCATAATTAAGCTACAAACCAAATGTAAATAGGTATAAAAAAAAACCAATTTAATAATTAAGAGATAATATGAAATGAGGTGTTTGTAAAAGATCTTAAAAAAAAAAATTATGTAGATATCAAAGTATTTGTGTTGATTTCTTAGACTTTTTCGTTTAAAAATAATTGTTCTTTCATAAAGTACCATTCTTTTCTCTAATTATACAATAACTATTCTCTTTCGCTTCAACTCTTTTGTGTAACTACTAAAATATATTGGGCATTTTGGACCCATATCGTATTGTAGCGTTTGTAAAACGGTATTCTAATGTCAATTTAATTATTTTACAATAAAAGACATTCTGAAAAACTAAATTTAATTTATTGCTTTATTTAAAAAAATAAAAATTGAAATATTTTATGTACAAAATCAAATAAACCTGGGTAAAATGTATCAAAATTTGATATTTTAACTATTTCTTTCTTTCGGATTAATTTACCCATAAGAACTAAAGAATTGTCTTATATCGTACGTTCAAAAATCACCCATCACCCTGTAAAAATGTTGAAGCCATTTCTTTTAACTTGAATTACCTTATCATAATCTTTGAATACTTGATTGAGTGTAAAATAACATTCCATATTAAAATTCGTTCGCAAAAATCGTCGCTTATAATATTAAGATACATAAAACAAATGCTAAATACTCAACACGACAATGTTTCGAAAAATAATAAAATGGAAAAATAAAAGAAGGAAGAGGAGTGCAAAACACGGCAGAAGAAAAGAGAAGAAATTTAACATAAAAATTTATTTAACTGACCACACAAGTTCTGTTCCAATTGATTGTTTGTGTCTTGAATTTATTTATCAATACCTTGAAAATTGGTAGTTAATCATTAATGGATTCGCGACCTTTATTTTTTTTTTTTAATTTTTCTTATTTTAAATGCGTTTAACTATACTTTGAATTTCCACCTATCCATTCGAAAATAATAAGCGAAAAGTAGAGAAAAAAAACTCAATTAATTTTTGTTTTCTTGATTATTAAAGTAAAGATTTATTTTATGATCCGAATTAGAGATTGCGAACAAAAATACTCAAGGAAATAAGAATAAAATTTAAGAATTAAATAAAATAAAGACAAAATTAATTAATAATTATGAATATAACGTTTATTCGACAATAGTTGAAAAAATGCAATTTAATTATTATTTTATAAATTATTTGAATATTTATCCCATTTATTTATCAACTCTTTCGTTAAATTCTTAAGTTCTCTAAACATTTTTTAACTTTTATAATGATTTTAACAGCATTTCCTTCGGGATTTTTTTCAAACAAATCCATACTATTTTCTCATTTTTTTGACGTTTTTTACCGTCAATAAAACATCATAATATTTTATTTATTTTCATACAAGAAACTGGCTCGAAACCGCAGTTACTTTGTTAAAATAACTCCTTAAAAATAACTTTTAAACTTTTAAATGCATTTATTAATTATCTGAATTTTATTTTTCTTTGGTGTTTAAGTCAATTTGTACAGTTGATTTGTTGGTGTGATGTCTGCGATAATTATTATGTACAAAGTAACTGGTTTTTTAAATTTTATTTTAAATTAATCACACGGTAAACAATAAGTAATTAAAATATTTATATCAAAAAATGTTTGAAAATTTTACTTTAAAATTTTTTATAGATTTACACAAACGAAATAGGAGTAGTTCTACAACTTTATTCTTTTTCGAACTTATGACATAAAGTTTTTTATGTAGAACTTTAATTTAAATTAGGTAGTTGATTATCCTGCACTTATTAATGCAAATTATTCTATAACTTAATTAATTTAAAACCCGTTGCGTTGGATATTAAAGTGTACCAGCACTGTCGAATTTAATTAAGAATTGCTAAAGTACATATCAAATGTTTTAATATAAATATATTCAAAACCTACATTTCTTTGAACTACAAGTTTTATAGCCCGAACACTTTTTTTATTCTAAAAAAATATATTGCAATATTAAGAAAGATATTATTTTAATTAAGCAATGTTTCACATTTGTTAATTATTGCCAAAGTGAATTTATAAAATTTCTAAAAAGTCAATACATAGACAATTTGCTTGTGGTATATTACTGTATCAAAAGGCGGGATTGTGTATAATATTGATTCACTTTTGTGTTTGTCAAATGCAACTAATTATTTGTACATTACATATTGAACTTATTCTATGTTTTAAACGTACCATAAACGAACGGTATCTAAAAATGTACTATAAACGAACGGTAACTAAAACAACTTTTCATTTTTAAAAATATGCATAAACTTTATTTTTTAAATACAACAGAAAAATCAAGCATGAAATCCCTAAGGCATATTAAAAAAAATTTTATATTTATTTTTTTTCGCTCTTTCTCTCAAATCAAACAATGTAAATAGTAATACATATAAGTATGATCCAAGTAATAGGAGCATATATTAATCGTGATACTTCAATAAATAAACATTTAGGCTTAAATAAAGTCAATAAAATTTTAATGTTTAGAATATTATAGTTTGGTTTATTGTATGTATGTCTTTAATTTACTAATATAGCACTGTCATTTTTATTTATTAATTTGAAAGAATTAGCTATTAGAATTAAGACATTATTTATTTATTTATTTATTTATTCGAATATTACGCATTACAGTAACTACGCAATATTGGTAAAGCCCTCGGCTGCCAGGGCCATTGTGGGCTGATTCTAATTAATATTTCAATTTTTTATATCTTATTTAAATTTAAAACTTAAATCTATTTTTATAATTATTTTGATTAACCATATGCTTATTTACACTTACATATTACTTAAACAGTTTTATACTTTCATTACATTATTATTACTTACTTATTTACAATATTGAAAAAGCTTTTTTGATTTCATAACTAATCCTTATATATAATTTAATTTAAACATTCAAAAAATTTTAATCTTGTAATTCTTGTTTTTATATAATATGCAATAAATAATATTGATATTACTTTTTTATGTCGTTTTAGTTTTCCATTTTTAATTTTAACTTTTAAGAATTTGCTTTTTCTCCTCTTTTTCTATTATATCTAAATTTTATCCCAAATATTAAAATCCCTAGCTATCTTATGTATTAAGTCTATTCTATTTCGGTTAGGTTGAAGAAGATGTTCAGTGTTAAGATTATTGTTTGTCAAAATATTTAAAGTGAAAGGACATTCGGTGAAAATGTGTTTCACAGAGAGTGTGTGTCCACATTTCGGACAAGAAGGAGGGTCTGTTTTGTCAAACAGAAATTTTTTTGTAGCAAGTGTGTGTCCAAGTCTAATGCGACAGATTTTTACGTCAATTTTTCTTCCCTTGCCGATTTCGTATTCTGGTTTTAACGTTGTGAGCCAGTGAGTCTGTAAAAAGTTATTTGAGTTATCCCAGTTTGCTTGCCTAGTGTTTTGTATAAATTGCTTGATTTGCTTTATTTTTAAATTCAAGTGTTGGTTATATAGGCCTATGATGGGGCTCTTTATAGCTAACTTGGCTTCTCTGTCTGCAAATTCGTTTCCCTTAATTCCGCTATGACCGGGGATCCATATTATTTTCAATTCCCTTCCCATTTGACTTAAAAGGTTTCTAACGGCTTTTACTAAAGGTTGTTTATTTGCGTAGTTCTTTATGGCATTGAGGGCACTTAAACTGTCTGAATAAATATTTATTTTTAAATTATTTAGCTTTAGACATAACTTTAGTGCTTCATGTATTGCTACTAACTCTGCGTTGTATATTTCCGTTGCAGGTTCTAATATTTTTAGCTCTAAGACTTTATCTTGGTCAACTATAGCAAAAGATACCCCGTTTTCCGTTTTTGATGCATCCGTGAATATTTTATACGCATCAGAGTAAAGGTTTTCAGAGTGCTCCTTATAAATCTGTTGGTAATTTGCGGTTGTTGTGCTTTCTTTTATAAACTGTGATATTGAAATATCTATAAATTTATTTGGATCAAATAACCAAGGGGCAGATATTCTAGAATTTTGAGGTGCTATATCAAACGGGATTTCATTGTCCTTTGAAAGACTAATTGCTTTTACAAGCGAAGATTGCATTGGCACTCTAATCTTATCCTCAAGTAAAGCTGAGACTAACCTGTATAGTGGGTGCTCCTTGTCACTAGCTTGTTTATGCGCAAATTTCATAGCAATGAGGTTTCTTCTTTCTACAAAGGTAGGGAAACCCGATTCTATCATTATGCTTTCTACATTTGAGGTTCTTAGAGCTCCTAAAGCAATTCGTGCAGCTAAATTTAATTGTATCTGAATTTTAGCTATTTGGGCTTTTGTGCAGAAACCGTACACTGTAACTGCAAAGTCAATTTTTCCTACTTGCATCGATTTTGCTATTTGAGTGGCTACATTGATAGTTGGTCCATATTTATTTCGACATATGATTTTTAGCAGATTATTGGTTTTTTTGAGTTTTGTTACTAATTTATTTATATGTGGCTCGAATTTTAAAAATTTGTTAAAAGTAAGTCCTAATATTGAAATTTCATTGACATCTCTTATTGTTTGGCAGTCAAAATTTAGGGGGTTTTGTATGCAATTTCTCTTTCTGCAGATATGTATACATTCTATTTTGTTACTTGGGAATTTTACACCATTATTATCTGCCCAGTCTTTCAGTAAATTTAAGCCATGCTGAAGTGTAGCCGGAATTTGATTATCATTTCTTTCAGCATATAATAGAATGTTATCTGCGTAAATGAGATAACGTAGACCTTTGGCTTGATTAAGGACTGTTGTTACAGAGGAAATAAATGTATTGAACAAGTGGACAGAAAGCGGTGAACCTTGTGGTATCCCATTGTGCAATTTTTTAACAGACGAATACGTCCCTCTCCAACTTACAACTATTTTCCTGTTTTTTAAAAAACTATCTATAATTTTCGTGAATTTTATTCCAACTTGCTAGGTTGCTAATTGTTTTAAGATTGTGTGTGCTGAAATGGCATCAAAAGCTTTTTCTATGTCACAAGACACAACAGAACTGTGTTCTTTATTGTGCAATGACATTGCCAGATCAAATTCAAGCGTTTGAAGTAAGGTGGTAGCACTTCTATTAGGCCTGAAACCATGTATCTTATTTGACAAAGTTTTTTCTAGTAGCCAGCTTAGTCTATTACCTAAAACTTTTTCAAGAATTTTGGAGAGTGTGGAAATCAAGGATATGAACCTGTAATTTTGTGGGTTACTTAGGTCTGCTTTTGCTTTTGGAATAGGCTTGAGTTCAGCGACTTTCCATGCTTGTGGAAAAACTCCTGAATCAAGTATTCTGTTATATAGGTTGACCAAACGATTTTTAAAGTGTTGAGTCGTATGTTTTAACATACGATACGAGACTCCGTCTATACCCGGCGTTGTTCCCTTGAAATTGCGTAGTATATTCTCCATTTCTCTTACAGTAATGGGATCATCCAGTAAATTTGAACTTGTTGTAGGCAATTTAAAGTTTAGTTTTTGTGTTATAAAGTCTGCAGAGTATGTAGTATCCTCTGAGGTTTTAGAACACAAATTTACAAGATAATCAACATTTTTTTCGGGATTTGTAATTAGTTCGCCTTGAGGTTCGTGCCTTATTGCCAATAGATTTGACTTTTTTTTCCCTATAACCCTCATTGCTTTGTATCAATAGTTGTGGGTGTCTTCTCCAATGCTGTTTGCAAAGTTTTCCCAAGATCTAGCTCGAGCGACTTTAATTGCTCTTCTAAGTTTTGCACTAGTTTTTTTAAGGACTATGAGATTTTCGCTGGTTTTGTCTCTTTTAAACTGCCTAAATTCTCTGTCTCTATTTCTAATTAGCAAGTGAATTTCTTTGTTAAACCATATTGGCCAGTTGAATTTGTGAGTACTTGATTTAGCCATCGAAAGATTCGCCGCATATCTTACACTTTTAGTCAAGGTAGCTACTTCTTTATTTATGTTTGTGCTTTCTGGATATTCTGTTAAAAATATATCTTGGCTTTCTGAAAATTTGTCCCAATTTGCAGTTTTTTCTAGGAATTTAACTTTGTCTTTGATTTTTTCCTCGCCTCTTAAAGAACATAAAAGAATGGCAAAATGGTCACTTCCTTTTGGATTTGGTGTAGTTAACCAATTAAATTTGGACACTAAATCCGGAGAACCAATAGTCAGATCTATACATGTTAACGTTCCATGCGTGCTCAGCAAGGTAGGAGATCCGTCATTAAAAAGTATAAGATCATCATTATTGTTTATACATCCCTCTACCATTTTTCCACGATTGTTGGTAATTCTGTCTCCCCAAGTCTCACTACGAGCATTAAAATCGCCCAAAATAAGAAAAGGCTTTTGTATTTGCGTGAAGAGTTGTTCTAAATCATTTTGATTATATTGACGATTATGTTCAAGATACAGATTAAGAACTGTAATCGGTGAAGCGAATTTGGGTAAATTTACTTGAATAGCATTAGCTTGAATATTAGTTCTTAAACTAATTTCTTGATAGTAAAGGCCATCTTTTATTAAAAATCCTAAACCTCCTTTGGATGGATTATTATTGTTGTTTTTAAAAATACAATTATAATTTTTAAACTTGGTTGGACCATTTGGTCCGAGATGCGTTTCTTGTAATGCTATAATAAGAGGTTTGTGTTTCATAGTTAATAATTCTAAATGTCCTATATTTGTATAAAAGCCCTGAATATTCCATTGTAAAATGTCGCAAAATTGTTTTAGTTTATTATCTATACTCATTTTATTATTATATTATAAATCAACAAAAAAAAAAAAAAAAATTAATAAGAATTATGATAACGATAAAAATTATGAATTATTCAGTACCGAAAAAAGAAAAAAAAAATTAAAAATAAAATTAATTAGGTATATGCTCTTATAGTAAAGAGAGAAAACATAAAAATAAAAAAAAAAAAAAAAAAGAATAAGAAACATTAAAGAGAAACAAAAAAAAAGAAGAGAAAAAGTTGCATTCTTAATTCATAGTAATTTCGTTATCGGTGCTATCTGCAATATTAAAATTACTCATTTCACTATTATCAAGGTAATTATTACTGTCACCGCAGATGTTTTTAGTTTCTAAAAATTTTGTTTGTTTTTTGTTATTGGTACTATTGTTATTATTGTTGTTATTGTTATTTTGAGAGGTTTTTTCAATAGAACTTGTCGTTTGATTAATTTTATTATTTTGAATATTTAAATTAATTGGGTTAGTTTTATTAATTGTTTTGTTAGTTGATAATATTGTACTTATCTTCTCTTTATTTTCTGATGTTACGTTTTTGTTTGATGAGGGCGTTGAAATTGTTGATTGATGTGATGTAGATGGCGTGCTGACTTTAGGAGTGTTTACTTTGTTGCTAGCTTGATTGGTCAAATTGACATCTTGTTTCCGGCTGTCAATATTTTTGTTGTTTACATTTGAAAAAAGTTTAGAATAGTTATTTTCCTGATTTTTTAAATTTTTCTCGTAACATATATAAGCTTCTTTTTTGGAACAATGTAAGTTTGTTTTGATTTTTAGCACTTCTCTTTCTTTAATAAAAGCTGGACAGTCACGAGATGCCGAACTGTGTTGAGCACCATTACAATTAATGCATGAAAACTCAGCGCACAATGTAGCATGTGTGGTGTCTCCTTCTGGTCTTTCTATTCCACAATCTGGACATCTTGGTGAGTTTGAGCAGTGTTTTTGTGTGTGTCCCAGTTTTTGGCATTTCCTACATCTCATTGGTGTTGGAAACCATTTTTTGACCGTGTGAATAGTAAAACCACTTTTAATTTTTTCAGGTGGGTCTATAGCATCAAATGTAATAATGACTGCTCCCGTATATCTTTTTTGACCATCATACATTTTGGTGAGCTTAAAAACTTCGACTATAGATGGATTTTTTTCTTTTAGACCTGCTAATATTTCTTCTGGCTCCACATGAATCAAGTCGCGATCAAAAATCAAACCTTTGGAGAAATTCAAGTTTTTATTGAGTTCAGCAATTATTTTTATTGTTCCGAGAGTTGATTGTTTAAGGAAAATATCGGCAATTTTTTTATTCGGGACCTCGAGGATGATGTTGTTAGTTCTATCCCAGGATGCCTTAAAGGTAGGATATATTCCCTCCAGAAGCTTGTTTATTACAAATTTATTATATTTTCGTAGTGGTTTTTCACTGTCCAGTGCCTTAATGTTTAAAAATCGTTTTCCTTCATTCGTAAAACATGGTGTTGTGGCGTCCAAGAGTAAGTTTTGGCCGGTTTTATTGGCTTTTTTACGCTTTTTCTTGTCGGTTTCTTCCTCGCTTAAGAGGTTGAAACCGATTAAGCTTCCACTTGGAAGCATGTAATTATTTTTCTTATTTTTAGGTTATTTTAAAATTTTAAATTTTTTTTTTTTTAAAAATTAAAATAAGTTCCTAAATTAAGTGATTAAATGATAATTTTTGTGTTGAATATTGAATATGTTTAAATTTAAAAATTTTTTTTTTTTTTTAGAGCAAAACTACAAAATTTTGTATAGGAAAATTTCACAATTTCACGTCCTTTTTGCTTCGTGAAAAGCTAACGACTGTTAAGACATTAAATTATAAAGAAAATTACTTAATTTTTATGGAAATTGCAGATATTTAGGCGCATTTAAAAATTAAACCAACATTTAATAAAATTTTCAAATATCATATAAGTATGCCGGCAAAATAACTTATTTTTAATAGTTTGACAATTGCATTGGCGATTTCATTTATTTTTGCTTTCGGTTCTTGTTTAATATTTTTGTTTTCGTATTTTTTTTATGTTATCATTTTTATTAATTATTAACGGTAAATTTTTGCTTAGTTTATATTATAATTTATTTTTTTAATATTTAATAAGCATTTATTTATTTTTTAATGTTTTTAATGAAAAATTTATAATTAAAAAAATAAATTGGAAGATTATTAAATATAATTGCACGGTTTTTAAATTTAGGTTAAAGATAAATAATTGGAAATTTAAATTATAATTAAAAAATTTTTCTTACTCGCATTTTCGAAAAAAACAATTATAGTAATAAATATCGTTAATAATTTTCACCTTTAACCGGTTAATTGGTATACGGGGACTCTATGATTTAAATAGAAATGGTTATAAATTTAGCTATAGGATTTAAATGCGTGTACAATATAGTTAGATTGCAAAAAGATTTATTATTATTTATTGATATTGATATTATACTGGTTACAATTTATTTTGAAAATACAGAGTGTCCTAAAATTTAATAGTTATATTTTAATTTGAAAATGAAAAGGAAACCATCTATAAGAAAAGTTTTAATTGATTTAACGTGTTTTGCTTAGCTAAAATAATTAGAACTTTTATTTTAAAGTATTGTTAGAAATTTTTACCACACGCTGTATTTAAATAAATTTAAATTTATTTATTGAATAAAGAAAAAAAGAAAAAGTAATTTGAATGCTTTACTTTAATGAATAATTTATTTTGGTTTATTTGTAATAAATTATTTTAGTTTCCATTCAATTAAAATTCTTTTTTGATTTAATCTTTAATTTTAACCGATACATACAAAATATTTATTTTTGATTATATTATTTTTATTTTTGTGTTTTAATTCAAGAAGTAAATTATACCCTTCCTTAGATATTAAAAATAAAAATTTTAAATACTTATTTTTTTTTCTTTATTAGCAAAAACGTGATTTGATTTTTTTTTTAATTTAAAATAAAATTCAAAGCTGGAAAATTTTAATGATTAATTATTTTTTTTATAACATATTATTGGAAAATATGCTTAAGTTAATCAAATACATTAAAAAAATTTAAAAAAATATAATATTTTTTGATAATGAAACTTGAGTCAAATTATGAATGATTAACAGTTTGAACACAACAACAAGAACTTTTATTTTAAAATGAATCAAATCATAAATAATTAATTTTTTTATTAAAAATAATTTGATATTTGCTCTACTTTATTTCTAACTAAGTATATACTATATTTTTCCATTCAGAATTGCTAAAAAAAGTTTCATATATGTACTATAACTTTAAATTTTAGAACAACAGTATTAGAACTATTATATAAATATTTGTACAGATATTTCTAGCCAACAGGTATTTAATTTTTTTATTAAATGTATTTATGTTAACAATACATTTATTTAATTATTAATTTATTAACTTAATTTTGTATTAATTGATCATAATAAAGCTTTGCTCAATACTTAGATATTTTGTAAATTCTTTTTTTTATTATATATTATTATTATTATTATACTTTATATTATTCAATATTTCAAGGACATATTAATGTTTTCTTTCAAAATTTATGATGAAATGATAAATGGTTTGTTCATTATAAAGGGTGTTTTATTTACAAAAACATAATATAAAAAAAAAAAACTAAAATAAAAAAATTAAAATCAACTAAATCATTTTCAATTACTTTTTAACATAAATTAAAAATTATACAATTTCATTATCTTATTTTTCGATTTTAATTGTGGTAAATTTCATTTCCGCGAATATTAAGTAATTTTTTTATTTATTTTTTGTTGCTTTTATTTTTAAAATTATTGTTAAATTTATAATAAATATGTCCGAAAAAATGAGGAAAATTAAAAATTATAAATTGTTTTTTTTTTTTTTTTTTTGAATTATAATATAAAAATATATAGTTTTACATAAATATTATATTTTATTATTTTATTATTAATTATATTGAAAAAGCCACAAATGAAATTAATGGACGATTTCGTTTAAAATAAAAACATAAATGATTTAAAATTATTTAAAATGATTTTAACCACTTAAATTTTACAAAAAGAAAAATAACAAATACGCAATAATTATAAAAAAATATAATGACAATACAACACCAAAAACAAAACAAAATAATGATCATATTTTATTTAAATAAAAGTATTGAATATTAATGACGTGTCAAAGCCAAAACAAAAATCAAACTTACGTGAAAAAAATTTCTTCTGAGGCCTTGGTTATGTAATTGCTAAGCACATAGCTTATTAACCAAGTGAGTGTGGTTTCATATCCTGCATGATGGCCCTAAGAATTTTAAAAAGTCCCTATTTCCAACAAATACAATATATAAAAATATAAACCAAATAAATAAATATTACTTAAAATTTAATAATTGCGTCTTATATGGTTGCTTACATTAAATTTGAATAAAGCAAACAATTATTTCCTAAATTGTTTAGATACCGCCAGTTAGATTTATATTTTAGAGTGTTACATGTATAAATATATTGCGCTTTGCAATACATTAATTCTTTATTTAAAAAGCAAATATGAATATATCTATGGCTCGAAAGTTTTTCTAACTAAGCGTGTAATTTAACTAATAGCGTTCTCTAACTAATTTAAATTTAAATTACGGGAAGAGTTTGGAGTTATATATTGAGCTGAAACAAAAATTGGAATAGGACTGTAATTTTTACAAAAAATTTAAAATTCTTAATGTCAAATAATTTTAACGATCACACCCCCGCTTTTAAATTTTTCATTATATTAACAGACTTCCAGCGCGTTCAGAAATAGATATTAATTTAAGTTGAACTTTATGTTATTATTATTTTTTCTTAAACTCCAAATGTGCCACCATTTTTAATTTGATTCTCATTTTTGTTTTTTATTTTTTTGGAAAACTTAATCAAATTTTGACTTTTCTTTTGTGATTCAACCGGATGTATAGAATCCTTTTTATTAAAAATTTTAAAATGAAAAAATAAAAAAATGATTTAAAAAAAATAACGGGCATCAGTTGATAAACAAAAAAAAAGTAAATATACAATACTGTTAGCTTTTTTGTTTTGTATTAATAAATTTGTTTGTTTGTTTGTTTGTTTGTCTCCTGTTTTATAGTTTAGTTGTCTTTTCTTTCTACTTGTGATTTTCATTTTTAATTGTGATGAATTTGATTTTATCCTAGTGTTAAAACTTACAGGGGTGTGTATCAATGTAAGTCCACTTTAAAATTTCGATTTTTTCAATTTTTTATTGTACTTTTTTATGTTGATTTTTGCATTTTGTAACGTCCAAACCAAACAAAATTATGTTGTGTTATTGTAATTTTTTATAAATATATTTTGTGACTTTTTTTAAATTTTTTTTTTTTAATTTTTTTATTTTTAATTTTTTTTTTTATTATTCTCTCATGTAGGTATTTATCTTGTTTTTGTTTTGCAGGAAATTTATTTTTTAGATTTTAATTTTCTATTTTTATTTTTGCATGTATATTTGACTGGTTAAAAAAATTTATCTGTGGTAGAATGAGTAACAAAAAAAAAGAACGGAATAGAAAGAGAAGTAGAAAAAATAGTATATAGTATAGTAAGAGAGTTTACAATTCAATATGCAAGTCTAGTCAATGGCAATCCATATGAATTTAGTCTAGTGTGGAATATATACTAGTGAAACATGATGTATATATGTAATAAGGAAGAAAGGGAAAAATGTAGAATTGATAATAACGTTAGTCAGTATAATGTAATATGTGAAGAAAAAATTAAGGGAAGCAAGACATAGATTTAGAAAAAATGATGCTGATATTGTTTTAAAATGAATATAACCGTTATTATTGTTGTAGTAGTTGCAGGACATAAAATAAATTTCTTTGTTTTCGTTTTTTTTCATAGAAATGTATGGTCAAAAATGATGAAGAGGTGGACCAAACATTTCAGTAAATTTTTTTTTTTTAATTTTTTAAAGAAAATATAATGAGAATTTTTTGGAAAAATAATAGGACGATTTTTTTCACATTTTATTTTTATTGTATTCAAAGTTAGAGATATAATTTTTTAGCCTCACCGTGAATTCTTACTAATGTAGAGACTCAAAAGGAAAAGATTTTAATAACTTTTAAATAAAAACGGTGAACCTAATGTTCGAGGAATCATTTACATACTCAATTTATAATCTATCAAGAAAATCACAATTTTTTTCGAAAAATTCTTTAATTTTCATCATAAATTGCGATTGACAATGTAAAAAACACCAAAAAAAGCTGATTACGAAAATAAGTCTTCGTTTTCGAATTTTTTATTTCTCCCAATATTATTATTATATACAAAATATTCGTAAAAAAACGAAGAAAATGTAAACACAAAAGAACAAAAAAAATAAAAAATGAGTCGCGAGTTTTATTATTTTATTTTGATAATATTAAACAGACACATACAAACATGTATGTAAAATTTATATTGCATAATATGTAGACTTTAACTATAAGAAGGTGACCACTGGTTTTTATAGGGTAGAATAATACTTGGATGAATGAATGTATCGAAGGATCAGCATCATCCAAACTGAAAATTTTCATTTGGACATATTCAGTATGAGTGCAAATTGATAAAAAAGTATTAGAGTAAGAATTATCGTACAGAAACCAAAACCATAGTCGATTTAAAATTTTTACCATTCCATTACTATTTTACTCACCATCCAATGTATTTTATACCACTTGTACATTCGTTGATTTGCTTATATTATATTACTTCTATTTTTTAACTGTAAATTCGTTCAATTATTTTTCTGTATTTTGTTGTTATTTTCTACACAAAAAAAGTATTATCGTTAATAAAAAAAAAAAAAAAAACAAAAAAAAAAAAATTTGGTACATAATATGAATGCTATTATTTTCGGAGTTTCAATTTTTCTTTATTTTATTTTTTTTTGAGATAGAAATGGCCTATTGGATAAATTCGGACAATATTTTTGTTTTTTAGTTCATTTTCTTTTTGGTGAATTGAGTTTGAAATAAAGTAAATAAAAAAAATATAAAAATAATAAATATATCCACACATATATATATATTCAACAAAGAGTTTAAAATAAAAGAAGTTTAGTTAAAATTTAATAGGAAATAAAAAACGCAATAAGGATCATTATACCCAACATAACGTGCAACATATACAATATACCTTATACATGCAAATATAAACGTTGTATACACATATGAGCATTCGTAATTCGTATGCATATGAAGATTTGATGTACTAAGAATATAGTGAACTAAGGGCGATCTGCGGAAACAAAATCCTTTTGGAATGAGGCATAAATTGCACCAAGTAAAACAAAAAAAAATTGGTAGAAAGAAAAAAAGAAAGGTTTGAAATAAGAATGAGGTGTTTTTTATATTGGTAGAGAAAAAAAAGAAGAAAATATCGAGTTTATTTTGCATTTTGATAAAAAACAAAATAGGCGATGCTGTTATAAAATTTTAAAAATAAAAAATTAAAAAAATTGATGTATGTATACTTTAGAATTGTTTTCAAAATCATTTTTCTTTTTATTTTCAATACACACGAATGTGTGTGTACATATTATGTAGGTATGATTTTTTTTAATTTATATTAACTCTAATATTATATTGTTTTTATTTTAGGTTTTATTGTTACTTATTCATATATAATATGGTACAATGTACATGAACTTTTTTGGTGTATTATCTTAATTTTTTTGTATTACTATTGTAGTTGTTTGTTTGGTAAACTTTTTGAACATTTTTTTTCGCGGACTTTTAAATATGTTTTTTTTTTTATTTTGGTTTAATTGTAATGGTGATGCAATCAAACAAAATAATAAAAACAACAATTTTAAAAAAGGAATAGAAAAGAAATGAAAAATATTACAATTGGGATGGCCAAACATCAAGTAAACATTGAATATAAATATAAAATAAAAAGAAGAACAATTTCTCTTATGGTATTACATTTTGTGTCGTATGTTCAATACACATTGTAGATGGTAGCTAACAAACTTTGAGTATACGTGAACTTGTGTGTTTATGTATTGAATATGTATATTTTAATTCTCAATTTTAACATTAAAATAATATTTTTTGTGGAAAACATATCCACCATTCGGAAGGGTGGAATAAGCTTATAATGGTTATGAAGGTGATTTTATTGTGTTCAATTTTTTTCTTGTTGATTTAATCATAGCTTTCAAATGGTTCTTTTTTTTCTTGGTTCTTATTTTACATTTTGTATATAAACAATAAATATAAAATAAAACAGGGTGACCATGAGTCGATACAGAAAAGTAAAAAAATGAATAAAACAAATTAGACCAAGAGATGGAAGAAAGTTTTTCGAATATTTTTTTTATAATTTGATTGCTATGAAACAAATTTGAGAAATTTTTTGTTACTTATTTTAGATGAGAATTTTACATTTAAATTTAAAAAAAAAAATAAAGCGACGAACATAAAATTTTTTCGTTTTATTTTTAGAATATTTTTTGTACATACAATTTTTTTGATTATATTTTTTTTGGCGATTTTCGTGGAACACATATAAGAATAAACATTTATATAAAGGAGGAACGGGATAACAGAAATAAATTCTCATACTTTAAAAGATATTTTTTTATGGAAGTGAAAAAAGGAGTAGTAAAAAAAAGAAATCGCATCACACAATTATATTTATAATGGGAATGAATAAAGTGCTTCATGATTCATGAATACAAGACTGTATATGCGAAAAAAAATTCTTTATTTCATAAAATGGGATGGGTTTTGTTAATTTTAATACTTCTTTTTTTATACTTTTGGATAATACTTTACATACGTTTTTATTTTGCTTTTCCATAAATTCAGATGCTTCCTATTATTTTAAAGCTTACTTTGAGGGATGGAAGACCAAAAAAAACGAAAACTACAAAATACAATTATTATGGAGAATGCGTTTGTAAATTTATTTACATGGCCTTCTTTGTTGTTTTGGACATTTCATTCAGCATTTATATATTTTTAGTTTTTATTTGTGTTATGGACATTCTTTGGTCCTTTATTTGAATCCAGATATCAGATATTTTAAGTTTTAAGGCACAGTCTTATCACAAATAAATATTATACTAACAAAAAAATTCATACTAGTTCAGAAGAGGATGGTAGAGTTTCTATTTTTTTTTATGTATTGGATGTTTTTTAGTAACAATTGTTTAATATTTTTTTAGTTTTTTTTACATGACATTTTTTGCTAAATACGATTATAGGGAATAAAATTAAAAAAAAAACGAGGAAGATTATAGTTGCCCTTGTCAACTTTTAGATACCCGTGCTTACCCACTAACCGTTATTTATTTCCTCTATGCTATTATAAATATTACAAAAAAAATATAAGAAAGTAAAATAGTTAAAAAAAAATTTACCTTTTTATCCCATAATTTTAGCTTAAAAAAAAAATTAAATTTTTAATTCCATTATACTACCATAATTTTTGCTTAAAAACAAAAAAAAAAACAAAAACAAAAAAAAAATAGCCCGCCCTAAAAGTTGGTCCGAGTGATGTCCAACTTTGCCAACTAACTTGTCCTATTACTTTATCTGCCCAGTTTTGATTTTAACCTCGTAGCTTCATTAGATTCACAGTTATCGAATTGATTACTTTGTATGGCAGTTGCCCGAAAACGGGGCCGTAACATTTTGAAACTTCATATAAGTGCTCGATTCATTATATAACTAACAGTGTGTAATTTTCATCCTCGTAGTATAATCAGTTTTCAAGAAATTCATATTGGTGCACAAAAGTTGTATGGCAGCCCCCCGAAAATGAAGTCGTAACATTTTGAAACTTCATATAAGTTCTTGATTCATTATAAAACTAACCGTGTGTAATTTTCATCTTCCTGGTATAATTACTTTTGAAGAAATTCATATTGATTTAAATAAGTTGTGTGGCAGCTCCCCGAAACCTTGATCTTGTCTTAACCAAAAAGAATAGGGAACCTAAAAAATGTCCCAAAAATGTTTTGTGTGAATTTCAAAACTCTTGATCTAATTTTTCAATTCCATCTCTTATAATTAATTTTTAATTCACGAATATATTATTAAACTTAAGCCAAATCAACTTCATATGTTCATATTCATATAATAATCATCATGATAGATAATACTCATCATATTCATATAATATGATTCATCATATATATTCATAATTATCTATCAATATCAATAAGCCATTTACTTAAAAAAATCTTTGTCTTCTTTTTTTTTGCTTATCTTAAATAAACTACGCATCATTTAAATCATATGAAATTCTAACTCGAAAAAATCATTATCTATACAAAAAAAAAAAATAAACAAAAAAACAAAAACAAACAAAATTCATATAATTTCATGTTAAATACTTCATGTTAAAATTTTTGTATGAAAATATTGGAGTTAAAAAAGTTAGCTGTTCGAGAGCTACCCGAAGTTTTGGTCCGATCTTAACCAAAAAAAATAGGGAACCTAGAAATTGATTGAAAAATATTTTGTGAAAATTTCAAAACTCTAGCTCTTTTAGTTTTTGAGTTATCGTGCTGACACACAGACGGACGGACGGACGGACGGACGGACGGAGGGACGGACGGACGGACGGACGGACGGACGGACGGACAGACACACATAGCTAGATCGACTAATTTTTCGATTCTGAGCCGATACGTACCCTTGACACTATATCTAGCTCGTCTAGATCGATGCGTTACAAACGGAGGAGCAAATCTAATATACCCGATGTCATATATGTATGCACGGGTATAAAAAGAAGGTAAACCCCCCTCTTTTTTTGTTTGTTTTGAATTTATTGGTATTTTGAAAGAAAAATGGCTAACTAACTTAATATTAAAAAAAAAGCATCGTGAAAAGATGAAATGTAAATATTATGTATGTAAAAATCGTATAACTGTAATGGAAGTTTTTTATTTCAGAATTTTAAAATATACATTTTTTATTCTACTTTAATTTTAATTTCCATTTTTTATAAATTTTTTTTAGAGTTGTAAATTATATACAATGTAGTGTTATGTATTTTACATGACAATACATAATGAATTGTATTTAATTATAATTCTCACTCTATGACATTGAAATAATATTGAAAGCTTTTATATGCTGGACAAAAGACATGGAATGGTGAAACAAATAAAAAAATTAGAATTAAAATAATTATTAAGAAAAACTTGTATTGAATAAAATATAATTTATTGAAGTAATAATTTTAATAAAATTTTATTTTTCCATATTTTTTTGTTGTCTATATTATTAAGATTAATGTGAAAAAAAAATTTAGTAAAAATTGGAAAAAAATTTTACAAAAAGATACCAAATATTATAAAATAAATAATTGCTACACTTTAATTTTGTTGGTTTTTATATAATTTACTATTATGTATTAATTTAATATTTTTTATGCATCAGCAAAAATTTATTGTTTGAGTTTATGTAGTTTTTTCTGAAATATTGAATTTACATACTATTTTATTTTTTATTATTGAATAATGTTGTTTTTTTTTAATTTTTTTTTTTAATATGATTCAGCATAGCATTCTGCATTTTTATTCTATTCATAAAATTTTTTAATTTAATCATCTTTTGATTAATATTTTTTTTTAAAAAGATTATAGGCTATTATATAGATACAAATAGTAAATGAAATTATAAAAATTAATTAAGATTACTTAATAGGAATTATAGAACTACAGAGTTTTCTTTAAACTATAGGTACTGTTAGTTTCTCCCCTATCTATTTTTAGTTGTAAATGAACTAAGCCAAACATGGTTAAACTGAAATTATATTCCTTCATAAGATTCATGGAAAACCGTAAAAGAAAATTTAAATTCTCTATAACTGTAACACTTCATTTCAGTTCCGAGAATGTTTTTTTTAAATACTTAAAGATATCCTACTATACTGTCTGCCAATTAGGTACCAAAAAATTAAATCAAAAATAATTACGAAATTGAAACAATTTATCAAAATTTTTCATGATACACCAAAGTTAACTTGGCTTCCAAACTTTATTAATTTTTAATTTTAAATAAAAGAAGCAAATTGAAACTATTTCTTTTCCTTACATCTTCATGCCAATACAAATTTTAAATAATTGAAATTCGATATGAAAAAACTAAGCAAAAGAAATAGAAAATCAGATAATAAACGATAAGTGAAAAAATGCACCGGACATCAAAACTTTTCTTTTTTTTTACATTTCATTGATTTTTTTCTTTTTTATTTCGTTTATTGACTTCACATTTGTATACACATATCCTGAAACACACTCATTAATATACTTAATATGTATATATATATATATATATGTATGTAAAAATATATATATTTAGCTGTCAAATACAATTTTAAAAATGTCGTTCTGACATAATTGCTTTTTTTCTTGTTGATTATATTTTCAGATGTTTTTTTTCTTGTTAAGTATCTAAAGTCTCCACTTAGCTCTTCCTGTAAAATTTAATTTTTTATTTTTAGAGTTAAATTTGGAGTTTTTTTATGTATTAAAATATATAATGTGTATGTTGTTATCATCGCATCCCATTCTTATTTCAAAAAATACAAAAATAAAACAAAATCAATGGAGGGTGCACTGTAACTGCAGGTTAATTGTAAGGGATGAACAATACAATACTGAGGGAAGAGCAGTTGCAATAAAAATTGGTTTAATATTGGGCATACAAAAAAAATGGTAAAAAAAAAAAACACATAAATGTTTTTGATTTTTTTTTTAAATTGTGATAGAAAGGATAAAGGATAATAGTATTCATTTATACTATGTGCAAGGAATACTCAAGTTTGAATATTCCAGTAGATTATCTCCAGGTGAAAATAATATAAAAGAGAGATGAAGCAAAAATAACGATGGAGGTGCATAAAAAAATTTTTTTTAAACTAAAACTCAAAAATGATTGAGGTGAAAAGGTCATAGATATGATAGAAAATTGTATTTATAAGGTTGAAGCATATATTATGTATATAATTTTACATATGCATACAAATATTAATATATAAATATATATATTAGCATGTAACTGTTTTTCAACTATGAGTGTCGATTGTAATTTGTTTTTAATTTTTTTTTTTTCTGGTCTTATGTTTTTTGTTTATAGCACTGAAATTGTCAATGTCCTGATACTGATTACAATGATGTTGGTGATAATGAGTATTGTGATGATGGCAGTAATAATAAACTGTTATATTTGGTTTTTTTTTATGATATTTTGTTGGCTCAATATTTTTATTATATGAAGAAAAGCGAATTTTGCAACATGGGTTTATGTAATATTTTCAAAATAGGGATATATGTTCCTATATAAGAACTTTGGGTGTGAAGAATAGTAGAATAATAAATGCGTATTTTATATGGTTCTTAATTGCTGTTTTTTTTTTAAAATTGGAATTAAATCATCAATCTCAATCGTTTTTTCATGATATATATTGGCTTTTACTTAGTTTTTGTCAAAAAAAAATACTAGTTGAAGAAATTAGTTTTCAGATATATTTTAAAAAACTTAAAATATTATGCATAATTATATACGGCTTTTTATAAGGGTTTTAAGATTGCTGTATGCTGTATAATTCGGTTTTATTAAAGCAATTTCTTTTAATCTTAATTAAAATATATCTTATCCTAATTTTCAAAGCAAACATAAATTTATCCTTAAAATAAGACGCTTGACTTAAACTAATAAAATTAAATTTTACGTTATCTACAACAAATTCAATAAAAAAATATATATAACATAATATTTAACTTACACATCAATCAACTAGTCAACTCAAAATTAAAATTTTCTTTATTCATAAATATAAATACTTCAATCCTTTTATCATTAGGATCTAAATTTAATAAAGTTTTATTTTATTTTATTTATTATTGCTTTAACAAATACTATTATAACATACATTCTAATAAGAGAAATTTTTAATTCTGCATATTTAAATATGTATTTTACCTGTTAGTCTATTTGACAGCAATAGTTATAAAATCAATGAAACATAATTTCCTAAAATGTCATTGCATATTTAGAAAAAATTGACATAATTTAAATAATAAAAACTTCCATCATTCCAATGACGGAAACTTTTAACTAAACATCATCATTTTAAAAATATATACATCCAAAACTTTTAATGAGTCAAAACTGTTTTGCATCTGTATCTTAAAAATATAAAAAAAAAGCTGTAAAGAAAACAGTACAATAATAATTTTTAAATATAAGAAGGAGTAAGAAGACATCACAAAAAGAAAAAACTAAAACAAAACGTTGAAATAACCGTAAAATTGAAAACGGTTATTCTGTTATTTATTGTTATTTTTTTAGTTTACTTATTTGTTTTTTATGGAATAATTTTTTTGTTTTATCCATTTGCTTTTATTTGTTTATGACAGTTGTCCATTTCTCAACCTCAACATACCTACATATAATTCTGCAAGTACACCACCCAAAAACTAAAAAAAAATCGAAAAATTGTAACTTCGTTTTTTAAAAGGTCTGTCTAGGCATTAGTTTTTTTTATATTGTACATTATTAAAGATTTTTGATTAAATTTTTTAATTGATGTAAAGTATATTGGTTTTCTTATCAAGTATTATAATTTATTTTATTTTTAAAAATTTTAGCAAAATCGGCAAAAACATGTTTTAATATTTTACCTTAATATATTTTAGAAAAAAACTTACTAGGAATGCCTACTACTATATACAGATATACTCCTTCTACTACTAGTATAGTATATGTTGTGATGCCACTAAATTCCTATTTCTAGCACTCAAGCGGTTTATTTCGTTTATTTAATGTACTAGCTAATACCCGCGTTGCTGCGCCTCTCCATGAACGTTTAATTGTAGTTGATATTACTGCAAAAAGTTAACCCAAAAATTGCACACGGTGTAAATTTTAAAATGTATGAAAGCAATTTTTTTAAAACGATTTTTCTAGGATTATTCTCGTAATTTTTGAAACTTTCTGTAATTCAAAGCAGTACAAACAATTTTCCAAAATTACTTCCAAAAGTTTTTTTTGACCAATCGTAGGACCGACATGTGTTACCAAACAGCAAGCCTGTTAACATACTCAACTCAATTTTCAAGTTGCTTCAAGCATATAAAAATTTGGAGTCAACTTTCGTTTGAACGTTTCTAATTTAGAGTTAAGTAACGCAAAAATTTATAAAAAGCCACTGTGCCGCAATGGGTTAACAGAACTACACTTTCTCTTTGGGCAAAGCAGTATTGCACAAAATTGGACGTAATTTGCTTCCAAATCGAGCCGGCATGGCACCAATTGCACCAATTGCAAGTCTGTTAAAAGAGTTAATTTAATTCTTAAAACGGAACACATATACAAAATTTGAAAAAAATCGGTTAAACCGTTTCTAATTTAGAGTAAACTAACCAAAAACTTTATAAAAAGCTGTTGGGCCGCAATGGGTTAATGGAACTAAACAAAATTTTTTTGAGGCTTTCTTTTTAGCCAAAGCAGTACTTCGCAAATTTTGACTATATTAGCTTCCAAAATTGTTTTGACCAACCGTCGGGCCGGCATGGGTTAACAAATTCCAAATCTGTTAATACTGTCAACTCAATTCTCACAGATGATCACGTATACAAAATTTGAAGAAAATCTGTCAAACCGTTTTTAATTTAGAATTTAGGGTTAATGGAACTCAACAAAATTTTTTTTGGGGCTTTCTTTTAAGCCAAAGCAGAATTTCGTAAAATCGGACAAAATTTGGACCCAAAATTTTTTTTGACCACCCGTCGGCCCGACATGGGTTAACAAATTCCAAAACTGTTAATGGTGTTAACTCAATTCTCAAGGAGCATCACGTATACAAAATTTGAAGTCAATTGGTCAAACCGTTTTGAATTTAGAGTAAAGTATTGAAAAAACCTATAAAAAGCTGTTGGGCCGCAATGGGTTAATGAAACTCAACAAAATTTTCTTTGGGGCTTTCTTTTATGCCAAAGCAGAATTTCGTGAAATCGAACAAAATTTGGACCCAAAATTTTTTTTGACCACCCGTCGGCCCGACATGGGTTAACAAAATCTAAAACTGTTAATAATGTCAACTCAATTCTCAAGGAGTATCACGTATACAAAATTTGAAGTCAATCGGTCAAACCGTTTTCATTTTAGAACAAAGAAGTTTATATACTTGCACCATAGCCCCAACTTGGCGGTCCGTTAGAGCAAAATTTTTGGGCCACGATTTCTTTCCGTACTCAAAAACCTCTATATACAAATTTTCATGAAAATCGGCTGGGCAGTTTAGGAGCCAACTCGTTACATACAAACAAACAAATAAACAAACTTTCGCTTTTATATATATAGATAATAGATAATATAATATACAAATTTATATACAGGGTGTTCCTAATTAAGTACATTTATTTTTATATTTTCATAATTAAAGTTAAGAAACACTGTCAAACACATTATAATAAAAGGATATTGAAATTTAATTTAAAACCCATATCTTAAAGAGCGTTATTATCTAGAAGAGCGTTATCTTAGCTCCCATACAAAAGATTTATGTACTATACGATGAAATATAGCAGTGCTCTTAATTAGGAAACACTCTGTACTTATTATACACCCTTATTTTTTTTTTTTATTAATTTTCGATAGTTGAGAATGACTTTTTGCGAATTTATTTTATCTTAACTTTGTAAAAGTATGAGAAAAAGCTAATAGTAAAAAACACAGAGAAAGAAAATTAAAAAAAAAAAATAAGAATCCTGTGGAAGGATTTTTAATCCAATCGAATTCTCAGTTTTTTGATTCGGTATTATTGAGTTTATGTGAATATATACTAGAACAATAAGGAAAAATATAAATATAAAATCAATATTTTGTTATTTGATCGTCTCATCATTTTTTCTTCCTTATATTCGCTGTTATTTTTCATATGAGGTATTTATGTTTTTTTCTTTAACTCATGTAAAGAAGCACTATAGAAAGAATTATATAAAACAATTTCCATTTCAAAATACACGAAAGTACCAAATATAAATTTTTTATGCGACCTCATCATATTTTTCTTTTACGTGTAGAAATCGAAAATAAATAGTTCCAACTTAACGAAAAAGACTTTGTTTTTAATAAGTAAATTATATAACTTATAATTGTATATTTTCTTAACCCACTGCAAAAAAAAACGTAATAATTAAATAATTATTATTGAAAATGTTTTTAAAATGTTCCACAAAATAATTTAGCTGTCATATATTTTCAATATTAATGCTATATTTATTTTTTTATAACACCAATAGTTAAGTTGAACCAAATTAAACTTACTAATATAAGTTCTAAATATAATACATATTTTATTTTAAAAACAGTAATATTTTTAATTATAGTGTATACCATTAAGGAGTTATTTATCTTATTCATTCAAAAATCTAATAAGTTAAAAATTTTTTTAATAATTTTTATTATTTTATCAGACTTTCAATTAGGTTAAAAAATTTAACATAAAACTAACATCACATAATACAAAATCATAAGATTAACATAATTGTTTTTTGTTAATTTCTAATTAAAAAATTTCATTGTTTTAACAAAAATTGTTCCTATACTTGTAATAATGATTGAAAAAGAAAAAATAATTCAAAAATATTTAATGATGACAACAAATTATTTTTTTCTATACATATTGTGATTTTTTTAGTTTAATTCTCTTTCTACCCTTCTTTTGTTTTCAACTATCTTGTTTAAAAGTTAATTAAATATTATTGTTTATTATCCTGCATTATAAAATATGTATTATAGAAAATATTGAATAAAAAACAGATATAGAATATATATATGTATACATATATGTAACCATATACATATTATATAGCTATATAAATACATTAAAAAATTGGAACAATCCATAGAAAAAATAGAAGGAGGAAATATTTAAATTCTACTTATTAACACAAATAAATGTGTCTTTCTAGTATCTACCTATATCCTAGTATAAACATATATGTAAAAATAATTGCCAAGTATTATTCTTATTAATACAAAAAAAAATTAAATGACAATATTAATGATAAATAATTTTGTTTAAAAAAAAAAAAAAAAAAAAAAATCCTGCTTTTGAGATATGAACAGATAAATATAATGAAATATAATATTTAATAAATAATAAAAGTCCTGTGTTCCATAATATCATCATAATCATAATATTTAATCTGTAAATCAAATTTAGTACATATTACCAAGGCCATATTTCATAAAACTATTAATCTAATACCTACCAATAAACTAATAATTATTTTGTATACATGCACTAAGAAAATATTTGTCTTTATGAAAAAAATTTTTACTAGTGATTAATAAAATATTAGTAAATTCACTAATAATATTAGAATAATAGTTTTATGAAATATGGGTCCAAACCAATTACTAACCGATTTTCTTTACTTTTTTTAAATGATAGATATTCAATACAAATTGACGCATTCTAATAATTTTTCTGAATTTTTCCAATTTTTATTCATCATTTTTCAATTTTCATTGTCAGCCATTAAATTATATTAATTATACAGAAAATTATATTACTTTACAGAAACTTACTAATAAGTTATAAATTGTTCTTTATTTATTTCTTAAATAAGATATTGTTTTTTTTTTTTTTTTTTAAACGCAAACTTTTCATCTGTTAGGCTAATAAGCCTGTCTATACCATAGGTACTTTGGAACAGGGGGTCATATTATATTCGTGTTATTAGAATTGGTCTTATTGAATTCCCCATACAATTTAAACTAGATAGTACTAGGCCTTATAACATGTAGAAACATTTAGATTTTCAATATTTACAGTTCTATTTTTTTGTTTATATTGTAATATTTTTTATTTGAGTTATATGGTATTCTATATCTGCGAGTTATATTATTCAATTAAATTATTTGTTTATATTTTGCATTTGTTTATATTGTTATATTAATGTATTTTTTTTATTAAAGATATATAATTTTTAATTATTGATTATGCCATTAATTTGAACCCAATGGCAAATGGTAGCTGAGTCGAGTCGAAAACCATAAAAGTTTTTTCACTTTCACTAGAATTCGAACCCGGGCCCTTCCGCATGAAAGGTCGGCACTCAACCACACTGCCACCCAGCCGTTTAGAATCATAATTTATTTATTGAAAAGTTACAAAATAAGAATGATATATTCATCAAATTTTAATGGAATGCATTATATAATGAATTATTAAACATAAACTTAACTTAATACATCTACGAGGATTAAATAAAAAAACAATTTTTTTTTAAATCAGGTATTAAAATATTTATTTAATAATTTATAATATTACTAAAATGTTATACTGGGTTATAGTCATTGATGTTGTAAAATATAGGTGAGATAAAATGAGATTTATATTATAATATTTTTTTGCATTGTTGTTTAATATCTACTTATGCTTTATTCGTAATAATGTGGTATATTGCATTATCTTTTTTTTTGATTTGATTTAAAAATAACGGCATATACGAAAAATACAACAAAAATAAAAAAAAATGCACTGATTGAGAAGAACAATTATAATTGTATGACATAAAGCCAAAGTTTTTTTTGTTTTATTTTATTTAATAATCAATTTGTACTATGTTTATAATATGTTATACAAAATATATCTACTCGTATGTACATATAAAATATTTCTATAAACATTTTTTTCTATTATCTTTTCTTCAAATTAAAATTAGTATTATTCATTTTTTGTGTATTCTTTTAGTCATTAAAATAAAAAGAAGAATAAATAACTGAGAGGTAAAACAATAAAAAAAGAATCATTGAATCAAAAAAAAAAAATAATAATGAAAGAAATCAATATATAATATATACATATTACAATAACGTATAGTAAAAGGACATCATTATTTTTAATACAGTTTTTTATGTTACGTAATTAAATTTTCATGAATAGCTAATGATAAAAATAATAATAAATTAATATCACAATCTAACAATAGTGTGTCAGAATACATTTTTAATTTGTTTTTTTTTTTATTTAAATTAAATTTGCAATTTTTCAAGTTTTTAATTTGTTTATATGAATATTTTTATTTGTACGTATTTTACAATTTAAATCCAAATAAAAATAGTAAGCCTCATTTTCATTTATTATTTTATTATTTATAAATTTTTTAATTTCATTCAATTTTTAGAACACCAGTTCCAGTGTGTTAATTATATCCAGTTCTAAGGGTAAACCTTATTCGCCAATTACCAACCAGTACTTTTGTGAAGTTTAAAAGTACGTTTGCCCGATAAAATTTAAACTAGATCCCTTGAAACTCCTAAATAGATATCGTCATAAAAATTAAGACTGTTCTGGACTTTAGAGGGCTTTAGCTTTAGTAAGTGGTAGGACCACAATAAAAAATTAAATTTTTTGCGGTGTATATTCGTAGTTTAAGCTTCATTTATGTATTGCAAACGGTGTAGAATTTTTCTAAAAACAGGAACGGAATGACGGACAGAGTGAAATTATATAGGCATATTTTTTTTAAAATTTTGAAAATTTGCTTAAAACTGCAGAGGAGAGGAGAACAATTACCTATAGCAGATATATACCTGATTATCGAACTTAATATTGAATTTTTTATGGCATCATAAATTATAATATATAGATTTAAGCGTCTCATAACGAATATATTCATAATGTTATAAGTCTTTAAAATTTATTCGATATTTCTTAGCCCAATTAAGTTCAATGTAATTTTTGAAAAATTTGACATTAAACAAAAATTAATTAATTTAAAATGAAAACTATTAATACTATTCCAAAAATCATTTAAAATTATTTATATCTATCTTTAAACTAATTATACTATATATACATATTAATTTATTTAAAATTTTTCTACTTTTGCAGGAACCCGATTCTGACATCGAAATACAGCCCTCAAATGAACATGAACCACAGCAACAACATCATAAAATACATTCCTTAAGTCCGCCCAATAATTTATTATCATCTGAAGATAGAGAACAAACTTTAGAATTTTATAAAAAATTGGCAAATAATAATAACAACAATAACAACAATAATCATAATAATAATAACAATAGAAATTTATCATCAACGTCACCATTATCCCATGAGAAAGCGGCGCAAAAAGTTGAAGCATTGGCTGCAGCAGCTGCTGCTCAAGCACATTTAAATGGAACCAGTGAGTACATATCGATATCCAATTTAATTTTTTTTTTATATGTATAAATGTATAAAAATGTATACAATAACTTTTATTATTCTTTATTATTTTTCCTATTACTACTTTTTCTATCATTTATCTTTTTTTTGTTTTCGCGGGTTTTTCCCCTTTAACTATCAGTAAAAATTGTGCAAACCTCCATGTGTTAGTTCTCTATATATTCTCAACTACCATTACCATTAAAATTGTCGTAAATTAACGGCCAAACATATATAACGTGGAATCACCCAATCGTTTCTTTTCTCTCACAAAATACCACGTTTCATTTGCATTTCGTGTTATAATCTTAGTGGATTGTGACTGACCGTTCTAGAATCTTTTTTTTTTTTACATATCGCATTTTCTCATTTATAAATTTAATTTTTTTTATTTTTTTTTATTTTTGTATTACATTTTTTTTAATTCCCAATACACAAATATTTTATATGATTTAATGGTTAAAAAATTGTAGATATGCAAAAAAAATTAGAGTTGGACTGGACCAACGGATGCTAAAAAAAAGTCTCTGATTACTTCTTTTGTTTCGATAATTGAAATTTACCTTCACTGATTATTTTTCTGCTGGCTTTTTGTTATTTTTTTTAAGGATAATAAGAAGTAAAAACAAAAAAACTGGGAATCCTGAATTATTGAAACTTTTCAATTAACTTAATGATGATCTATGATATATTATGATGAAGAGTATATTGGTGTTGGGACTGAAAATCAAGGAAATTCTAGATTTTTTCAACATCCTGGTTGTTTTATCCTGTCAGTTTTTTTTTCGTTTTTTTGTGCAGATCCTGTACTAGATTTTTCAATATTTTTCAATTAATATTTCAGATTATATAATCGTGAAAATTATACTTTACTTACAATCACAAATGATGGAAATGGAAAAAAATCTCTTTGTTAACATAAGAGAAATTGAAATTGTAAGATAGTTCATTTTAATTTGTTTTTACATTTAAATATTTTCAAACACATTCTTTTATATCAAGATAAAAACATATTTTTTAATTTAATTACAAAAAGTAATAAGTAATGAAAGTAGTTTCAATTAATTTTAATTGATAACCGTTTCACCTTATCATACTTTAATACTTATAATACTTTTAATTTGCATACTCTTAGAATTAAATTTAAGATTTCGTTGTAAAAAATACTTTTGAAAAATATTTTGTAAATCACTTTCTATAATTGTACATTATAAGTTCTTTAATAATATTTTTTCCAATAAACAGTTTACGAAAATACAGCTGTGATAGTTTACTCTAAAGTCTAAATTTTAAAATATCTTTAACAATACAACATAGTTTTTTAAACGATCTTTAAGACCGGAATGAAGTTAACTTACACTTATCTAGTGCTAAACTAGTGTGTAGTGAAAGTCTTTCTTATTAAATTTTTGCATATTTATATCTTTTTTCAATACAGCTACATATAAAAATACGTAAATTTTAATGAAATTGTTTGAAACATCCCTTAACTAATTTTAAATATTTATTTATAATATAACAATATAATTTTCAAAAAAAATTTAACAATTATACTTTAAAAATTTATATAAATTTTTGCTAATAAGTTTTATAGAAAGATTAATTGATATAATGTTTAAAAAAAGATAACTTGAGAATCAATCAAACGATTAGTCTAACAATTAATTACATAAAGAAACAACATCTACCATTATATTATGTTCAATTATTTAAGTATAAGTAGATAGAAAAATTTCAAATTCCAAAACAAGTTACAACTCTTTTCATCCAGTATTTTAAGGTTGAAGCACCATAATGAAACCTTATCTATTATCTATTATCTTTCTCTTTTTAATAGTTTAATTTTAACTTATAAATTACCTGCATTAAATTTAAACAAAATTTTAACAACAAAAATTTTGTTACAGCAGATACTTTAGCTTTTTGTTTCATATTATTCAGTTGGTATATATGTATAATTAATCCTATTATTAGATTCTAAAATATTATAATATGTTTCTTTTTCAATTTAATCCTTAACCCTAATATAGTGCAAGACATGATAAATTTACAAAAGTTACAAAATTTTGCATCTCTACAACAACAACATCAACAGCAGCAATTACAGGAACAACAAAATCAACAGCAACAAACACATCATCAACAACATTCATCAGTTCCAACAGCAGCAGCACTTGCAAGCCTTCAAGGATTAGCTAATATATCATCTGCAGTAGCATTAAATTCACCTTTAAATTTAAGTGTTGGTTCTACATCATTATTAACATCATCGTCATCATCTGGTTCATCAGGAAATCAAAAATTATCACAAACTGGTAGTGGTGGTGTTATTAGTTGTGGAGTAGGTGGTGGAAATAATAATGGAAATTCAAATCCTTTATCATTAGGTGGTGTTGTTGGGGCTAATGTTGGTAACGTGAATAATTTAGTTGGTTGTAATTCACCTAGTGCTGGAATACAACAAATGCCACAATTAATATTAGCATCAGGCCAACTAGTTCAAGGAGTACAAGGAGCTCAATTATTAATACCAACATCACAAGGTAAATTATTTAAATTTTGCACAATTTAAAAAGAAAATTTAACAAATTATAGTTAGCCTTATTCTTAAAAGATATAAGATATATATAAATAAGATAATTTATATATATTAATTTATATTTTATTTTTAAAATTAGGTATATCTGTACAAACGATTTTAACGATACCAGTTAGTCAACAAATCAATACCAACGAACAATTTTTGCAAAATTATTCAGCATTGAATGCTGGTGCAGCTGCATTCAATAATTTAAATCTAACTACCCATCAAATACCATCGATACCTTCTCCTCAAAATAATTTGCTTAAACCGAATTTTTTCCCAACTGGGGTACAACAATTATTGGCTGCATTACATCCGCAACTGTTTCAAAATACTGGAAATTTGCAGTCGACGGTTGCGGATCAAGTTAGTCAATCTGCTGTTGCGGTTCATCAAGTACAAATGGCGCAAGAACAACAACAAAAAATGTTACATTTACAACAGCAGCTTCAGAAACATCAACAGCAACAACAACAACAGCAGCAACAACAACATAGTTTACAACAACAAAAACAAAATCAACAAATGCAAAATACAGTACGTCAGCAACAATCAGAGACTTCGTCACCAAGAAATGATTTAATTACCAGTCAAAGCCATATGTTAGATAGAAGTATGACCTCAGCTATACAAATTCGCACAACACCATCACATTTAAGTCCAAGTGGTCAACATTCCAAAGAAAGCCCATCACAATTATCATCAACATCATCATCTGGTGGTCTTGGTGGTGGTGGTGTTAGTAGCACTGGTATTGGCAATAACTCCACTATAATTGGTTGTGGTCAAACTTCTTCATCATTAAGTTTTAATTTAACACAACATGATAAATCGCGTGCAACAACAACTCCACCTAATGTATCATCAAATAGTTATTCGTCGCCATCTGGATCTCAATTATTTCGTAGCCATTCGCCTAATGGTCATCAAATGACTTCATCAACTTCATCAGCTTCGCATAGTTTAAGTAGCCAAATGAATCCGAATTCGACATGTGTCCTAAGTAACATCAATAGGTGAGCCAAAAGTCTGTGTTTCTGCAAAACTATTACTCTTGATTTTGTTTATTAAACGATATTCTCTTTGCTCTTTTGCTATTTTTATATTTTATTTGCAAAAAATAGATTAACATCCTCAAATGGTGAATTAACGATAACTAAATCACATGGACCCACAAGGCATTCCTCACCATCACCATCACCTGGACCAATGCATAGTAGTCATCACAGCAGTAGCAGTCACTTACATCATCATCACCATCATCAACAACAACAACAACAAAATCAACAACAACAGCATCAATCTTCATCTTCAATGAAAATGAGTCCTAATTCGATTCATCAAATGTCACCTACTAGAACTGAGACATCGACAGCAGACCTATTACTTGACTCGCCAAGTAAGTTAACAAGAGTTTAAAAATTTTAAAATTGGAACATAAATTTGGCAATGAGAAATTAATTATCTTTTACTTTTGACAAATTTTTATATCTAGATTTTCTTTTATACAAAGTATTCCTAAGAATTTTATTGAAACTGTCCCATTTTGTAATTTGAAGATTATTTGTAGTTTTAATATGAACATTTATGTGTAAAAAATGATATTGATATAAGTAAAATTATTGAAAAAAGTACAATTTTATTTGATTTAATAGTCCATTTTAGTTTTCTTCATTTCAAAGAATTATTTTAATTTTTAAATATTTAAAAAATTTTTTATTAAATAAAACTTTTTATAAGACCTTAATTCATAAGAATTTTTAATTAGTCTTGAGTTTTTGTACATATTGTACCAAGTGGTTTTATCTTTTAATCGTATATCCTATTTCGGTCCCCATTTGTATATTACTCATATTTTTTTCCCCAATTAACAAATTAAATTCATAACATTATTTATATTCATACTAGAATACATACAACTAGTACATAAGTTATAATATTTCCTTAGAGAAAGGGATGGAACTGATGATATTCTTTATTATATGTTAAAATAAAAATGCAAAAAATATACTTTTTTATATACTCTTTATATTATATACTTGTACATAAATGTATTAATATTACTAAAGAATATTTAATAGAAATAGAAAGAAAAAAACTGAATAAAACGAGACGACAAACTACGTAAAACGTTATTCTTGACATGCACTAATTATGAGAGCAACAACCAATATTCGATTATGTAATTAAATATGCATTATGCCGTCAATTAGTTCGCTAATTATAATTATTCCACCTCTAACTTTGTTCATTTTACGTATATATATTTATGTGTGTTATTATAATTTTATACAGTGTTGGCAAAAATAGATATTATAGTTTAATTTTTGAAAAAAATATTTTTCTGCTACCCAACTAATTTGTAAATTTTAGTTTTATATGTTTTCTTTAAATCTTTTATTTGTTAAATTTTTCAAAATTGCTTAACATTCTTTTTCATAAAATTGGGATCTTAATTTAAACTTTTTATTTTAGATTTGTCTTCTTTGTATGTCCCTGCTTGTAACAAAAATTAAATATTCTTAAGGGAAGCGCAATAATACTTTTATATTCATTTCGTAGAAAGAAATAAAATTTGTAAAACCTACGTTTAGTTTCGTTTAAGTTTTGTTCAATACTGTATGTTGTTACAGCATTTCTAAGGCATTAGTTAAATAGTTATGTTTAATTATAGGTATAAATATATGCTTATTTCATTCATTGCGGTATTAGAAAACCACTGATGATGGAAAATACCTAATTTTCTATCATGTTTTCTAAGATAAGGAAAAAACTAATTTTATATTTTTTTTATTTTTCTTTTACAAAACATTGTATAAAATTAAATAAAAAATTTACTAATTCGTTTTGGTCTGTCCGTGTGTTCATCTATTTATAATTAATAGAAAAAAATATAGCACACCTTTTTTCAACCCATCAAAATTCGAAAAATGTTTAATAGATTATGAATATTTTTGTTTAGAGTTCTTATTGCAATTGTGCTCCTTTAAAATCTTTGTTTACAAATATTACTAATTATTTATTATTATTTTCATTGTTTTTCAACTGATAGTTACCTTTGTTGTTTATATAAGTAATATGTTCTTTATTTTATCTTTGTTTAAATTTTCAATTGTTTTCAACTATTAGAAAGATCTGAAGTTTGTTAAAAAATACAAAACTTGATAGATACATCATTATCAGATGAATCCTTTTTAAAAATTTTAACCATACTGCTAAACCAAATGATTTCTACCCCTGTAAATTACAAAAATGACTTTTTACCTAATCCTTTTCTTTTCCGCATCGTTTTCAACTATCATTATGGGTAAATGGATTTTGTTAACATTATTGTCACACCAGATAACTGGAATGCTGAATCCTTGTATTTGTTGCTTTCTAGGTATCACGGTATAAAAGAAAAAATATATATAAAAGAAAAACAGTGGATATGAATTCGGTGTTTCTTGCGGTTTTAGGTAGTTTTTACGAATAGCTTTAAATTAAACAAAAGAATATATTAAGAATCTCAAAGATTGCATATAAATATACACTTATTTCATATTTGCAAATAGTTTTGTTAAATTTTTGAAAAGTTATTTTGGTATATTTAACATAGTTAATTTATGTGAAGGAATTTTTCAGATATTTTACAAAATAAATATATACATCAATAATGATTTACACTTAATTGAAAACATATAATTTGAATAAGGAATCAAATTTAAATTAGAAGAAACCGAGGAAGAAAATAGAGTAAACTCTAGTATATGTGTCAACTCTAGTATATCCACACAAACATTATACAAACATAAAGCGGCTAAGGCATTATAAGAACATGAATTTTGCAGGTTTTTTGGCAACTACAAATTTCAAAGAATCTGAAATTCCAAACTAAACCTCAATTAAGCATGAAATATAACAAACGAAAACAAAAATAAGTTTTATTGTATTTAAACACAAATTTTTTTTTGCAAACTATAGTTAAATAACCTTATAACAATAATGATCGGATTGTTGGGTTATCGAATTTCACCTAACGGGATATTATTTTTTTGTCACAAAAAATATTTGGAGTCACCATCACCAACGCTACAAAATGTTGGCCTAGTAGATATTATTTATTGATTAATTGTCAATTATCAAAATTGGGTAACAAAATAAAGAATTCCCCGACACGTCATGGAACAGTTCGCGACACCCAACTTTGGGCTGGCCTACAGTGATAAATCTTACATTTTAATTTATTATGTGTGAAGTTAAAGAAATTTCTCTTATATATATAACATCAATTCATAACATAATTTCTCTAAGCTAACATAAATCCTTCAAATTAGCTGACGCTAATTATTGCTAAAATATATTTTAAAAATTAGATTTGATAAAATTTTAAGATATTAATCTTCCATTTTTATACCCGTATGACTATATAGTCAAAGGGTATAATAAATTTGCCATTACGTTTGTGACGCAGGGAAGGAGGGGGGGTAGATATAGACTCAAGTGTATGGATCGGATCAGAATCAAAAAATAAATCGATTTAGCTATGTATGTCCGTCCGCCCGTCATCGCTATTTAAATCCAGTCATTTGGTCCATGGTCCATGGGTTCGGGTAGCTGCCATACAACTTCTTTTTTTATATGAGTATTACTCTGTACCTATTACAGCTACGTGTCTGAAATTTTGCCAAAAATAGTTTAGTGTTGTTTTATGGCCAAGGTTTCTGCAAAATTTGGTTGGTCCACTACAGTGGGTTCGAGTAGCTGCCACACAACTTCTGATTTTATATGAGCATTACTCTATGCCTTACGAAACTGGGTGTCTGAAATTTTGCTAAAAATAGTTTAATGTAGTGGCCAAAGTTTCTGCAAAATTTAGTTGGTCTACTGTAGAGGGTTCGAGTAGCTGCCATACAACTCCTTCTTTTATATGAGCATTACACTACACTTAATATAGCTGATATGTTTGAAATTTTTCCAAAAGTAATTAATGTTTATAATATAAATAATTATAAATAATGATATAATGTTTATATAACGGTCATACGGTTATCGCAGAATTGACACAGTCTACTCTACTACACTCTTCCTCGTTTTAATTAATTTTAATTCTTCAATTTTTCCTCCTTTTTAAATGTCTTAATTATTTATTTAAAACTGCTATATATTAAAATTACATTATTTATTTTAATTTCTTATAATAAAGAACAGTTTTTTTTTAAATTAATTAATATTAAAGTAATCAAACTAATTGAGTACGCACTAAAACTAGTTAGATTGAAAATTTCCCATTTACATTAATTTATTAGATTAATAATACCATATTTTTAAAACGAGTTGATAACTTTTCAATAATTTTTTTTATTTTATTTAATAAGAATACCGTTCATTCAAATCAAAAAGGGTAATAATAATATATAATGTTCCCCGAACCTTCAGTTCTTTACTATATATCTATTCTTTATTTAATTTATTTATTTTCCATTAAACTGAATATTGTACAATCGACATCATTAAAAATCGATAAAATAATGATTAATTTTGCAATAAAATAGTTAACATGCAATTTACTACTTTTTCATGCTAATAATTTTATATACTCGTACGTCGTAATATAGGAATAAAATAATAGTTGTTTTTCCATTAAACAATAGTTATCAACTTTAAATTAAAAAATTAACAAGACTCATTACTTATGAAGGATACTAGGAGGGCTATTAATAATATTAATATGCATTGGTATACAAAAGACATAATTTTGTTTTATTAAATATTTAATAATTACGTAAATTAGATGTTTATAAATTAATTGATGCGATATTTGAATATTTTAAAATATTTAATTAAAAAAAATTACCTTGACAAATAGCATTAGTAAAGACCTCAGAAAAAAATATATTTTGTATCATAGTGACGAAATAATCACTATAAATTTGAAATTTGAATTGTATGACACTTAAAACTATCAAGTACAGGCCGTGTTAATTCTTGTTTAGAAAAATTTATTAAAAATATTTGTAAACATTTTAATGAACTTTTTATTTCAAGTTTTTAAAAAATATATTACTGAAAATATATATTTTCTTTTAGATGAACCAACAATTAATCAAGCAACATGTAATGTTGTTGATGGTATTGATTTAGATGAAATAAAAGAATTTGCCAAAGCATTCAAATTGCGAAGATTATCATTAGGATTAACACAAACACAAGTTGGTCAAGCATTATCAGTAACTGAAGGTCCAGCTTATAGTCAAAGTGCCATATGCAGGTAGCTAAAATATATATATATTTTTTAGTTTTTCCTTCGGAAATTTATTTTCTCTTATGAAATGTTAAATGTTTTTCTATTCTATTTATTTTGTTTTTAATAAAAAATATTTAATATAATTAATATAAAAAATTAAATTAAATAAATATTTAATTATAAATTAGCTCAAGAACATTTTAAATAAACATTGAAAAATATTTTGTATTATAAAATTTTATTAAACATTATAAAGTTCACAAGGTAAACAGCGATGCAAGCCCTTAAAACTCTAAAATATAGTTTTAGAAACTGCAAACTATTTTGATCTGCGAAGTTTTAACTTAAAAATTATGCAATGAACACTAATAACTGTATCAATATAACACAAGACACAATGATGAATACCCTTAACGCGTATACGAAATACAAAATCTCAAATTAATTATTCCGTCATAATTTGCAATTTTTTAATATATTTCAACATAGTTTAATGTGTAAAAAAAACATTTTCTTAAAAGTTTCTAAAAGTTTCGAAGCCCCTTTTCATTTTTAATGTTTTATTATTTTCCCCACTTCCTGAACTTCCTCCGAACGTTCTACGAACATATTCTAAATTCAATCATATAAATAAAATTATTAAGCATATCACTAATATATTAGAACTACAATTAAAATTTGGTATTTTTATATTAAAATATAGGTACATTCGATTAATATCAGAATATACTTTAGAGGTTATAGTTACGTTTCAATTTTATAACTTTTATTTTTTATATTTTTTTGATTTCATTTTTTTCGCCTGACGTTTGTTATGTTCTTTGTTGTTAGGCAAATTTCAGCGCCAGGACATTTACAAAAAAATAAAAATATCTTAAGTAAATTATTATATTAATAAATATTAGATAACTTTATATATATATATATAAATAATATTTAACTGAAAAGTTGTTTCTATATTTTTTTTTATCTTAAACTAATTTATTATTAATCTAAGTGATACTCTTATAACAATTTTCAAATTCTTTTATAATATATTGCATTTATTTAATTTTATTTTATTATTTTTTTTTAATTATTTTATTTTTGTTTGTGTTTTTTGGTAAACTTTTTTTCTAAAAAAATTTCAAACTTACAAAATTTCAAACTTACAAAATTTGAAACGAAAAAAATTAATTAATAACAAAACTAAAATAAATTTTTATTTTATCGGAATTATTATTTTGTTAACCTCAACAACAATTAATCAATTTTTGGAAAATATCAACCTTGACATCACCACCTAACTAATCCATAATATTTGAATTGAATTATTATTGTGATTTGAATTCCAGCGCTCTCGCTGCACAGATGTACGCAGCTCAACTGTCATCACAGCAACAGAACATGTATGTGTAAATTGCAAAATATTGCAAAAAAATTTATTTTTTTTTTTTATTTTTTATTCTTTTATTTCTGTTTGATTTTTTTATTTCCCACTTTTTAATTTTCCTAGTTTTAAGAGAAATCTGTAATTAAAAACAAATGATTTAAAAAACAGTTTATGATTGTGCTCCATATTGGCCAGGGACATTAACTAAAATTAAAAGTAAAAATATTAAATTTTTTTTTATTTTTTAACACAGTTTTTATATATGAATTAAAAGTTAAAAAAAACTTTTAATATTTTTCAATTTTAATTTTTGGGAATAATTTATATTTTGTATATTTATAAATGAATTTAAATTACTTTTTAATTTAATTATAAACTAATCAAATTGGCTTGTACGCTTTCATAATGTCCTGGCACTGTTGTTGCACAATTATAAAATACTTAAAAAGAAAAACATTACGAGTAGAATTTCGTTGATTGAAAAATATATTATAAATATAAATTTGTTATACTTACAAGAGAACTATATATAACTATAGAAACCAATCTAGTTATTAATTTTGATGGGCTTAAAAACGAGTAAATTTGGAATGGGAATTACACAAGTTTCCTAAAGAACAAAATTATTTTTATGACCGTCAATGAAGCCAAACCTTATATCCCCTTATTAATATTTTTTATAGTAAATTTTTAATTTTAACAATTTTTTATTAAAAGATTTTTAATTTTTACTTCAATTTTATTCATTATCCAAAATCGATAAAATTAGGTTTGAAAAGCTTGACATAACGCCCAAGAGTGCTCAAAAAATTAAACCAGTTCTTGAACGATGGATGAAGGAAGCCGAAGAAAGGTAAAACTTTTTCGGTGTCGAATTAGTGTTTTTTTAAATCATATTTTTCAATATTTAATTTCATAAATGTTTTTATAGTCATTGGAATCGATATAAAACTGGTCAAAATCATTTAACTGATTTTATTGGAGTTGAACCATCCAAAAAACGGAAACGTAGAACATCATTTACACCCCAAGCTTTAGAATTATTAAATGCTCATTTTGAACGAAATACTCATCCATCAGGTAAATATTTTAAATTTAAATTTGTTAAATAAAAAAAAATTATTATTTAATATAATAACACAATCTAAATTACTTAATGTTTAAAGTATTTTGATTTTTACTTTAATAATCTAATTTGTATTTTGGAAGGCAAACATAATATGAAAGAACAAAATGATTATTATATTGTTTGTTATTATGGTAATGTAAAAATCTTTTATGTAGAGATGTCCTTATTAAACTTAATTATTTAATGCTATTAACAAATAAATTACATTGTGTTATTATTTAAAAAATAACTTAAAACTAAAATATGCATCATAATATGTTTCACAAACAGATCACGTTAAAAAAATAATTTTTATCTTTTCATTTATATTTATTGCATATTTGAAGGAACTGAAATAACGGGCTTAGCTCATCAATTAGGATATGAAAGAGAAGTTATACGAATTTGGTTTTGTAATAAAAGACAAGCTTTAAAAAATACCGTTAGAATGATGTCAAAAGGAATGGTTTAATGATTTTAAATCCATCAAAACAAAATAAATTATTTTAAGTTTTATTTTGAAATTTAAATAAAAAAATGGCATTTAGAAAATTCAAAATTTCAATTTTTGTAAAACAAAACTGATTAAAAAAGAAAGAATAACGGTCCGGCAATTAAAATCAAATTTATCTATATTATTACTTAAAGGAAATGTATCACGATTAAATTGAATCAACTAATATAACTAAAAAACAGTTAAATCTAAAAATTTTTAAAAGAAATTACTGAATTTTGAACTATAAATTTAATTTTTAATGTAAATTTATTTAAAACATTATTTAAAAAAATTTTGATAATTTCAATTTAAGCTAAAAAATTTGTAAATCAAAAAAATACCTTGAGATTAAAACTGAAGCAAAATTAAATAAAGAAAATTTATTAAATCGAATATATTAAATATATTAAAATAATGCAAAATATTTCCAATCAATTTTTTTTTTTTTTTGTTCAATTATAATTTAAAATTAAATTAAAAAATTAGAATTAAATTTAAAATTAATAAATAGTAAAACTAAACGGAAAATTAGATATAAAAATATTAAAAGAACTTATAAATCGAACGCCATTTTTTCAAGTGGAAAAAATGTTTTTGTCTGTTAACTTTGTTTTAGGAAAATTTTAAGAATTATAATTAATTTTTAAATATGTAATTTATTGGAGTAAGATTTATAAGAAATCAAGGTTAAATTTAAATTTCCATAAAAACAGAACAATTGCGTTACAAATTTTTTAAAGTTGTTTAATATTCAAGTCCCAGTTTAAAATTTGTTAAAAAGAATTCAAATATTTTTTAAAAATATGGCGATTTCAAAATTTATTTTTCGTTTTATAAGATTCCATATATAAAAAAGTATAACAAATAATAATTACAAAGTAAATATTAAGTTTTTATAAGTTTTATGTTTTTAATTTTTTTCATTTTAAATAATCATTAAAAAATATAATATATTACATTAAAAAAATTGTGTCATAATTAATGTACATACAACCTAGTTAAAAGTGTGCCATGGCGTTTCGTTAATATTTTATCTGCATTTCATTTTATGTATTATACAATTATGTATTCATTTTTTTTTAATATTTATAAATATAAAATTTGTTTTAATTAATTATATAATATATTATTATTAAAAGTTTGTATAACAAAATTAAAATAAATTATTAAGGAAAAAGAAAATAACTAGTTGTTGTAATATTTCGACTGTCAAATAAGTAAAAAAATAATAATTTAATTAAATAATCAGTTAAAAATTAAAAAAAAAAAACTTATTAATTTCTTGAAATTATAAAACATATTATTGATAATAACTGACCAATTTAAAGGTACATATAATTATAAATTAATTTAAATATAAAAAATTCAATATTTGATATATAATATAAATATATAAAACTATTTAAAAGAAATAAGAGAAAAATACATTTACACATACATATATATAAAATATTAATATACATATATATTAAATAAATAGGATATACTAATATAGATTTTAAGTAGAAAAAAAATAATAATTTGAATAAAAACGATAAATTCATTTTAATTTTATTAAATGTAAATAAAAATATATAACTTATATATTAATCATATATTATACACATACATATTATATACTATATTATTCTAATTTTAAATATTTAATAATTGATTTATCGAATTTATTATATAAAAATATAAATTATAATGATATTATAAAAAAAAATAATGATATTATATGTATTTTTATACATTTATGTATATGATATATATGTGTATGTTATTAACAATTATTATACAAAATTTATTAACATAATGTAAAAATAAAACTTTGTAAAGATCATAACATTCTAATACATTAAAATTAAAATATATAGGAAAAATCAAAACTCAAAACAATTGTATACGTTAAATTAAATTAATAAAAATAATATTAGTTTTATTATTAATTTGTAACTATTTATGTCAACAACTTCTAATTATTTGGTATTAATAATCCCCTTTAATTTGTTATTAATATATATAATTCTTCTAGATTTCCAGACTTTTGGTACAAACTGTAGTACAAAAATCTCAAGAGGTTGCAATCATATTTTAAAACAAATAGCTACCACATTTTAAGGTTAAAGAAAATTATCAATTTATTGAAGAAAATTACGATTCAAATCTTAAACAATTGATTTAGTTAATTCGTCATGAAACAAATTATAATTTCTTCTTATTTACATTATAGCCTAAAATATTTAACTTATTTAAATTATTTTTTTTGTAGTTATAATTAATTATTTATTTATTATATAAATTTATTAATCGCACACTGATTTATATATTTCAAAAGTTATTTAAGAAATTTATATTCGTATAAATTTATTTTATTTTGTTTTCCAAATGACAATTAAAAACAATTGAAAATTTAACGAATTTACCTATTTATTTTTTTGACCAACCATTAAAAGTTCGGAATATATATTTTTTAATTATGAACAATATTACTATAAATTAATCAAAAAAAAAAGCTGTAAATAGTTACATTTTAATAAAATAAATAATAACAAACAAAGTATTATAATATGTATACAATAACATTTGAAATTTTAATTTGAAAGTATACGATTAAAATATTTACATGGAATTAAAATAAAATCAATTAATTGAATAAATACATAAAATCAATTAACAATAATTTTGATGTAAAAAGAACATATGAATCAAAAATATTTCGTTACAAATACATATGTACACAATATATGTGGTTAATTTACATCATTACAATGTAATGTAAAGATAAATGGCTCAAAAAAATTAAAAATTAATATTAATAAATTTTTTCAAAAACTGTTATACCAAGGTTAAAAATTTACAAAAAGAAAATGAAAAATTAATTTGATGTGATTAGAATAAATTAAAAAATAAATTTAAAAACTAAAAAAACCTAATGTATACTCAAAATAATTCTTAATGAAAAATTCAAATGGAAACACATTAAAAATAGATAATAATTTCTAGAATTTTAAGATATTTTAATTTAAATAGTTTTAAGTTAATTATTATAAAAACAAAGAAAATTAAAAAAATTTTAACTCAAAAAATTTAAAGTTAAAAATAATTTTAGAAATAAAATAAAAAAAAAATTAAAAAAAAAAATAAAAATATTAATTAATAATTAATTATAAATTATTATTATTATAAATTATTATGATTAAGTTGATAAATTTATTGTAAACTATTTAGCTATTATCGAAATAAAAACAATAAAAGTGAAAATATCTAAAAATAAAAGTAAAAAGAAAATGAAATGATTTTTTATTTAAAAAAATGTTTGTATCTTGTCTAAAAATTTAAAAAAAAATATTAAATTTCAAATCCATGTTTCGAACAAAAACTTTTTGATTTTTAAAAATAAATCTAAATTTTGAGACTTTTACAACGTTAAGCAGTCTGTAAATAGGAACAAAAGTTAATACAGAGTTTTCGGGTAGAAGAAAATTTATTAATAAAGTCTTTAAAAAAAACAAGTCATTCCTCTTTTTATATCTGGATCCATTATACTCAAAAACAAAGATTCTCATCAAATATTGATTATATATTTTTAAGGTCATACCCAACACATAATTTCTTCTAAATTTAGATTTTGTTTTTTTTTTTTTTTCGGGATGTTTACTCTCTTTGACATAATTATACTTAATAGCAGTTAACCTTCTTGACTTCTTGTTGGTTTTAAATAATAGTATTTGAATTTCTTAAGTTATAATGCGTATAAGTATATACATATATATATGATTCTTAATGATATAATTACTTAAAAATGTTTAACTGTTATTTAAGCTATGAATTATAATAAAAGGAAATTTTTACTTTAATTTAAAAATTATAAGTGCAATTTACATTAATTTGCAATTCCTTCATTTTCAAATTTTATGCGCCCACTTTCGATTAACTCAACATTTTTATTTTCATTAATCCTTCCCTGTTTGTTTTCTAAAACTTCAATAGTAGCATAACTAAAATAATACGAATAAAATAAATACTTTGAACATCACAAAATAAATTTGTTTTATACCCTATCATTCCAATAGTCATTAAACCCATTAATGCTAACAATTTTGTAGATGTGCAAAAAAATGGGCTAACAGCGTAACCAATTACGGATCCAGTTGACTCCCAAAGTCTAAAATTACCGTAAGCAGCAATTTTTTGTTTTGGGAACAAAATTCCATAAAATGCTATAAAAAATAAATTTAAGAAATTAAAAAAATTTTAAACAAATTTATTTCGTATAACAGTTATTTAAAACTCTTTTTGACATATAAAATTTATCCAAACATTTCTAAAAGTTAAACCAATTTACAAATATGTATACCAATTAATAGAATTTATAAATGCTTCGTCAGATGTCAGTGTACTCGAGAAAAATGTTTTTCTACGTTTTATATTATTTTTGTTGTCTTTGACTGCGATGTTTTAAATTTGTATTAAATTGTAAGTGGTTGTTGTCTAATTGAAAACATGTGGTTCTTCAATGTGATTATAACAGTTTTCAATCACAAAATTTGTACGAGATTTTATTTGAAAGGGTGAATCCTTATGTATTTGGTATTAAGTTTGAAATTGTACAACCATTTACAAACTATATATGAGAAAATGAACATAAAATAATTCATATAATGGATTTTTTATATTATGCATTATTTGACTTAAAAATTTACATAATAACACTATAACGGTCAAAATAACGCAGAAATTAGTTAGTTTATTAGTTCAACAATAACTTAATTAATTAATCATTACAGATTGTTGATTTTTAAAAAATGTTAGACAGTTGGTAGCAATTTCGTTTGTGTCGTCAGATAATTGTCTTGAAAATAAAAAATTGAAAAAAACACGAGGACTAAAATACTTCGTTTTTTAAATATCAAAATCGGATATACTTTATTTAATATTAAACGTGTTTGGAACTGCAATATTCATAAACCATAATATTAAAAACACTGTACACAACTGAGAAACAATTCATCAATATCAATTTAATAACCAAATTTTCAATCTTATTTAAAAATTTTACTTTTATATTGAATTACTAAAAATTAATATTATTATTAAAATTTCGAATAAACCGACTTAATAAATATTTTTTTTTCATTCGAGTTAATCCTGTTTCTATTCACATATCACATATAGGACTCATAAAATCTTTCGCTTATTTTTCAATGTAACCATTTTCCAATTCATTGTTAAAAATACTTCAACGTTTCAATTAATTTACTTTTTATTGACTTACCATTTACATTAACTAGCCATATACCATCACATACACCCCAAAATGCAGCAAAACAACAATAACTTATATAATCGTTTTCAATTGGAAGCCATTGATACATAAATATTAAGAGAGATCCTTGTAACATATAAACAAATATCATAACACGAATTCTACCAAAATATTTTGCAACAACACCAGCAAAACCAGCAGCAATTGCATTTGATATACCAAAACAAATCATTGCAAATCCAATACGTGATATTCCCCAACCGCAAGCAACAAAGGACTAAAATGAAAGAATTTATTTTAGTAACTCTATAAAGGTATAAAAAAAAATAAAACAAAAATTAATTTCTCTACCATATGCATTATATTTTATATATACATATTTGATTTGACAAATTTACTTAAAATTTTAGAAAAAAAAAATGTTTACTTACAGCCGTAAAATCAACAGCTATAAATGCTTCTTCAGCACCAATGAACATTGTAATCGGTAAAAGCAACAGTTGGTATCGTTCTTTTAATAGTTTTAATGTCACTGCTAAAAGTTTTATTCCGGTAAGCCCTTGACTAGCATGTTTACGTTTGACACCATATCTATTTGCAAATATATTGTAATATTATAAAAGATTTTAAATGTACATGCAGTCGTAGTGGTATGCTTATGTACATTTAAATATATTTCAGTTGTATATTAAATATTTAGATAATGTTAAAACACTGCAATTTTGTGAAAATTTCATTGGAATGTAAACAAACGGGGTAGCAAATTAAAATGTTGATTGTTTGAAATTACTGGATCAATTTTTTTAAGGTATTTTTTAATTGTTTTTTACTAAATCTTTTATAATACATGAGAGCATTATTAGATTCTTACAAATCATTATTTATTAAAATATAATTATCTTAAATAGTAATAATCTATTAATATTAGGAGGGTCATACAGTTAAGTATCTTTACCGAAAATTAAATAAAATCGAAAAAACCTTTTAAAATTTAAAATACCTTTCTTTACACGTTTTGGCAAAGAGTTTTTGTATCTATCTACATACAAAATTTATTTTTGTATAAGAACTTTAATTTTCGAACATTTAAATTCCTTTTAATAACCAATATACTTATAAATTATAACTTTGAAGAATTTACAAATAGAACAAAATAAATACTACAGCATTATTTACTAACTAAAAACTTCTAAGAAAAAAAAAACAAAACAACACTACAGTATTTTAAGAATTCTGAATTTTTGTTTTATATTTTAATAGAGCAATACCCTCACGTGTTCCTTCATATCTCAGATTATTAAAAAAAAGTTTTTTTTAAACTTGTTATCTGGGCTATACATTTTTCGCGGGAACAGTTTTTAAACCAATTAAACATTAATGACTGGATCTTCGTTGGAAGTTATTATATTTGTTATTGAATATGTCATAACCCATGCAAAATACAAAATGAATTTAAAGCACAAAAAGCGGAAAAGAAAAAAAAGAAAGAAAAAGAAGAAAAAATAGGCACAGAACCAAATTTCATAGGACAAACAAAATGTTATTTTTTAGGCTGCTCTTTTTTGGAAGTTTAAACAATTTTTTCTTTAAAAAATTTGCAAGGTCATTTTTTGATAAAGATAAGAACACGTACATATGACATGAAAGGGGCATTAAAAAAGATTAATTTTATTTCTTTAACGTTGTGTAACATAAATCACGACACAGTTAAAAAAGAAAAGTTTTACATATTTTGTTTTGTCGCCACATAATTTTAATTCAAGTCTTAGAAAAAAAAAGACGATTTTGCTTATTTATTTAACCTATTATTGAAAGAAGAAATTTTTAATTGTACTTGGATAAATAATTGATTTATACCTAGATATTATTTTTAAAAAGTTTTGAATATTTATTTTTTTTAAATTTTATTATTTAAAAAAAATAAATATTTTATTATTTTATTATTTAATCTTAAACTCACCTTTCAGTTGAGTCAACACCAAATGCAATCAATATAAAAGCAACTGCCATACAAACTAAAAATATTCCAGAAAGCATTTGTATTTGATTTGGATCTGGTGGTATTAAATTAGAATTTACTTTAGCATTAACACCTGGACAAAAATTCGACCCACAAATTTCACTAACATTATTTTGACTTTCAACAATTATATTCAAAATTGTTGTGTTGGTATTTCGAATATTAATTGACGTAAATGTAAGTACTAAAATTAAAAATTCAAAATAAAAAAATTAAAAATGTAAAACTTAATCTAAAATTGAAAAAAAATTGGAGTTGATTTTTCTTAAAATTCAATTACAATTTAAACATTGGTAAAATAAATTATCCAATAAAATATTTTTAAACAAATTTTATTTATTTGTTTTTTTTAAAAAAAGGAAAAGCAAATTCCATATTCCCAATTTAATAAAATAGACAACCAATTCAATGAAATTAATAGATAATTTAGTATAAAAGTGTTATTAAATCTATTTAAGACATTATAACCATTTAACAAAACGTTCAAATTATAAAAAAAAATTATACCTATTGACTTTTCTAATTTCATTCAAATCATTAAACTGTTAAAATACTTACACCCATACATTTAAAATTTCATATATTGTTAAATTTTCGATATTATTTATATACATATATGTATATAACACGTATCCTTAAATTCCTTTAATAAATATTTGTCTGTCAATATTTTCAAATCATTTCATTCTTGTTTTAAAGTTGTTTAAACTCAGATAAAATTTTGAACTCTTCAGTACGTTTTATTAATTTTTATGCTATTATTATTTTATTATTATTTGGTCCGTTTAATTTTTTTACAAATTTTTTAAGAATGCACTTTAAGTTTATATATAATATAACAGAATAAAGTTTTAATTTATTGGGATTTTAAACAATACTCAGTTTCTGAGTATTATCAATTTGGTTATACCACGAATGAGTACTGATATACCTATATATTTTTAAAATAATTCAAACGTTGTAATTACTATAGCAATATAAAAACACAAGTTAAAATTAATTTATAATATATAATTCTGAAATGTGCTGTTTCAAAGTAAGTATTTATTTCTATACCCGTTTTCATATTTTGTTTTTTTTTTTTGGTTTGAAAATGATTTTGATTGAAAATCACACTTACAATTTATTATCCTTATTTCATCAAATTATTGATTAAATACGCATACATATAAATATATTAATAATGTATATGTATTAACAATATTTATTTTTTCTGATAACATCAATTTATGCTTTGGAATTATTAAAGACAAAAACCAAAAACAGCATTTCAAAACTTAAATATGACAGTTTTATTCCGAAATCAGTTCATTTAAGATTTCGTTTAAATGAAATGGCAGTGTTCTTTAAACACAAAAAGTTTTCTTGTCTCTTTTTCGCATTACTCTTCTTACTTTAAATACTTAAGTTTTGTACATTGTAGCCAATGTTGTATTTTTTTTTTTTTTTAGCAAATTATTGATTTTCTTTTGTTTTTTTGTTCATTTTCCTAGGTTTATATCCTTATCTTGAATTTTTGCTACGTTTCCGATTTCTGAAGGATCCATTCAGGCGTTTTCCTAAAATTTATTTATTTTTTCAAGTATTTGTTTAATGCTTTAAGGTTTCTAAAAAAAAAAAATTCTAGGGATACAAAAATCAAATAAATTGTTTATTGCATTTACTTATGTAGTAGTTTGTATTCTTATGTGTGGCAGAAGTTAATGTGGTAAATTTCTAGTATCATTTCATTTTAGAATTATGATTATGACAGAACATTCTCATTTTATTTTTTTTTTATTTTTTTTGACCTATAATAAAACCAGAATATTTATCTCACGGATATAAACAAATATTTTTAAAGCTTTTATTTATAGAACGGTGTTGAATAGGCATAGGTTATGATCACAGACATTAACTTTATTAAAGTAGTTAAAAAATAAAAGTTTAAAACAAAAGAAAGACAATTATACTAAAAATGTGAACGCAAAAATAATGCGCTTCCTTTAATAATATCTCCACAGGGACTTCACAAAAAAAAATTGAACTGAGATTCAGTTTTTGGTTATTCGTGAAAATGTTTTTTTTGTCACATACCTATGTTCTATTAAAATATTCTAAAAAACCAGAGGAGATCTTTTACCATATATGAAAAAAAAGGAATTTAAAATTTAATCAGCCCATTATCCCTAACTTCTTAACAAAACCTCAATAACTTTTTAAAACTTTTTTTTTAGATTTAAATCGATTTATTCTAAAGTTATTTTACTATTTCGATTTTTTTCATTCAATTGTATTTAGTTTATTTTAAAGATTAAAATTTTAATTTTCTACAATGTGTTCCATTTTTGTTTAGTTAAAATACTTATTATAAAAACCATTAACCTTAACCCCTTTTATTATTTTTTACATCAATTCAATTCTTTTCACTATTAAACTTTTTATTCTATACATTTAAAATCAAGTTCTTTTTTTTAATATATTTCTTTCAACCTAATTTTAATAAAAACTTTAATTTTTTAAAATTATTTTTTTACCAATAAAATTTAATAATTTCAAATATTCTTTTTAACAACATTTATGCAAAATTGTTTTTATCCGTTTTTATTTCATTTCATTATTATTTTGATGTTACTCATACTTATATATATAAATATTTAAAATAAGTAATATACAGTGGTGGAAATTAGAATAGCTTCACTTGATTTTTTTTTGCAATATTTTAACTGTTAGCATACTTATTTGAATAACTCTACATCTTTTGATCATGTATTTGTAGGGCCTTCACAATTTTATTAAATTTTATTCGGGAACATTTACCGTTATTTTATAATACATGTTTTTGTAAAAATTTAAAAAATTTCATATGGAATTTATTTATTTATTGAAATTCTAACATTACAAAATAAAAGCAATCTCAGTATTACCCTCGGCTACAAGGGCCGATATGGGAATGGTTCAGAACTAAATTGTTTTATTAACTTTTATTTGTAATTTAAATTCATACATTTTTATCCTAAAAGGTTTACAAAATAGATATTTATTTTTATTAATATAAAGATTAACATGTAAAATATAGTACTAATTTTGTTTGCTAATTTTCATAAATATTTTAAGTATAATATATTTATTTTTATAATGACTTATTACTCATATATTTCTAAAATTTATTTATTGGTTAAAAAATTTAAAAAAAAAACATTATTTTATCTTACTTTAAAAATAATACTTATTCTAACCAACCCTAATTCCTAAAAATAATACATAATAAAAATAATTCAATTAAATTAAAAATTTGCATATTTTTAAGTAACAGTTTTAGAGTAAGTCAAAGCAACTGTGATTGTAATGACATAAATTCTTTAATAATAAAACCGAGATTGCTTTTATTTTGTAATGTTAGAATTTTAATAAATAAACAAATTTCATATGAAAACTATACAATTTTTACAAAAACATATATTATAAAATAACGGTAAATGTTCCCGAATGAGTACATAACACTGAACTTTTAATATAAAAATTTTGTTACAGAATTTTTTATGTTAAACAAAACAAATCTTTAAAGTAACATTTAAAGTATACTCTTAATTTCTTTACTTTAAATATCCAATATAAAAACTTTCAAACCAAAGTGTTTTAGGTATGCCTAAATTGAATGGATAATAATAAAAAAATAGGAATGTACTGCTAAGAATGTATATTTACTTGATAAATTCAAATTTGAGAACTGAAAATCGGTAAAATTAATATTTCACAATCCAGAGTTTCCGTGTATTCTTCGAATTTAGAATATAATATATTTTTTTTTTAATTTAGATCTTTTAACAAAAAAGATTTAAAAAGCCACTCTTTTTATTAAAAAAAAGGGAAAGTACTAAAATTTAAAAAAAAAAATATTCAACAGATTGAAATCATATAATGCTTTAATATAATTATTTGATATTTAAATTTATTATTAATTCTTAAGCACGTTTATCATTTTTGTATATTTATTTAAAATTTAATTTAGATTTGAAAAATTTTTAAATAATCATTAAAAGCGTTAAAAAGTCATTATTGCTATTGTCAAATGACATGAGAATGATTTTAGTGGAAAAACGACAAAATATGAGAAAAAAACTCTTACTATCCATTAAAAAGAAATGATAATTAGATTAAATTGAATGTTCTGTTTTTCCTTTGTTTCATTTGAATGATGTGTGGTTATGAAAAAATAACATATGATATAACTTTTTCAAAGGTCTATTGAAGATTTCAAATATGAATATTTATTTATACACAGTTGACAGCGGAGTTTTAATGTTATCTTTAAAGACTACTTTTTTCTAACTGAGAACAAAATATTATATTTACATTTGAAAATTGGTTTCTATCACATAAACGCTTAGAAGCATACATATATTATTTGTGGGCAAAAATATTGCAGAACATATTTCCAGACCAAAAAACTAAAATAATATTAATAGTTTCAATTTAGGTAATTTAGGATATGCTACTATGTCTTAAGATGCTTTTTAATATTAAGACATTATTATTATCGTATATAACGGTTTTTATCTTTTTTTAAATTTTTTTTATTTGATTATATATACATAAATGTATATATATATTACAGGTTCAAAAATATGATAAGCAGTCTTTTGGTAATAAAACTGTTATACTAATAACATTTTTATTTTTACAGTCATGAATTTGATAAAAGAGATGATGGCTGAATTTTGGTAAAGGCAATAATTCTTTCCCAATTTTTTTTTATACAAATAATATAAAAAATAAACAAGTTCCAACACTTAAAATAAAATTTTAAATTTACCTGAAGATGAAATCAAATTTCCCCAAACTTGTGCCATTTGATAAAAAACAAAAAACAACGCAAAATATCTAACAACTAATACATCAGTTTTAGTTGTTTTACCAATAATATGACTAGTGGCTTCTGCTACAATTGATAAGTATGTACATTTTGCACACCATAAAGGTCCACCTGTAAAAAAAAACACAAAAAATTTGAAAAACTTTGTTTACCGTTTTTTAACCGTCCTATTAATGAAACTAATTCAAAATAAATCTATTGTTAATTTCGTAAAACAAAATTTGCATAGTAATACAAGAATGCGTTATAAGACAACGTACGTAATTAAATACGTACATTAAATTTAAGGTAATATACAAAATTGTGTAGAATATTGATATACATACCACCGAGCCCGACTCCTAATGCTGCTGGTATAAATGTGTAAAAATGTGGATAGAATTGTGCAGCAATATATGGCATATAAGCAGCAAATGATATTGCCATCGCCCATTTACATCCAAACCATCTGCGAATATAAGTTTTGGAATTTTAGTAAAAAATTAAAGTATTAACAGTTTGAATAATTTTTGTCCTAGATTGTTGACAACATAAAATATGCTTCGTCAAAGAAAAAGTCCTAAGACCTAAAAAAAACGTTGAAAGAGTAATAGTTGAAATAAGATTAAAAATTTGTAAATGAAAAACTGAGTCAAATAAATGAAATTATGTTACGAGATATTTATGTAGCCTGTTATATCAACAATTGTTCGATAAGACAGTCCCATGTAACAAATTAGATAATAATAGTGTATGAATAAAATTAGAAAACAGTTTTACAACTTTACGCTCTTCTTTCATCATTTTAACACCTATACGCATAGCCATTGAAATTTTATAGTTAAATTTACTTATATTCAAATAAAATCTCATGATGATTGATTCATTTTTGGATTTGAACATTTTGTATAATAATATTTTGAATTTCTTTTCAACTCCATTTCATTTTAATTCCATAAAATTTCTTAAACCTCATTTCAAAGGATTTAACATTATTGAAATTTTTTTAAACATTTATTCTAGTTTTTTTTTTGTTTTTGTTTTTCTTCTTTTCCACTTTTTTTTAAAGAATTTTAAATTTTTAAAGAAGAAGAGTTTGAAAAAATGACATCAAATTAATTTCTATTCGGGTTATTATAAAAAATAAGAGAATATTGAAAATAGATAGTTTTGTGATAAATATGAAAAAATATGCACGTGACAGGAATAAATTGGCACTTAAAATTTCAAAAGAAAAAGTAAAGGTATGATAACTGATTTTTTGGTTCTAATATCCATTTTCATTTGCTTGTTTTCTATAAGCAAAATGGAACTTAAATTGAATAAAAATGATTAGGAAATTTATTTAATAATTTTAATAATATATGAATTTTTTTTATATAAAACTATGGTAACTATGGTAATTTGTTCAATATAAATAAAACCAAATTATAAAAATTTTAGTTTCTCTCAAATCACGTTAAAAAAATTAATTAATAAAATGTAAATTTACAGAGCCTGAAGTAAATTACAAAAGTTTGTAAATACTGGCAAAATAGGACAAAATCTTTTTTTTCCTTACTTCACAGGAAAAAAAATTCTAAGACTGCATACAAATGCAATAGAATCGGTTAAATTTTAACAAAATTTAAACAAAAGTAATAAATTCGGTAAAAATAACACTATAGGCTAATGTTCTGTGCTGTTTAGATTTAAAATAATGCATTTTCCGTTCGAAATGTTACTTTACCTTTTATTGTCTTAGAAAATTTTTCGAATAAAAAACTTTATTAAGTTTTTCTAACTATGAAATTTATTTTTTTTTATATCTTATTTAAAGAAAATTGAAAAGTACAGTGTTAAATATTTTAATATTCACTGATAACAAAAATGGTTTTCTTATTAAAACTTTATCTAAACGATTACTTAAAATTGGAAAAGCAAAGGTCCACAAAATATAAACAGTAGAAAAATTAAAAAAATAATGAGAAAAAATAAAACAATGTAGGTACTATACTGTAATATAAAAATACATAACTAAAGTATAGTATAATGAACTGCCCTTTAAAATAAGAAATATATCGGTCATTAACCTTTTGCTGAATTTGCATTAATTATTAGCTTCAATTATTAAACTGATATGAATGCATTGACCGATCTAAATAAGGTCAATTTGATACGCATGCAATTATATATTAATACATTGTATGCAATGCCCTGATTAATCATATAAGTAATTTCTTTGTTTAATGTCAATAACCTAAAGGAATTCAATAATTTTGCTAGGATGTGCTAACTATATTAATTAACGATAAGAATGTAATTGGTATCGATTACCTAAATAATAGTAATTTATATTATTTACTTCAAACAAACAGTAACTTCAAATTAATATTCATGAAATATTCATGACGTAATAATTAGTAGACCAAGTATATCCACGTACGGCTAGATGTCATATTTGTAAGAGTAAAGACTTCTCAATTCTCATTCGGCAGTTTAGATTACAATCCTAGGAAAACAAAATTTTTTATTTAATGCGGATCTTTTAGTACCCAAAATTTTTATTACTTGAAATAATGAATAACTTTATTGGGACGATAATGTCGTAATAATAAAAAAATAAAATATTTTTATATTTAAACGCATATCCTCAAAACTAATTAGACTAGAAAGATGAACCGACCAAGTTATATAACGAACACTTTTGTGCGGCAAACGATTTTGCAAAGTTTAGAAATATTCAAAGCATATTTTTAAGTAGTTGCCATACAAAGCTCTAAATCCGATATTTTAAAAATTAATTAAAATTGAAATTATATTATATATTTTTTTGTGTTAAATTTTGACCTAATTTGCATACTATGTTTTTCCGATTTTTTTTATATTTAAAATTTAGACCTGAGACTAAAATATAAATGAAAATATGTTTGTACTTTATGTTAAGTTATATGAAAAATCTAAATTAAATTTTACTTCGCAAAATATTATAAATATTATTTTATCACCTTTTCCGCCTTAAATATAATAAATCTTAACTACTTTTCTTATATGTCATGCTGACTATATTTTCATTTATCTTTCTTTTTATTTGTTTTTATTTGTATTTTTTTTATAGTAAAATAATTATTAAAACTGACAGAAAATCAATGGAACACTGCATAATTTGATCATCCTCCAAAAAATCTGTATTCCTTCATATTTAGGCTTAATACTTCTCAGTAAAAAAATATTAATACCAATAAACTTTTTCGTAAGTTAATATCAGAAAATAAGAAGAAAAATGAAAGGAAATTAGTTGTAGAAAAACTACGGAACAATTTTATTCATCCATCATTTCAGAACTTTAAGAAAAATAACTTGCAATAATACTTACAATATTGTTGTTACTAAAATAAATGGAAGCTCCATTAAAAGATTTTGGACAAGGGATGAAAGTGAAAGAAAAATACACATAACAGAATTCAATGATAAGAGTTTTTGTGTTTTTTTTTTTGTTTTTCGTTTCTTAATCATTTTTTCCCACCTTCCTTAATTTCATCTTTGTTTTCTTCTCTGACTCCTTGTTGCGTTCTTCATAATTTTATAGGATTTTTATTTTGACAGAATTATATTGTATATCTACTTATATAATATTGTATATGTGAATTGTTGTCAGTTGTTAATCCAGTGGCAGGCGAACTAAAAAATTCTAATAGAATTGATAGTCCTGTATTATAAGATTTAATCAGTTGATTGTTTATTTATATCTTATAGATATTTTTTTTGTATCTATCATTCCTTAGTTTTATTTATATTATTACATATTAAGTAGTCCGTAGTCGATTCTTTTCTTTGTGATTAACAAAACACATGTAAAGCAGATTAATAAAACAAAATAATGCACATAATAAAGAAATCGTGATAGTTTGAGTCTCAATGATGAAAAACCAAAAGTGGAATTAAGTTATATTTAATAAAATAGAATGAATTGAATAGTATTAGTATTTTTTTATTTAAATCTGTCAATATCTCGTGTATATGATTATCTATATTTAAATTTGATCTTTTATTTAATTAATAATTTATTTATAATTTATTTTTTTAACCTTTATATATTAATAATTTTTTTCTGATTCTGATGATAAATTTAACATTTTTTTATTCCAGACATTTGTAAATTTTTTTGTTAGTTCACATATTTTTACCATAACCTTTTTACCTTTTATCAGAATTATAATATTAATGATAGTATGATAAGCTTTTTAATTCAATATTACTATAAAGTAAACTAATAAAAATTTAATTGAAATTCCCAAAATTTATCATTATCATTCAGAAAATTATAAAAATTTAGAACTATATAGGACTTCGATATAATAAAAACCATTAAATCACTATTAAGTTTTTGTAAGACAAAATGTTTGTACGACTTTTTAAATTAGTATAGTACTTTTAAAAGATTTTAAAATAAATTTTAGTTTTATATAATATTTTTGTATTTAGAAAATTTATTTAAAAAAAAATGGTGCAAAGTGCTATTAAACGACATGACTTGGGATCTTTTTTCAAGTAACTGTTATATAATACATTATCTCTTCGAAATAAACATTGATAATACATATGTGTGTGTATATATAAAAAGTATATTATTTTATTATACATAATTATATAATAAATAGGTCAAATAATAATATTTTACTTGTTGTCTTCTTTAAATGCAAAATTCCATAAAAAACAATATTTGTTTGTTAACCATTGGACAGACGGAAGTATTTTCGAAAAAAATATTAATTAATATCATTTTTAATTCTAAATCATATACCTTTGATGAATTTTAGAAAAATAGAACAAATAAAGAAAAAAAAATATGTTTGAAAAATGAGATATAAATCAAAGAGGAATTATCTAAACATTTATAATGAAGTGCAAGATTATAATAGTATTAATAATATTATTAATAATAGAATTTAAGAATTTTCAATACATCCTGAAAAACAAAGAAAATATTCAAAATATTATCAACACTAAATAATTATGAATATGAGAATATGTAATTACTCACTCAGCGATTATAAGTTTTTGTTTTAAACTTTATATAATATTTAAACTATAAGGAAATGCTTTTTTCAACTTACTTGATAATTGTAACTGGTAAAAATATATTTGATAAAATCAAAGAACCATAAATAACAGCTAGTGTTTTGGTACCAAGTGCTGCATCTGAATTAACTGAACTTTGTAGATTTGTGGTACCATGAAATGCGGTAAAATGTATCATAAAAGCTATACCAATGATAACAACATTTTTTGTAATACGATAATTTTCATTATCAGAATAATTTTGTACATTGTTTTCATTAGATTCATCAGTTAATGAATCTAACTCTGCTTTAGTTGACATATCATTACCATTAGTATTTTCATTATTTGTATTATATTTATTTTCATCTTCTTTATTTTCTGTATTTTCAATAAATACTTTGTTTCCATCCATCTTGCTATTTTGTAATTTTAAAATAGGTTCCATTTATTTAAATGTGTTGATAGTTTTGTTTTGTTAAAAATGTTAGAGTTGAAAATCTGTTCAAAATGAAAATGACTGCAACTGTAATTAAATAAAACATATAATAAAAATAATAATATGACATTTAAATGCTAATAATGAAAATTGACATTATTATTATTGTGTTAGTCAGATATTTTATGTGCCCAAAATTCCACAAACAAACCGGAAAACTTTTTAATAATTTTATGAAATCAATTTACGAAATTAGTTCAAGACCTTTCTAAGAACAAAAAATATTTTAAAAAGAAAAAGTTTAGATTTTTAGTGAATTCTCTTTTTTCGTACATTTAAATCATGTACTTTGAAAATAGCAAATTTAGGATCAAAGTAATTAAAATGCATACACCCTTATTGTCCTAATAATCGTTGCAAGGGTAATTTTAATTTAAATAATTTAAAGTGTAAATGCGTCTAAATTGTTCTAATAAATGAAACGTCATGTTCTTAAGGAATTGACATTAAACTGCATTCATCTATTTGAATTATTTGAATAATATGATTTTAATAAGGCTAGCAATATATTTTTTGAACAATAAAAATGTTCTTGCCATCATTTTAATATAAAAAAAATTTTCCTAATTTTTTTAAGATTTATTGAATTTTTCAAAAATTTATGCAGCAGTAAATTTTTTTGAATTTGATTCAGTTTCCTTTGATAACTTTTTTAAAATTTAATTTTCCAACCGAAATCAAAGATTAAAATGAAATAAATATTTTTAAGAGGTATATTTTTAAAAAGTATTTTAAACTTTGTTTGAATCATCTCCACACTCTTTTTAACTATATATTTAATATTTAAATGATTTTTATTTAATATTTTTATGCTGTTCTATTATTTTGTTATAATTAATTTTTTTTCATAAAATAGACTTTTATCTGGTTTTCGACCCAGTTAATATTCGCCAGTAGGTTCAAATTAAGGCTTAATCAATAATTAATAATATAAAATACATTATCATAATAATATAAAACAAATATAAAGTATAAACAAATAATTTAGTTGAACAATAAAACTCACAGATATAGAATATCATAAACCTTAAATACAAAATGGTTACAATATAAACAAAACAGAATTGTATCTATTGAAAATCTAAAATATTTATACATGTTATAAGGCCTAGAAATAACTAATGTTTAAATTATATGTGGAATTCATTAAAATCGATTCTAATAACACGAACACTTTGAGTTATTGGCTTATTAGCCGAACAGTTGAACAATTAGTACTTAAAAAAACCCAAAAAAAAAAAAAAATTTTTAACTTAAGAAAAGTTATTGATTTAATTAATTTCTTCTTTAAATTAATTTTATTTGTTTTATTTTTACTGCATCTGCTTCCTTTTTTTTCACTTATCAAATTCTACTTTTCAGATGCATATTTTTCTAACCTGAAATTTTCATATTCCATGACAGCAAGTATACGAACATATCTATATGATAAATTCTTATCTAGATGAAATTTCTTGGAAAAACAGAATTAAGAGGAATCCTTATCAAAAAAATATATATAATATATAATTATATATGCACAAAAATATTTCGTGTTTATCCTTAGGGGACAAATCTGTTGATAAAGGAGATCAAATCTAAAAATTCAATATGCACATCACATAAAAATCAGTATGACCTTAAAATAACCTAAAATATTTTAGCACTAGTAAAAACACGGTTAACTTGCGAAGATTAATATTGCATTATGCTTTGTTTGTATTTTAAAAGAATATCATGGTATCTATTAACGGATTTAAATATTTTGGTCATTGAGTTAAACTAAAAATTGACTTGGTACAATCACATTTTTGATATAGTAAAGATGCAGCTAAATGTTGGTGCTCCCCAATCGCCGATTGGCTATCTCGATAAATTGCAAAACACAGCTGTTATTCTCATAAATGATCCCATTGTTACCTGATCTCAACGCTCACTTCACTAAGCCACATGCAAACCGTGTGGTCACTTACCTTATAGTTTTATAGATACCTAGTAGGAATACCTGTTCTAAAGAAATAAAACAATTAATACCTCCACTAAAAGTTTTCCAACGTGAAGCAAGGAGTGCAACGGATGCTCATCCATACTCTGTCGTATTGTTTAGATACCGTAACACGGCTTACTCATTTGCTAAGTTTGTATTAAATCTTCATTTTAAATCCTAGATAACTTTTGACAAAAATAATATATTAGCAAAGCTTTTAATAACATGCTTAATAATTGATTACATGACATTTTAAGATTGAAAATTTATTTCTTAAAATTTTATATTACGATTTATTTCAAACTTTGAGGAAATGTAGCGATATAATATATCCGTTTTAAATCTATAACTAATAATTGTCAAATATCAACTCTTTAAAATAGAATGTATAATCTTTAAGAAATTTAAATAGAAGTAAATAATCTAATTTAACGACTGTTTATAGAATGGTTCAGTTCACTGGACTGAACCAATTCATGATTTTTTGAATCGCTTAAATAAATACATTTATATTTTAATATTAAAGAGAAAAATATAATAAAAGATTTTTAAAATAAGTGTTTCATGCCTTTTTCTCTTTTTCTTTATCAAACAGTTCTCTTAAATTGTCTAAGAGCATGATGAAATGAGCTTTATAGTAAAGTCATGTGTTTCATTTTTTTCCTGTTATTATGGTTTTTTTTTAACAAAATAGAACTTTCATTCATAAAAACTGTTTTCATTTTGTCTATTGGTAATTTGCTTACCGACTTTTTTCTATTTCTCATTAACAGTAAATTTTTATATTTTTGACATAATAGGTATAGATTTATTATGTGAATGTTGTTTGTCTTATAAATATATTTTAACATATAAAAATACATAGGTATAAAAATGTAATGAATATAATATTAGCGTGTAGGTATAAAAGATAAATTTGTGTTGGTACAGTTTGTTTTTGCATTTAAAACGGAACTTTGTTTTGTTATTTATCAAAAAAAATAACGGATGTTTAACCCGTAGTGTATGTACATACATTTATAATATATATCAAAACAAAGTAACGAGATTTTATAAAAACATTTTTTTAAGGTTAATTAGATATTTAATTATTTCGAAGGAAAATAAAGTTATTTGTTTACACATATGTATACCTAATTTTTTATATAAAAATATTATTGAGTATGTATATACATATATATCTGTGCAAAGTGTATCTTAAAGTTAAAAAAAAATTAAAATCCATCCTTTTATTCATGTTTATAAATACAAATTTTTATTTGTCTTTGTTTTTATATAACTTTTGTACATTATATAAATAAAAAATCTCGCCTATATATAGGTGATATGTACAAGATATAATTAAAATAAAAGTTGAAAATTACAAAATAGGTAACCTTAACGACACCATTTTCTAAAAAATTCTTGCCATTGTCATTATTTTTATTTTAATAATCAATCAAAATATTCACCCATACAGTAAGCGACTCTCTAAGATTAGTTTTAAATTTAGTCTACTGTATTTTTAAATTAATTTTCAATGAAGAAACATAACTATTTTGTTTTTAATAAATTACATAATAATTGAATTAATGAAATTTTATTTTAAATGAAATTTTAAGGAAATACCATAATATCTCTCTTCATTCAAACCCGTTACCGCAATTGAAAACTAAGTAAGTTTTAAAGTTCTAGAAAACTTGTTTGATTCCATAGATAACTGTAATCGCAATAACGGAGAATTTAAGTTGTCTAACCATTTTTTTTTAGGAAACGAATACCGTTGTCCCTTACCAAACTAATTTAAAATCCTCCCCTACACCACTTAAGAATTTTAAATGAAAGAGGATTCAATTTTAGTTTTTAACATATAAAAGATTTTTTAAAGTACCTATAGTTGGTGAAAAGTGGTGAAAATCGAGGTCACAGTAAAAGTACAAAGTCTAGAAAAAATTTATAAAAAAATGTTCATGTCATAAAATAAATGCAAGCATTTTGTTTTTTATATTATTATCAGTAGGTAATTAAAGGTCGCATATTTACAATAAATTCTAAAATTGATTTATTTTAGGAACATATTGATTTTTATTATAAACTATACAAATTCAATTTTTGTTTTGTAGGTATAAAGTTGTATAATTAAACTAATTTTTGTTTCCATAAGTTAAACTGACCAGATTTTCAAAAGCTCAATGCTGGACGATGTACAAAAAAAATAAAGTTAATTTTTTTCAGCAATTATTTAATTCAATTTCAGTCTTTTAATAAAAACAATAAACATAACATAAATAGTACTTGTACAATACATTATACATAGAATAATATTTAATAGCACTAATCCAGTTTTTGGCTGAAAATATTAAAATTAAATGAAAATTCATAAAACAAAGTTCATAAAGTGTATTTATAGCATTTTCGGGTCAACTTAAAACTTTTCTACTTCAAATTCAAAATTTTCTATTTCATATTCAAAGATTTTTCTTTCAAATTCAAAATTTTATTTTAAAATTATGATTTTTTATTTCAAATAACAAATTACAAAATCAGTATTATGTTTCTTGAAGATTTCTATTAAAATAAATTATTGAAAAATAAATTAAAATTCTAATTTGATATTATTAAATACTAATTTTATATAAAATATCATAATTTATATGTAAAATTTTAAATTTTAAAGAAAATTTTTTGAATTTGAAATAGAAAATTTTGAATTAGAAATAGAAAAGTTTTAATTTTTCCTGAAAATGCTATATATACTGGTAATAATATTCAAAACAAAACAGTGTTTTTTTTTCAACAACACAAAACAATTAGTAATATTAAATATATAATGTAATACTAGTTAAATAATTAAAAAATAAACAGTTTTTAGGAACATAAAATAAATCACAAATATTTTTCTGCGGAATGAATTTTTTTCATTAGCCAATAGCCAGGTTGGTATGTACTCAGTTTTGTTTATAGAATAATTAAAATGTCATTTTTATTATAATTTATAAATTTATAACTACTAATGTATTGTAATTTGTAAATAATGTTTGAATATGTATCATTTCATAATATTATGTTGACACGAAAAACGAATATAGTGCAAATACAATAAATATTGTGTAAACAAATAACATTCACTAACACAAATAAAATTTTACCAATTAAAATAAAATAATAAAATGAAATAAGAGAAAAGACACATTGAATTAAAGAATGAGTGAGATGACAGATGAATTTCAGAGTTTATGAATAAATTATAAGTTATGACTTTAATATTAATATTTACAAAAGCGATCCTAAATGCAAAATAGCAAAAAAAAATCATTTCAGTGTCGAAATTGTCATGGTTAATGTTTTTATAAACAAATTATAAAATTCTGAACAAATTGGGTTATTTTGTGAAATGCTGGACATTTTGACGGACAATTTTAGATGCTGGACGCGTTAGTCAAATGCTGGACAGTCCAGCACAATGCTGGACGAATGGTCAGTTTACCATAAGTAATCTTCAAAAGACAAAAACCATTCAAACTTAAATTTCTTCAAATCTAATCTACAGTAAATGAAACACAAAAAAAATAAATTTGCGATCATAGAACATGCTTGGTTGAATTGATTTTTATTAAATTTGTAGGCATTATATTCAAAAGTTGTCTATTTGTAACTCGACATTTTCTGAAATACCAATGAAATTTTCATATGTATTTCATACACAATACATATTCACAATGCATATTCACAATACAATACATATATTCACAATATTTATCTATTTTACTCAGCCCTTAAAATAAAATAAGTAAAAATTCAAAGTTGCGATCCCAACATCATTCTTAAGAAATAAAAATATATCTTATTAAATAATCTCCAAAGTAAGAAATGAAACACTTCTGTGATCGATTAGTTAGTAAAATACTTAAAATATAAGAAATGTTCAACCGAACAAAATATAATATTGCTACAAAGTTAAAATTGGAAAAAAAAATATGTATAATGAAAAAATTGTTATTTCAATCCAGTAAAACGTTCTTATTTCAGGTAAACGTTCTTATTCTTATAAAAGGTGATCTTAAATTCATCCAGCATTAAATTTGAATTCAATTGTATTTTTTAAAATTACCACAATTGAAGTTTTAGATTTGAACTTTTGTCCTTGAATTTTTAAAAATTAAAATGGTTCAAAAAAATAAAATTACAAAGATAAATAAAGAGTTAATAGATATAAAAAACTATAATGGACTTTTGAATAAAATATAAAAAATTTAATTAAATTTGAAAGGAAAAAACAAACCGGAAACGAACATTAAACTGTTATGTATTGTTTCCTGAAAAAATGTATAAAAATACAACAAATACCGAATATATTTTATTAATTATATTTTTAAAAGAAGTGAATCAATCTAAAAGTTTCATAACATTAAAAACAAAAATTAACCAAAATTTAAAATTCTTAAATTTACTTCAAAATATCGACTAACTTTCATGAGCCCAAAATCATCTTAGCGCCTTCTCTTCTATTGTAGTAAATTTAAATTCCGTTATCTAACTCCGGCTAAATGATTGTATCAGGAATAAAGCTTTAATAAATATATTTGGTATTTTAGAAAATAATTCTACAAGGCCCTTCAATGCTTTTTCTTATTAAATGATATGAGCACAATCGGATTATTAAATGATAAGCAAAAATTTTTGTATTAAGTAAAATTAAGGTTAAAAATATTCTTCCTCAATTTCGTTTAATATTTCTTTCCCTTGTTAAAAAAAACTTTTTAAAGTTCTAAAAAGATTTCGGAACTTTTCATTTAAATATCAATTTTATAAAAGGGTTTTTTTTTATATAAAAATAAATGAAAAGTTTTTTAAAATTGAAATTTTTTTTTGTATTTCCTGTTAAATATAATTCGATACTTAATTAAAATTTCTGCCAAAATTATATTGCCAAAAAAAGTTTTAAAACAATTTCCTAACAATTTCCTAAAAAACGCAAATGTTGTTAAGTATTAAAAAACTGAATTGTTAAACTTGTTTTCCATTGTTTTGAATTAGAAAACATACATTACGAATTAATTACTTTAATAAAATATCTTATTAATAAAAAAAATTTTAAAATAATATTGGATTATATTATATAAATTTTATTAATTATTAAAGTAAAACTAAAAATTGTAATACAAGTATTTCAGTCTAACTCTTGCAATACAATAAAACAAATAAAAATATTAAGCTATTTATTTTATTTTGTGCATTTGCTTAGAAAAACTTTAAACAATTATTACAAATTTAAAACTTAGAATAGCATATTCGTTAGAATGAAATTTATTTCTTTCATTAACTATAAAAAGTCGTTTGCTCTTATAAATGTCTTAAATGTTTAAGTTTATGGAAATGACCCTTTATTGATTCCTTAATAAAAGATATAAGTTAGAGGCACTATTATGACGACGTAATATCTTCACAATAGTTAATCTGATGATGAATTTTTATATCCGTTCTACTTGTGAACTGATATATACGTTCTTGAATTCAAATTTAATGTGTTTGGGTGAAACTATATAAAAATTATAAAATGTGTGACGATTTTTACATAAAAAAACACATACAATAATGAATGCATAATTCGACAATTAAAAAATTTTAAAGTGGATTTACATCATCTTTAAGTCTAATTTGTGCTTCTGTTAAAAATAAACTATGTATTCAAATTTAAGAGAGAGTGTAGTGTAAATATGTATATCATATATATATGTGAGATGTTTAAAAATAGGATAAAATCATGAAACGTAAAATAGAACTATAACAAATCTAGGATGACTATTGCATTCGAATAATTCATTATTTTTTGAGCATGTGACATAGAATATTATGAAAAATATCTTTAGTTGGTAGTGCCACTAATTGTACATATAATAATTAAGTAATTAATTTTAGTTATTATATAAGTTAAATAAATAAATAATATTTTAAAGAAGAAGTTGTTTACTGTTATTGATAGGTTTTTCAGTTAGAACATTTTATTTGTGTTGAAAAGCTGTTTATATTAAAATAATTGCCATTTTCATTATTTTGTTATTAATTGTCATTTGCATTTAGTATGTTAAAAAAATGAAAACTTTCTATGTAATTCTATCCATCCGTAGATTTATCATAATTTTCATACAAGCAATATAGTTACATTATTTTAACAATAATATAAAAATATACTACACCAGCACATTTAAATTTAATATTAAGAAAATAAGATTTATTTAAAATCAATTTAATCAGCTTCTTTTTCAATTCCAAAACTGAAGTTTTTTTGTATATTAAAGCGTTAAAAAAATTTAAAAAAAAAAAATTCAAATACACCACATAAAGGTAACCACAACAATCAAAAAATATTTATCTCTTTTAAAAACTTACATTCAAAGGCCCTGATCTCGTCAAAGCAACATTTAAAAGACAAATCAATTTAGAAGACAAAAGGGACCAAGGTCAAAAAAGCACACCAAAAATTTATCCTTTAAAAACACTAAAATCCTTTTTGGTTCCAACATCTGTTATCCTTTCAAAACTTTAAAAAAGTCAACATTTTTGTTTTCATATCATATTATATTATGTTTTTATATATCCAAACCTTTTAAAGCATTATTGACTATCTATTTTTTGTGATTAAAGAAACTATGCTTTAACCAACAAATTATAATAGTCAGTATTATGTAAAATTAGGTATTAAAAATATTTTGCATAAACTCTACGGTATAAAAATATTATTAAAACAACTAAAGTATAAAACAAAAATAAGATATTTATTTTTTTTACCTGACCCCCATCCACCCTATAAACAAGAAAGAGAAATTAAATTACAGCTTCTGCCTCTTTATTCAACTCTGTGACATTTACAAAATCCTTATCCTAAAGGTTTCTTAAATTAAAGGTGTAGAATACAGTATGGGAAAAAAATATTAATCGAAATGGATTTTAAAATCGTCATACTTATTTTTTTATTTAACTTCTCTCAAGTCTTCCAAAATGCGGAAGAGTCCTAACTCTAACCCAACCATATACATTTGTGTAACATAATTATTTAAGCTTTTAAGAAGAGTTATAGTTTTCAGATTTAGAAATATTTCTAATACTATTTTTGTTATCACAATTTAAATATAGAACTCTTCCGCATTTTGGAGGACTGTAGCACCGTAAATGATGAGGCTACAGAATAAATATCCTTCTATTGAATAAATTTTTTTGCAACTTACCAGAAAACTAAAGAATTTTGGTATTATAGTTTTTAGTTAGTATTATAGTGATGTTGGTTGATGTTTTCTCAGTTTTTTATACACAGAAGAAATAAGAAATAGTACAATATATAAACATATACATATATTCAAATATAATTTTATTTTGAAAAACAAAAGATAAGAAACTAAAAACTATTAAGGTAAAGTATACAATAGGTAGGCGCTATAGATACTTTTCTCTTTGCTCACTTTAATTTATAAAGTAATTCAGTCCAGTAGTTGAACATAGTTAAGATTTAATGTTATATTCCTTTGGAGAGTTTAAAAGCAACAATAACAAAATAAACAAGAAAAGGGCAATCATTATAGATTTATATATATATATATGTATATATTTCAATTTTTTTTAACTTTAATTTATTATACCTTTTTGTTGGAATAAGAACAAATTGAGTACATAAAAAGGATTTTTTACAGTTATTTTACTAAGTTTCTCAGGGCATATTGTGACAATTCTAAGTACCAGCAGGATGAAAAAACTAATACTACATTTTTTAGAAAATTTGGAAAAAACCGGATAACACAGTGTCTTTCCTTTCAAAAATTTTTCGTTAAGAATTTTCTATAATTCATGATGACGAAATGAAGGTGGAAAGAGGCTATAAAAATAATGATAAAACCGAAGAAAAACCTATATTGACAAATGATTAAAAGTTGAAGACATTGGACCACTGAGATCAAATTTATTGTAAGAGGATTCCTGGTATTATTATAAGATTCTGCAAATAAAAGAATATTGTTTCCTATATTTAATTAATAAAATTTATAGCAAAGTAATTCTAAATTATTGTTTAAGTGAGGAATTGTTTGGTGAAAGAGAATATGATGTTAAGTACATGCAGATTATTAAAAAATAAGTAAAAAAAAGTAATGAATTTTACAATAGTTAAAAATTTTAAAAAAGCATGATCGATCTGGCATGAAACTGACGTAACTTGTTACGCTATGCGCCGCACCAATAATTAAGGAATTCTTCAATTATTGAGGATTTAAAAAAAAATCATATATTAATAATTTATAACGGATTGTTTAAGAATTAATATATATGCCAAAATTTACTTCTAAAGCCATAGAAATACCAATACAAAATCTTTAAAATATTAGCTATGTATGCATTAAGTTTTCAAAGAGTAATCCAAAAATTACATATTAAATTTTTAAAATTTTAACTTTGAATTAAATAAGTAATTTAATAAATTGTTATTTTTATCAATACTTTAAGAAATATTTTCAAAAAATCTAATTTAGACCAGTATTTATTAATCAATATATTATTATGTAAGGTTTAATTTTATTTAGGTTTTCAATTCCAATGAATTTAAGTGGTTTTCCTTTTCTATCTTTTAGAATTATTTGTATTGTATGGCAGTTAATACTTTTGATTTACTTAAAAATATTTTTAAAATTGAGTAATGGTGCAAATGCAAAACCAATCAAAGTTTCTGTGGAAAAAATTTTTTAAAAATATTTTATGAAAATTAATGTTCAGGAAAAGTGAAATTTTAATTTGAAAATTATAGAAATTGAAATCAAATTATATCCCATATCCTAAAAATTATTTAAAAATAAATTTAAATATAGCACGTGCAAAGTAACAATTGCAATTTTTTTAAAGCCACAAAGTTTTAAGGTTAGCACGGTAACTCAAAAAATTATGATGCTATCTTTATAAAAGTTACACTTTTGGTTACTAATAAAATAACAAAAGAACGGCGAGGATGGAAACATTCAAATTTGGTAAAAGTTCCCTCCTTTTTATTCTTTTTGTGTTCTTAAAATTTGAGATCAGTTGGTGTGGTGGTTCAGGTACCTCCCCATACCTTCCAAAACTTAACTGTTATCTTTAAAATTAATAAAGAAAACTTGAAATAAAGTTAGAACCTTCAAATTTGGTACAAGTGTGTTTTTTCCATTCTTCTTCAACAAGACTTTCAATTGCCTCTTTAATGGACTATTTCCTTTAAAATAGTTTTTTTTTGCCTTTTAAATAGATTTTAAATATAAAAAGTTTTGCATACATATTTTCCGATTGGAGTTTTTATAGTGCACCAAATTTTATTTCAAGAGAAAACGTTCAAAATAACTTTATTATTCTTAAATAATAATTACTTTGGTTTTGTATATCTTTAATTGACCAAATTTATTTTGATTTTAAAAGCAACAATAAGTCAATAATATCAACAATATCAACAATATCAATAATTTTTTTAATTTCTTTAAAAATGGCACTTTAATGAAGACAAATCAGTATTACCATACAAACGTATTACTCAAACGTTTTCTAACTTCATTTTGGTATGGTATGATAAAAGTCAAAAATGTTAGAACAGTTTACTCTAAGTGTCTGAATATGTACTAATAACTACATAAATTTAATAAATGTTTAGCCATTATACGCCTTTGTTCTACAAGCTTAAATTTTATAACAAAAAAATGGCATAAAAGTATTAAAAAAAAATAAACTTTAAATTTTCTTAAAATGCTTTACGTTTTTAACTCAAAAAAAAAACTAAAAATAAAATAACACTAATATGAAGGAAATTTTAAGCTAGAAAACTTTTTATATTTAAAATAGTCACACATTAAACTAAATGAATTCAAAGTTTGCACTAATTTAAAACCTTTATAACCCGAAAGTTACTTTAGCAACGAATTACGAGTGCATTTGCATTTCGTGATATTCTGATAAAATTAATCACATACAGACTGGAACTAAATATTTAAAAATTTATAAAATCTGCTCAGTTTTTATGTATCTCACAGATACGTTCAAAACAATTTTTTACTCTTATAGTTTAGAAACTTTTAAAGCATAAGAAAAATATATTACTTGCAGAAACAAACATGGAGCAACAAGAATAGAGGGAAAAACACAAAACAAATGTTAAGTACTAAGTAATTAAAACAAAAATGATTTATTCTTGTCTTTGCAATAAAGTGCACTAACAGAAACATACTTCGGAATTTATTAAGAAAAGGTTCATTAAAATAAAATACGTTCATACAATAATTTTTTTATAGTGATTTTGATTGCAGATATATGGATCATGACTCTGTTGAGTGAAGATGTCTTCGCTATATAAAATTCTAGAATCGACATTACGTCATTTTGACATATAAGAAGATTATAACACATTCCGCAAATAAATTATTGTGACTAGAAGAGGGTGTTTTGCATCAAAAGAAATTAATTAGAAGAGAAAAGACTTTAATTTAGGTTGAGAATCATTTGTGATTGGCCTGAATCATCAATCACAAAATTTTATATATCATTTTTCAATGAATGTAAATAAACAAACAGACAAAATTATATTGAGATATATATAAATAAAAATAACATCTAAAAGTAAGGTAAATCGACGGTTTTATTTAAAAGGTTATATTAGAAAACGAGGCCACAATCTTCATATGCGTCAATATTTAATTTTCGTCTTTGCTTAACGAACTTTTTAACAAATAAATATAGTTTGATAATACAAAAATTTTACAAGTACATGTATGTATATATGTTTTAACTTTTAAAAATCATCATTAAAATATATAAATAAAATTGTCACAATAGTTTTACATTGTAAATTTCCAAAAAAAACGAGGAAGAGTGTAGTAGAGTAGACTGTGTCAACTCTGGGATACCCGTATGACCGTAACATATACATTATATCATCCGGTTAATTACTTTTGGCAAAATTTCAAACATACAGTTTTATTAGGTGTAGTGTAATACTCATATAAAAGAAGGGGTTATATGGCAGCTACTTTGCATTAGACCAACCAAATTTTGCAGTAACTTTGGCCATTACACTAAACTATTTTTGGCAAAATTTCAGACACCCAGCTTCATTTGGAGTAGTGTAATCCTCATATAAAAGAATAAAAGAAGGAGTTGTATGGCAGCTACTCGAAACCTCAGCAGTAGACCAACTAAACTTTGCAGTAACTTTGGCCATTATACTAAACTATTTTTTGCAAAATTTCAGACACCCAGCTTCATCAGGTGTAGTGTAAAGCTCATATAAAAGAAGAAGTTGTATGGCAGCCACTCGAACCCTCTGCAGTAGACCAACCAACTTTTGCAGTAACTTTGGCCATTATACTAAACTACTTTTGGCAAAATTTCAGACACGCAGCTTCCATGGGTATAGAGTAATGCTCATATAAAATTAGAATTTGTATGGCAGGTACTCGAACCCGTGGACCAAAATGGCTGAATTTAAAACTCGATTCCGTTTTTTGCATAAAAACGAATTTGTGAAAATTTCATAATCCTAGCTCATTTACTTTTTGAGTTATCGTGATGACGGACGGACGGACGGAAGGACGGATGGACGGACGGACGGACGGACGGACATACATAGCTAAATCCATTTATTTTTCGATTCTGATCCGATCCATACACTTGAGTCTATATCTACCCCCCCCTCCTTCTCTGCGGTACAAACGTAATGGCAAATTTATTATACCCTTGGACTATATAGTCATACGGGTATAAAAATTTGGTTAACATAGAAATTATGAAATTTTAGTAGTGATCACAAATTAAAGCTAGAATCGCTCAAACACGGTTCTAAGTGCCTGAAAAATGAGTTTAAAGACTTCCATGGCAAAAATTATGAAAATTTTAATAAATGTAAAATCACTCTAAAATGCTTCTAAGTGCCTAAAAATTGAGTTTTAAGTTTACCAGATCATAAATTAAAAATAAAAATTTGGTTAACATAGAAATTATGAAATTTTAGTAGTGATCACAAATTAAAGTTAGAATCGCTCAAACACGGTTCTAAGTGCCTGAAAAATGAAAGTAAAGACTTCCATGACAAAAATTATAAAAATTTTACGAAAAGTAAAATCACTCTAAAATGCTTCTAAGTGCCTTAAAAATGAGTTTTAAGTTTACCAAGACCATAAATTAAAAAAAAAAATTTGGTTAACATAGAAATTATGAAATTTTAGTAGTGATCACAAATTAAAGCTAGAATGGCTCAAACCCGGTTCTAAGTGCCTGAAAATCAAGTTAAAAGACTTCCATGACAAAAATTATAAAAATCTTAATAAATGTAAAAACACTCTAAAATACTTCTAAGTGCCTTAAAATTGAGTTTTAAGTTTACCAAGACCATAAATTAAAAAAAAAATTTGGTTTACATGGAAATTATGAAATTTCAGTAGTGATCACGAATTAGAGCTAGAATCACTCAAACACGGTTCTAAGTGCCTGAAAATTGAGTTTAAGAATTCCATGACAAAAACCATAAAAATGTTACGAAATGTAAAATCACTCTAAAATGCTTCTAAGTGCCTTAAAATTGAGTTTTCAGTTTACCAAAACCATAAATTCAAAATAAAAATTTGGTTTATATGGACATTATGAAATTTTAGTAGTGATCACGAATTAAAGCTAGAATCGCTCAAACACGGTTCTAAGTGCCTGAAAAATGAGTTTAAAGACTTCCGTGACAAAAATTATAAAAATTTTATTAAATGTAAAATCACTCTAAAATGCTTCTAAGTGCCTTAAAATTGAGTTTTAAGTTTACCAAGACCATAAATTAAAAATAAAAATTTGTGTTAACATAGAAATTATGAAATTTTAGTAGTGATCACGAATTAAAGCTAGAATCGCTCTACCACGGTTCTAAGTACCTGAAAATCAAGTTTAAAGACTTCCATGACAAAAATTATAAAAATTTTAATAAATGTAAAACCACGCTAAAATGCTTCTAAGTGCCTTAAAATTGAGTTTTAAGTTTACCAAGACCATAAATTAAAAATTAAAATTTGTGTTAACATAGAAATTATGAAATTTTAGTAGTGATCACGAATTAAAGCTAGAATCGCTCTACCACGGTTCTAAGTACCTGAAAATCAAGTTAAAAGACTTCCATGACAAAAATTATAAAAATTTTTATTAATGTAAAATCACGCTAAAATGCTTCTAAGTGCCTTAAAATTAAGTTTTAAGTTTACCAAGACCATAAATTAAAAAAAAAATTTGATTTACTTGGAAATTATGAAATATCAGTAGTGATCACGAATTAGAGCTAGAATCGTTCAAACACGGTTCTAAGTGCCTGAAAATCAAGTTTAAAGGCTTCCATGACAAAAATTATAAAAATTTTATTAAATGTAAAACCACTTTAAAATGCTTCTAAGTGCCTTAAAATTGAGTTTTAAGTTTACCAAGACCATAAATTAAAAATAATAATTTGGTTTACATGGAAATTATCAAATTTCCGTAGTGATCACGAATTAGAGCTAGAATCGCTCAAACACGGTTCTAAGTGCCTGAAAAATGAGTTTAAAGACTTCCATGACAAAAATGATAATAACTATATTAAATGTAAAATCACTCTAAAATGCTTCTAAGTGCCTTAAAATTAAGTTTTAATTTTACCAAGACCATGGAAATTATGAAATTTCAGTAGTGATCACGAATTAAAGCTAGAATCGCTCAAACACGGTTCTAAATGCCGGAAAATCAAGTTTAATGAAGGTAAAATCACTCTAAAATGCTTCTAAGTGCCTTAAAATTGAGTTTTAAGTTTACCAAGACCATAAATTAAAAATAAAAATTTGGTTAACATAGAAATTATAAAATTTTAGTAGTGATCACGAATTAAAGCTAGAATCGCTCAAATACGGTTCTAAATGCCTGAAAATCAAGTTTAATGAAGGTAAAATCACTCTAAAATGCTTCTAAGTGCCTTAAAATTGAGTTTTAAGTTTACCAAGACCATAAATTAAAAATAAAAATTTGGTTAACATAGAAATTATAAAATTTTAGTAGTGATGACGAAATAAAGCTAGAATCGCTCAAACACGGTTCCAAGTGCCTGAAAACCAAGTTTAAAGACTTCCATGACAAAAATTATAAAAATTTTATTAAATGTAAAACCACTTTAAAATGCTTCTAAGTGCCTTAAAATTGAGTTTTAAGTTTACCAAGACCATAAATTAAAAATTAAAATTTGTGTTAACATAGAAATTATGAAATTTTAGTAGTGATCACGAATTAAAGCTAGAATCGCTCTACCACGGTTCTAAGTACCTGAAAATCAAGTTAAAAGACTTCCATGACAAAAATTATAAAAATTTTTATTAATGTAAAATCACGCTAAAATGCTTCTAAGTGCCTTAAAATTAAGTTTTAAGTTTACCAAGACCATAAATTAAAAAAAAAATTTGATTTACTTGGAAATTATGAAATATCAGTAGTGATCACGAATTAGAGCTAGAATCGTTCAAACACGGTTCTAAGTGCCTGAAAATCAAGTTTAAAGGCTTCCATGACAAAAGTTATAAAAATTTTATTAAATGTAAAACCACTTTAAAATGCTTCTAAGTGCCTTAAAATTGAGTTTTAAGTTTACCAAGACCATAAATTAAAAAAAAAATTTGGTTTACATGGAAATTATGAAATTTCAGTAGTGATCACGAATTAGAGCTAGAATCGCTGAAACACGGTTCTAAGTGCCTGAAAATCAAGTTTAAAGGCTTCCATGACAAAAATTATAAAATTGTTACGAAATGTAAAATCACTCTAAAATGCTTCTAAGTGCCTTAAAAATGAGTTTTAAGTTCACCAAGACCATAAATTAAAAAAAAAAATTTGGTTAACATAGAAATTATGAAATTTTAGTAGTGATCACAAATTAAAGCTAGAATCGCTCAAACACGGTTCTAAGTGCCTGAAAAATAGTTTAAAGACTTCCATGGCAAAAATTATAAAAATTTTACTAAATGTAAAATCACTCTAAAATGCTTCTAAGTGCCTTAAAAATGAGTTTTAAGTTTACCAAGACCATAAATTAAAAAAAAAAAATTTGGTTAACATAGAAATTATGAAATTTTAGTAGTGATCACAAATTAAAGCTAGAATCGCTCAAACACGGTTCTAAGTGCCTGAAAAATGAGTTTAAAGACTTCCATGGCAAAAATTATAAAAATTTTAATTAATGTAAAATCACTCTAAAATGCTTCTAAGTGCCTTAAAATTGAGTTTTAAGTTTACCAAGACCATAAATTAAAAAAAAAATTTGGTTTACATGGAAATTATGAAATTTCAGTAGTGATCACGAATTAGAGCTAGATTCGCTCAAACACGGTTCTAAGTGCCTGAAAATCAAGTTTAAAGGCTCCATGACAAAAACCATAAAATTGTTACGAAATTTAAAATAACTCTAAAATGCTTCTAAGTGCCTTAAAATTGAGTTTTAAGTTTACCAAGACTATAAATTAAAAATAAAAATTTGGTTTACATGGAAATTATGAAATTTTAGTAGTGATCACAAATTAAAGCTAGAATCGCTCAAACACGGTTCTAAGTGCCTGAAAAATGAGTTTAAAGACTTCCATGGCAAAAATTATAAAAATTTTACGAAAAGTAAAATCACTCTAAAATGCTTCTAAGTGCCTTAAAAATGAGTTTTAAGTTTACCAAGACCATAAATTAAAAAAAAAAATTTGGTTAACATAGAAATTATGAAATTTTAGTAGTGATCACGAATTAAAGCTAGAATCGCTCAAACACGGTTCTAAGTGCCTGAAAATCAAGTTTAAAGGCTTCCATGGCAAAAATTATAAAAATTTTATTAAATGTAAAATCACTCTAAAATGCTTCTAAGTGCCTTAAAATTGAGTTTTAAGTTTACCAAGACCATAAATTAAAAAAAAAATTTGGTTTACATGGAAATTATGAAATTTCAGTAGTGATCACGAATTAGAGCTGGAATCGCTCAAACACGGTTCTAAGTGCCTGAAAATTGAGTTTAAAGACTTCCATGGCAAAAATTATAAAAATTTTAATATATGTAAAATCACTCTAAAATGCTTCTAAGAGCCTTAAAATTGAGTTTTAAGTTTACCAAGACCATAAATTAAAAAAAAAATTTGGTTTACATGGAAATTATGAAATTTCAGTAGTGATCACGAATTAGAGCTAGAATCGCTCAAACACGGTTCTAAGTGCCTGAAAATCAAGTTTAAAGGCTTCCATGACAAAAATTATAATAATTTTAATAAATGTAAAATCACTCTAAAATGCTTCTAAGTGCCTTAAATATGAGTTTTAAGTTTACCAAGACCATAAATTAAAAAAAAAAATTTGGTTTACATAGAAATTATGAAATTTCAGTAGTGATCACGAATTAGAGCTAGAATCGCTCAAACACGGTTCTAAGTGCCTGAAAATTGAGTTTAAGAATTCCATGACAAAAACCATAAAAATGTTACGAAAAGTAAAATCACTCTAAAATGCTTCTAAGTGCCTTAAAATTGAGTTTTAAGTTTACCAAGACCATAAATTAAAAAAAAAATTTGGTTAACATAGAAATTATGAAATTTTAGTAGTGATCACAAATTAAAGCTAGAATCGCTCAAACACGGTTCTAAGTGCCTGAAAAATGAGTTTAAAGACTTCCATGGCAAAAATTATAAAAATTTTACTTAATGTAAAATCACTCTAAAATGCTTCTAAGTGCCTTAAAATTGAGTTTTAAGTTTACCAAGACCATAAATTAAAAAAAAAATTTGGTTTACATGGAAATTATGAAATTTCAGTAGTGATCACGAATTAGACCTAGAATCGCTCAAACACGGTTCTAAGTGCCTGAAAAATGAGTTTAAAGACTTCCATGGCAAAAATTATAAAAATTTTATTACATGTAAAATCACTCTAAAATGCTTCTAAGTGCCTTAAAATTGAGTTTTAAGTTTACCAAGACCATAAATTAAAAAAAAAATTTGGTTTACATGGAAATTATGAAATTTCAGTAGTGATCACGAATTAGAGCTAGAATCGCTGAAACACGGTTCTAAGTGCCTGAAAATCAAGTTTAAAGGCTTCCATGACAAAAATTATAAAAATTTTATTAAATGTAAAATCACTCTAAAATGCTTCTAAGTGCCTTAAAATTGAGTTTTAAGTTTACCAAGACCATAAATTAAAAAAAAAATTTGGTTTACATGGAAATTATGAAATTTCAGTAGTGATCACGAATTAGAGCTAGAATCGCTCAAACACGGTTCTAAGTGCCTGAAAAATGAGTTTCAAGACTTCCATGGCAAAAATTATAAAAATTTTATTAAATGTAAAATCACTCTAAAATGCTTCTAAGTGCCTTAAAATTGAGTTTTAAGTTTACCAAGACCATAAATTAAAAAAAAAATTTGGTTTACATGGAAATTATGAAATTTCAGTAGTGATCACGAATTAGAGCTAGAATCGCTGAAACACGGTTCTAAGTGCCTGAAAATCAAGTTTAAAGGCTTCCATGACAAAAATTATAAAAATTTTACTTAATGTAAAATCACTCTAAAATGCTTCTAAGTGCCTTAAAAATGAGTTTTAAGTTTACCAAGACCATAAATTAAAAAAAAAAATTTGGTTAACATAGAAATTATGAAATTTTAGTAGTGATCACAAATTAAAGCTAGAATCGCTCAAACACGGTTCTAAGTGCCTGAAAAATGAGTTTAAAGACTTCCATGGCAAAAATTATAAAAATTTTATTAAATGTAAAATCACTCTAAAATGCTTCTAAGTGCCTTAAAAATGAGTTTTAAGTTTACCAAGACCATAAATTAAAAAAAAAAATTTGGTTAACATAGAAATTATGAAATTTTAGTAGTGATCACAAATTAAAGCTAGAATCGCTCAAACACGGTTCTAAGTGCCTGAAAAATGAGTTTAAAGGGTTCCATGGCAAAAATTATAAAAATTTTATTAAATGTAAAATCACTCTAAAATGCTTCTAAGTGCCTTAAAAATGAGTTTTAAGTTTACCAAGACCATAAATTAAAAAAAAAAATTTGGTTAACATAGAAATTATGAAATTTTAGTAGTGATCACAAATTAAAGCTAGAATCGCTCAAACACGGTTCTAAGTGCCTGAAAAATGAGTTTAAAGGGTTCCATGGCAAAAATTATAAAAATTTTATTAAATGTAAAATCACTCTAAAATGCTTCTAAGTGCCTTAAAATTGAGTTTTAAGTTTACCAAGACCATAAATTAAAAAAAAAATTTGGTTTACATGGAAATTATGAAATTTCAGTAGTGATCACGAATTAGAGCTAGAATCGCTCAAACACGGTTCTAAGTGCCTGAAAATTGAGTTTAAGAATTCCATGACAAAAACCATAAAAATGTAACGAAAAGTAAAATCACTCTAAAATGCTTCTAAGTGCCTTAAAATTGAGTTTTAAGTTTACCAAGACTATAAATTAAAAATAAAAATTTGGTTTACATGGAAATTATGAAATTTTAGTAGTGATCACGAATTAAAGCTAGAATCGCTCAAACACGGTTCTAAGTGCCTGAAAATCAAGTTTAAAGGCTTCCATGACAAAAATTATAAAAATTTTAATAAATGTAAAATCACTGTAAAATGCTTCTAAGTGCCTTAAAAATGAGTTTTAAGTTTACCAAGACCATAAATTAAAAAAAAAATTTGGTTAACATAGAAATTATGAAATTTTAGTAGTGATCACAAATTAAAGCTAGAATCGCTCAAACACGGTTCTAAGTGCCTGAAAAATGAGTTTAAAGACTTCCATGGCAAAAATTATAAAAATTTTAATTAATGTAAAATCACTCTAAAATGCTTCTAAGTGCCTTAAAATTGAGTTTTAAGTTTACCAAGACCATAAATTAAAAAAAAAATTTGGTTTACATGGAAATTATGAAATTTCAGTAGTGATCACGAATTAGACCTAGAATCGCTCAAACACGGTTCTAAGTGCCTGAAAAATGAGTTTAAAGACTTCCATGGCAAAAATTATAAAAATTTTATTAAATGTAAAATCACTCTAAAATGCTTCTAAGTGCCTTAAAATTGAGTTTTAAGTTTACCAAGACCATAAATTAAAAAAAAAATTTGGTTTACATGGAAATTATGAAATTTCAGTAGTGATCACGAATTAGAGCTAGAATCGCTGAAACACGGTTCTAAGTGCCTGAAAATCAAGTTTAAAGGCTTCCATGACAAAAATTATAAAAATTTTATTAAATGTAAAATCACTCTAAAATGCTTCTAAGTGCCTTAAAATTGAGTTTTAAGTT